>CM053274.1:91025548-91415548 GCA_028583415.1 Protea cynaroides
CATCTTGTGCAAATAAATTTCTTTTCCTCCATACCCAGATGCTGCCAACTCTTCTGCTAGATTTTTGCATGCAAAGAAAAGTGCCTACAAAATAAACATGAGCTGTATCCCTTGTCGGATATAAATAATAATGCCCTGATCAAGGAAAAACAAAGTTAAAGTGAAAACATTAGGCTCATTCATTCAGACCTTAAGATAGGGCTGAGGATTGATATTTATGGCTTCAGGCATATAAATGGCAGAGTTGTAAGGCATACGCATATTAGGTATGAGATTGCTAGCAGCCTCCTTATCTATTGATTCTATCCTGCACTCTCTGAGGCAGTTCTGTACATTCTAACCAAACCAATAAATTAAATATCAGTATTCAGTCATGTTTCATAAAGAAAGCCATCTAGCTCATATTAAAAAAAAATCAGAGGGAATTACCTCATTCAGTATATCGACATTCCTCGTGGTTGTAGCTGGTCTCAAGATGCCCCTGAGGGGTATAACATGCATCATAGGAAATTCAAATTCTTAAAAGAATGAACATCCATGTCCTAATATTGGCCAAACAAAATCATACCAACCTACTGATTGAAAAAGACACGAGAGGGGGAGGGGGGTTATACCAAGTTGGCAATGGTGAACACTAAGAGATAAAAGAAAAGGATTTAAGACTTTATTAGAGAGTAGCATTTGACCAAAGATTTATAAACAATGCTTTAGCCTCTTCAACAAAAGCAGGCATTACTCCTTAATTTAAAGAAAACTTTGGACTTCCCAGGCCAACAAACTTCCTCTAGAGAAAAAAAAGGAGACAAACCAATGACTGGTTAGAATTTCAAAAGTGCACAAAATTCCTATTCGATAGTGCTGCCTCCACTAGCATCAATATTTCATACTCCAGCCCATATCCAACGGGAAAAACCCAAGCAGCTAATCTTAGGACATTCACCAGAAACTAATAAACCCCATTACATCCCCACACATCCGAACAAGCACCACATACTTCTTTCCATACAAGCTTTCTATGCAACGAAACTATATATACACAAACTTTGGCTGGTGTCCGCAAGAAGAAGAAGATAGACCGATTTTTGAACGTTTGGAGAGGCTCACGGGGCTTAGACCCATCGCAGACCAGAAAGAAAAGCCTTTACTAATCTTATTTCACAAATGCTTTCACTAAGAGGCAACAGGTGGATTCCTATGAAGAAACAGAGAGATGTTGTGGAGATGGAGACAGACAAAGAGAGCAAACCTTCTCCAAACTAGTAATTCATCAACACTATGAACTTGAGCTAGATTCTTTGACTCCATAGATGATACAGATGCTTCTGCAATGTCTAACAGCTTTAAGCACTCCTTCCAGCAGTCGGCACCCTTCCACAGAAGCTTAGCTGTCAATGATTGGACTAATTAACCTAAGACAGCTGAGACTGAAGCTCTTTTCAATGAAGATGAATAAGTTTCAAAACAGGAATAAAGGCAATTAGGAGGGAAACCTTGCTACACCCTGATTGGGTCGGGAGATGAGGGAGAAAGAGTGAGGTGAAGAGAAAAAGAGAACCTTTAGGTGAATAAGGATGAATCAATCCTCCTGCAACCCCTGAAGCACCACCCCCGATGCCAACTTCATCATAGATGTCTATGCACAGATTCAAACCATTTGAAGCCAGCTACAAAAATTGAAGGCAGTAATAATCAAATAAAGGAAGGCAACTGTTAAATTGTACTCACTAAAAGAAAGAGGGTACCTCTAAGAGATGCCAAGCCACAGACAATCCAGCAAAGCCAGCTCCAAGCACTGCATATCTGCAGGGTCGATGATGAGAAGCACAAGGATTCAGCGGTGTTGTTCAAATACATTTTTCTCTGGGAAAAAAAAAAAAAAAAAAAAAAAAACCACCTAGCAGGTCGTTGGGCTGTCGAAGAGGCGCAGCGAATCGAAGAAGAAGCCAACTTCGACGCAGAAGCGATTCTTCTGTGTGGTGAGAAAAAGGCATAACAAACAACAGGAGATTCTAAATTTCCCACACGCGAAGGGAACAAATTTATAAGCTTATTAGGGTTCTTCAGGTCCTTCAGGAGAGAAAAGTTGAGCATCCTCTGCTCGGGAGACTACAGCCACTTCCAAACTCTGCAAGTCGATAGCAGCATTTGCCACAACTGACGGTAGAACACAACCTATTAAGTTCGTTATTTTCTTTTCCATAATACCCTCAATGGAGAGCGGAAAATTACACCATTTACGCGCAGAGACGGTAGAAATTTCCGAAAAATGACACCGTATTGTTTGTTTGGCGAGAAAATTTTTTGAACAGAAAAAAAAAAAAAAGAAGTGAAAAGAGAACTAATTTTTTAAGAAAAATAATTCAGAATTTGCGAATAAAAATATTCATAAAAATGATTTCAAATTGGATTTATTTATTTATTTATTAATTGTCCAGTTCTTTTAGTAATGATCCAGCAATTGGAGTTCATACAACACGCGTCCCAACATATTGACATGCACAACAAGTGAACTCCAACCGTTAGATTGCCTCTGCAATGATAAGAGACATCCAAACCCCATAATTATTGACTTTGTTTCAAGAATAAGTTAATCATAACTTGTTAGCTAATTCTTTGTTAGCTAATTCTTATCATTTTTAACCGTCAACATCCTAGAATCATACCTGATCCAGATCAATTTAAGCAGCAACCGACACCCATGGCCAAAACCTATAACTAAAACCTAACTTATAGCTGCGATACTGGTTTGTTTGCTGGAAGATCAAGACCCAATGTTAGCAGTTTCCGATCAGATGAGTCAAAATTCATATATGAAATATGAATTGATCATTATGTAAGAAAAGTTCAGTTATGGTATTTCTTTGTACTGGCTTTAAGCATAGTTTTTAGAAACGAGCCAGGAAGAAGGGCCCATTCCGGTTTTTCCTGTTCTGTTTAGATTTTAAAAATCATGGTTTTTTGAGGTTTCCTGACGCTTGGAGATTTCTGCATTACATTTCTGCATTACTGAACCAAGCAATGAATGAGAAGCCAAAATGAAAAGATGCACAGATAATGAGCAGCTGTGGTTGCTAGTGAAGAACTGATGGTTGATGCAAATGATCTTCCCTGGATTTATCTTCCCTCTAGACCCGCTGTTATGCAAAAACCAACATTTCATAACATGGTCAATTTTCCAAATAAGGCATCCCTAGCACAAATTCCATGATATTAAACCTTTATCAGAGTTCAATTGAGGATGACATTTAGTTAAGCTTTTCTTGCTTATGTGCTACGCTTATCATCATGTATGTACATTGCCCTAATCATTTTCATTAATTTTATAATATCAGCTGGCTCCTTGAGTGGAATCAAGCTTGCTAAAATCATAAGAATGTGCAGGCAGTTTTTCAATGGTAAGTTAGTTGATATCAATAACGTAAGAAGATCCGTGACAGAGGTAGATGACTAAAACTTGATCTTCAGCCAAAAAAAAAAAGAGGGGGATGGGAGGGGGGGTGGAATACTGCTTGATCATTTATAACTGCATATGCCATGTAGAAATGAATGTCTTATTGCTTTCCAAGGTTGTTTGCTGCAGGCTAAGCCAGCAGGCTCTCAACTTAAACTGACCAGTTACTCCAAATCTGAATCTGCAAGTATGAATGGCACTCCCCCAGATGCTGCAATTGCACAAGCAAGTTTCCTAACAAATGAGAAAATTTTCAAGCTTTACGAACAATAACACGCCTTTCTCTCTTGTATTCTACTTCATCTCTTTGATGCATAATCAACAGAGCCCTTCTCACCTGCACATTTAACAAAACAAGGAATCTAGCAAGTGATCTCTCAGAAGATGATATGCATGAATGACCAAGGAAGATGACATTCATGGGGTTGGGAACATGCAACCATGTTTCACAAAGAAGGATATGGCATTTCAAGTGTAGTCCTTACAATAGACTCGTTCAATCCCATCCTGGTGAGGTCATCAATAAGACGTCTTTCTGATATGTGGTTTCCAATTCCCATCCTTCTCTTTATTTGTGTTTCTGCTTGCTGTTCATAGTAAAATCAAAATTATAAGATGTTTTCACACCGACACAGTTCAGAAAAAAAAAAGTTGTTTGGGGAGAGGGTAGTGATTAAGAAAAAAGATCAAGAGGAAGAGGTTTGCACCGACCTTTATCTCATTCACCATATCAGGAGTCAGATTCATATGTTCATTTATTCCAGATCGTGCTGCATCCATTGTGGAAGTTTTGAATAGCCTGATTGCTTCTAAGACATTCTCATCAGTTGCTACATGGGACCTAGATTTATAGTTCATGAACATATATACTCAGTACACCATGAATCACTTTATTTGTCTTTGTCAGCCAAAATAAATGAAAATTATCACAATTGATAGCACGATAAGCAGCAACAACATCAGATTTGGATGGGTTTAGGGAGCAGATGAGAGGTAGAACTGGAAAAGAAACATCATGTACAACGAAGTTAACTGGTAAGCCTATCAGCAGGGAAGATTCGAATCTGGTAAATAAATTAATAGTTCAAATGGTTGTACTCATTTTTTTGGATCCCACCTTGGAAATATATTTTCATCAAAGTGATGTAGGCTGTTCTCTGTCTTCCCCCACTCCCCCCGCCCCCACCACCACCAAAATATATATATATATATATATATATATATATATATATATATATATATATAGAGAGAGAGAGAGAGAGAGAGAGAGAGAGAGAGAGAGAGGAATGAAATAAATTGTGTAAGAACAATATACAATTCCCACTTCCAAGCATCTTAGGCTCAATTAGTATGGTATAATCTAGTGCACATCCAAGTTAGATATCAACAAGCTAAATGGCATAAATAAAGCAACATTAGTTCAATTCAGATGTAATATTTTACAATGGACTCAAGTTACTTACAGCCTCATCTTGGCAAGTGCCTCACTTAACCTTATTATAGCTTCCAGCTGCCTCACAGTGATTGGTATTGCTGGTGACTCGCCTGATTCATTTGCCTGTTGCCTCATTTCCTGCAAAGCCAGAAGAATGGGAACAGAAGGTAGTAGCAGATTAGGGCCTGAAGGTGTACTAGATGAATGCGAGGGGACCCTACTCCAGAAATGTAGTCGATGGTCAAAACCACCAAATTGGCCTGGTTGGCCAATTAAATGGTGGCTCTTGAGCACCTTATATATGCTGAACTAAGGAATCCTCATCATGACTAGAGACGTGTAAACACACCTGTCTGATTTGAACATAATTATTCTTCAACAAGGTTGCGCCAGAGTCTGATAGCTGGGGGTGGCATTCAGTTCGGCAGTACTGTAAATACCTGCAGGCAAAAAAAAAAAAAAAAAATAGGGACCATGTGTTACAAATATTTGCTAAAATGCATTTCTGTAGACAAAGTAGTTTCAAGGTTTGTACCTTTTCAGCCAGTTTTCTTCTTTTGAAACTCTACCATCACTGGAGACCAGACCAGCTGTGGCATGAACATTTATGATATGGCTAGCTATAAGCTGTAATGAGATTACTTCCAGTTAAACTACTACACTAGTAAGTTAAAAAATCTACATGAGCATAATAATAACCAATTACTTTATCTTGACTGTACATCCTGATATCTTTCACTATAAAGATCAAATCAAATCTAGAAAGGATTGTTGTCTGCAAATCAATGTTATCCTGCGCAGTCTGCAAGGGAATAGATTTCTATAAGTTCCCATTCTAGACAATCATAGACATGGATACAGATTTAGAAAGCAGCTACAAGAGATAGTAGATAGGTGGACCTTAAGATCATCATAACGTCCTGATGGAGGGTTAGCTGCTGCAAGCACAGAGGTTCTAGAATTTAGAACAGTTGTGATCCCAGCTTTGGCAATGGATATGGTTTGCTGTTCCATGGCTTCATGAATGGCAACCCTGTGGGATATATAAATTCTTCAGAACTCTTTGGCAATGAAAGAAGTTTCAAGGAGAAAAGAAAGCCAACTTGTTTTAATTCCAAATTTACCTGTCTTCTGATCTCATTTTGTCAAATTCATCAATACAAACAACTCCCCCATCTGCCAACACCATGGCTCCTCCTTCAAGATAAAATTCACGCTGGGTGTATATAATACAATTAGAAAGTGCAAATTTGCAACTATGGAAAAGCTGGTTGTAAATGTTATACAATCTTGAGGAAGAGAAAAGGACATGTTTTAAGTCATTTCATCAGAAAAACAAATAATTAATGCTACTATCCGTTTCTTTGAGAAGTTCAATAACTTACAGAGCTGCTATCACGAATAACAGAAGCTGTGAGACCAGCAGCAGATGAGCCTTTTCCTGAAGTATAAATGGCAACTGGAGCTGTCTTTTCCACAAACTTGAGAAACTTTACGCAGAAAGAAAATTATCAGACAAATCTTGTCTATTGCATGAATCTATCTATCTATACTCTAAGGTCTACCTAAATGAGTGACCTCTTTTCTTACAAACAATGAGCCCTGGATGGTCCTACTTGAAAGGGTTTCTACAATCCCAATGAATCACAAGGTTCATCACTAGAAGAAGCATGGTAGCAAACCTGCGATTTAGCAGTTGATGGATCCCCCAAAAGCAAGACATTGATATCACCTCTTAACCGTACACCATCTGGTAACCACTGCATTAAATGGGGAAGTGGGTTAAAATTCATTACATTTCTGAAAGCTGCACCCAGTATGACAAGATAAGCAGTATGAACTCATGATATGTACCTTCCTTGACCCTCCAAAAAGAAGACAAGCAATAGCTTTCTTCACATCATCATGGCCAAATATGGAGGGGGCAATTTTGTTGCAGATATTTTTGTAACAATCTCCTTCAGAAGCGAACCTTTTGAACTCTTCTACCTGCACATCAAGGCATATCCTTTAGAGAAGTACTACCATGAAAGCAAAACAATATTATTTGTATCGATCCCCTGCACAGGGATATCAAGAGAATGGCAAAAGAAATACACTGGTTGAAAAGCAAATAAACTGTTCTTTTAGAACATAACCATCATATATCCGGAAACTAAACACAATTCACACCATTTCCAAAATGCTCAGCCCTAACAAATACTTAACTTAAATGGTTACAATCCCATTGATGGTTCGAGTAAGATATATCCCTATCCATAACTGTAAATTAAGCTAACTGTCTGAACCTTTTATCAGAGTGCTTCATCAATAAAGATGTAACTTCTGCTACCATTATGTATATTCTCTGATCAGATTACAAATTTGCCACCACAATTATTTTCATGTTAAAAAAACACAGCCTCAAAGGCCTAAACGTCAGATTTTTTTAACCATCTTTCTGTCAGTTAATTATTCAAAATGTTAAGATGTAACAAACTTATGACATGAAGAGAGATGGAAATAAAGTTTCAAATGCAACTTTATCTGGAAATTCAACAATTTTCGGTGTACCCATTATGTCTCAAGCCGCACCTCTTCTTGCGTGAATGCAGACAAACCTCTGGAGTTGTTCTCGTTGGTTTCTTCTATTCCTACAACCCTGATATAGGGCTGCCTAATTGCAACTGCTCCCCTCTGGCTGCAAAAGAGCACAATATTCACACATGATAAAAGAGTATGAGTGGATAATGTGCCAAGACATATCTCAAGCTCTGAATCTTACGCAGTGGAGGAATTTGCTGCTTGATAAATACTGTATATCCCCATGATAGTCAACCTTGAGCCCGGTACAATTGTCTGGACAAGGTGACGATCCACAGACACAAGAATGTTCCTTGGAAGCTCCCCAGTTGGGACGTCCTACGATTAACAAATGAACACCAATGAATCAGTGAGGAGGAAAGGATAATAGAACGTAAGCCCTGATTATACTTCAGGACTAAGAGATATACCTCTGGGTTCTCCTGCAGTTTCAGGGTTTGCTGATCAACATAATTGCCTTTATCAGGGACTACCATAAAAGGATCTACCGGGCACGGTTCTTCTCCGGGCTACAATATTTTAAATCGAATTTATAAGTGTATCGTACAAAATCAAAATATGAAGGCGAATCTAATATTTCAACTTTCTAGGAGGAAAATCACAAGTGTGAGACCAACCTGAGGAACATGGTCACAGGAACGAGGAATAATAGCCCCTCCAAGCCCCGGACGGCAGGGAACCATTCTGACACTCCTGCAGTTCTTACACACAAGAGTGACATGAATCGCTTTGGCCTTCGTTCTTGAAGCAGCAATTGTGATCCCAGAGATCTTAACGAGTTTCGATATATACTGAGCCTGCTCTTTCTCAGAATCAACAAACCCATTAAAGAGAGAGAATGAAAAATGAAAACACCAAATCCAAGAACGACCCAATTAAGAACTAACCCCTAGAGACCGCATAGAGATGGAATCTTCCTTGGAAGTAAGTAGGATCTGCACCTCCCCTTTGACTGGCTCCTCCATTTCTCCAGTTTCGCCAGCGACTCTGGACCGTAAACTGGCGAGAACTTCCGCAGCCGCAGTCTCAAACTAAAAAAATCGAAGAAGGGGAATATTCATATAAATAATTAAAGGGATTAGAGAATAAATCCTGAAAAATGATATGGGTTTTTGGGTACCAAGGGCAAGTAATCGGCCGGGGAGAACCGGAGCTTATCGGGGAGGTCGGAATCGAAGGAGTTGAGGTCTTCCATGTCGACAAGCAGGTACTTTGGGTTGTGGAGAAGGCTTTCTCTATATGTGAATACATTCTTTTCCGTTGCGAAGTTACGAATGAACTCCTTTAATTTCAGCAACACTGAATGGCGAGTGGCTGCGCCCGCCGATGTCTGGTCGGAGTCTCCACCACCACGAGGGAACTGCGCCTGATCGCTGTAGAATACTGCTCCTTCGTCCCACCCTGACATCTCTGATCTCTCTGTCTCACTTTCTCACTCTGGGGTAACGAACGATAAGGGTTTTCGCTGTTGTTCTCTCTTGCTCTATTTCACTCCCGAGGATGACAGACACCTCTTGGTCTCGCTTTTTGGCGGGAAAGAATGGCGGGAAATTACGGACCTTCGCGTCGAAGCACGTGCCTTCTCGTCACGTGCCGTAACGCTCATATTGCGATTTGCGGTTAATTACAGAACTCCCCCTACCAGTACCCGGCTTACCCCTTGAGTTTTACAGGTTTCTTTTTAGGTAAATTATTCATACCAGTTTTTTTGTTTATTACACATGAATTTTAAATTTGACAACAATTACTCATAGTATTCTTAAATCTCAAATCTTGTTATACAAAGACCTATAAATGCTGATATTATCATGGAGAAAATTTTTTAATGTCTAAAATACTCTTATGATTATGATAAAAATACTAAAATAAAGCTTTTACCTTTACCCATTTATTCCCTTTAGGTTTTGTTACTCTAAAGCCCTAAAACCATTTCATCCCTAAAATCCATTTCATTCTACTGATCCTCTAAATTCCTAACTATGGAGTGCAATGGTTGACGGAAGGTTCAAATTCACTGTTCTTGTATTTTTCCCCAAATTGGGAAGACTAATCTTTAGGAAACGCTGGAACCTACTGCTTGAGATGCGCCACAAAGAGGAATCTGTACTCATCTCTATCATAAGACTTCACCCGGAGCTAAAGGAGAAAAACCAAGATAACCCAGATGAAATCATTGTTTCCTATATATGTTGATACCATGTTTGATCTTAAGATCCCAAATGAAGGATGGAATCTCACAGAGTAAGAAATGATGACTCCTTGCTCTGAGTTTATAAATAGCGGCACTGACACAAAACTACAGTGTTGTAGTGGACAATGGCGAACCTAGTGAAGCACCAAGGCATCCAAGAAAATCTCCACTCTGAAATTGAAGGAATTGTAAGTTCATCGGAAGAGAATAAAAAAGAGGATTTGTAGAGAAGCATAGAAGAAGAGAAGAGCATATTACTTGACTAGGTCTGAAGGAGAAGCGCAGCATTGCAGTCCGACGGAGAAGAGGAGCAGAGGTAGCAGTCCAACAGTAACCAACAAATAGGGCAAAAATGTGCGATTGATTCTCTATAAAGTGTTTTAGGGGTATTTATGTAATTATATGTATCTCTCTTTTCAAAAGGGCAAAAGTGACTTTTGATCTTTTTGTTGGTAAATATAATAAGGGTAAAATAGTCCTCATAAGTTTAGGGTAGTATGAGTAATTATTGTCAACTTTATGGTTCATGTGTAATAAACATAAAACTCATGGGTGGTATCAGTATTTACCTATAAAAGAATAAACAACTAAATTTGAACCTCCAATTTGATACATAGCCTAGGTAGTTTATAGGCTATTTCCAAGGTATCCAACAATTGAAATTGTCACACCATATATTATCTATCATATTCAATTTGAGGTATGTGTTGGTATTTCGATCAATGAAGCAGAGATTCGACTAGTTAGATTATTAAACATGTCAAGCTTAGGCCTAGATTGATTATTAAATGGGAGTTCACGGCACAAAGGTGTAGCCTGATTGAATGAATCGAATATACTTTTAAACTGAACAAATTATTGATTTAGACCAAACAAATACAATCCTAAAGCTAAGAACCTAAGATAATAAACCGTTTTTTACTCTCTTTCATTTCTCGAATCTTCCTCTCATTTTTTCTGTCCTCATCTTCCTCTACATAGGCGGTCATAAGTCCAATAAGAGTATTTTATAATCATACAAGAACATATCTAATTTATAACATGATCAAGACAATTATGGATTCGAAACCCAATATTTCTCTATTTTTATTTACACTTTGGCATGAATGAGGGCTCGTTTACAAATTGAATAGTCTGATTAGCATGAGACCGATCATGGACTTGGATCAATCGAAACAAATATAAATGTTTCATTCTTCGCTGATGAGAGACCGACTAATTAAAACGAACAATAACAGTACAAGATGTTAAAAATAATAGAGGGCAATTAAACCTGACTCAGACCTGTCCATGTCACCCCTACTTACATTAACCAATTCAAAAGTATGGATAAAATAATAATAGGTAATATGTAATTTGAATTTTTTTTTATAATCTATTTAATAACAATTCTTACACGTTAGCTAGGTTGGCAATACATGCGGTTGCAAAGGTTTAACCATTAGAACCTGGTCTGATTGTTGAAGGGATTGGATTCTTAAATAATTGATGAAATTCAAGATAAGGAAGTGAGAGAAAGTGAGAGAAGCAGTGTAGATCAACCTGCATGTACTTGTATCTTTCTTAGAATTCCAACATCGTTACGTGTGAGACCCACTAGACATGGACCGTGATGGGATCCCAAAAGAAACAAGTACATCCAGTCCTAATTAGTTTATAATTTCTTTTACAAATTAATCTGGTTAATTTCTTTTTTTTTTATTTCTGTTTTAAATTTACTTTATTTCTAGTTTGTAAGAAGGGTTGTAGAATCCTAGATCTTATCTGATTACTGTTTTTTATTTTATATAAATATTACAAGTTTCTTCTCTCTCTTCGTTTATTTATACACTCAGGACTAGCAGGATTATTTACGTTTCTTTTCTTATTCTTCCATCTACTTTCTATCTTACCATCTTATTTTTTTCACTGCAATCATGTCTTCTCTTCTCTCATCTCCATTAACACAACCAGGTCAGGAGATTAAAAAGTACAGGCTGAGAATATGATCTTTCAATATCAATCTGAAGCTTCAACTTCTGTGGTCACTGCTGGTATAATATTAATGCAGTTGTTGATGATGTTTGTTACTGCTTCAACTCTTTGCCACCAGGGGTCATATTCTGTCCTCAAGATGAACTCATTGTTCATTACCTGATGAAGAAAGTCCTAAATCAGCAACTACCCAGGATCCTAATCCCAGAGGTTAAGCTCTACGAGCATGACCCTGAATATCTCACTGGTAAGTCATTATACATACATCTTTTGTTTCATTGATTGTTATATACAGAGAAATACCCATCATGTGGAGATAAAAAAAACATGGTATTTTTTTACACTTGGGGATCAGAAACATATGAATGGAAAAGGCTAATGGAGAGCCACTGGGGTAGATAAACCAATTCATAGCGTTGGTGAATATATTGGATTTAAAAAGATATTGGTTTTCTATAATAAAGGTTTCCAAAGTATGAAAAGACTAATTGAATCATGCATGAGTTTCATCTGAAACAACAAAGTTCTACTCACAGATCTAAGAAGAGACTAAATGATATGAAGGTATGTATACATATATCAATTGTACGTAGGTAATAGCTAGATATAGATATCTTACTTTTTCTGTGACCATTTTCTTCTGTTCTATCTATCACCTAAAAAATAATAATAATAATTTAATCATTAAAGAGCATTATTTTTTTATACTGTTTGAATTTTTATTTTTATTTTTTCATTCTTGTAGATGGATGATTGGGTCTTGTGCAAGGTGTATAAGAAGTCATATAAATCAAAAAGGGAAGAACATGAGGAAAAAGGCTCAAGGGAGGATGCAGATACATGCATGGGAAATACTGATTGTTCTGTTGGATTTGATGAAGATGCTGGATCTGCAAAAACTCCTAATATTCTTGATTTATCAGCAATGATATCTAACATCCAAGTATGAGATGGATACTGATCATTTGTAATTGTTCAAGCCTTTTGGTGATGCTGAATCCAATCAATCTCTTCATAATAACCTCCTCTATCTACTTCCTTCAGAATTCCATCATACATTTCCTTCTTTTTTTTTTTCTTTTTTTCTTACAAGCATTGTTTATGGCTTGTTGGGGTCTTTTTCTGATGATAATGTAAGGATTTTCTACTTCTTATGACTTCTATTGGTAGCTAATTACTGGTGGGAAATTTTTTGTAATTTCTATGATTCCATTTAGTTGAAATTTTACATTAGAGCAAGAGAACATGGGTCTACAAGTCTTGGTCTATATGATATGTCACATGGAAATATTTGGGTTGTTCTGATAAGTTTTGCTCATGATAAAGGATAAATCCTGTTATTATCTAATCTATCTAGGGTGGTTATATTAATTCTTTATATAATTACTTTAATTCATATTCAACCCTAGTATGTTTAAGTTTATTTTCTTATTGGCCAGATAATAAGTGAGGCTTGTGGCAAAGAATCAGCTTTGGTACTGGTTTTAGACTAGGGTTGCAAGTTTGGCCTTGTGAACTTGAATCCATTCAAAGCTGCCCCGAGCCTGAACAGGGCCGGGTATAGGCCCATGTTTTGTGAAAGCCCAAGATCGGACTGCTGAGATTATTAAATGTGCCGGACTTAGGCCTAGACCGATTATTAAACGGGAGTTCACAGTGCAGGGGTGTAGTGTGACCGTATGAATGGAATATACTTTTAACCGAACCAAATCTTGGTTAGTTTAGAGCAAACAAATACAATCATAACGCTAAAACTTAAGACAATAAAATGTCTTTTATTCTCTTTCATTTCTTAGTCTTCCACTTGTTCTTTCCGTCTTCATCTTCGTCTACGTGGGTGATCACAAGCCTAATAAGAGCTTTTTACAATCCTACAACAATGTATCTAATCTATAACATGGTCAAGACAATTATGGATTCAAAACCAACATCTCTCTCTATTTTTATTCATATTTTGGCATGAGACTATTACACATCGTTTATAGTCTAATTAACCTGATTAGCATAAGACCAATTATAGACCGAGTTCGGCTGACACCGAATATAAATGTATCCATGCTTTGCTGACAAGGGACTGATTAACTGAATGAACAGCCACGATCGATGTAGGATGTTAAAATAATGAAAATTGATTATACCTAACTGAGACCTCCTGATTGACACCCTGCATACACAAACCAATTCTAAGTATGGGTAAAATAGTAATAGGTAATATGTAATTTTTTTTAAAAATCTATCTCAATAACAACTCTTAATTGTTAGGTGGGTTCACATCATCTCCTCCCAGTTCTGTGAGGACGCAGTAGCCTGCCCTGGATGGTCGTCACATGGCTCTTGGGTGAATCTGAGACCCACGTCCGAGCCGACACCCCCTGCTAACTTGGCTTGTCGGCTAGGTGTCAGCTAAGACGTGAGTCTCAGATTCACCGAGAGCCACGTGACCGCCATCCAGGGCAGGCTGCCACTGTCCTCCTAGAACCACTGGGAGGAGAGGATGCGGGTCCTTGTTAGGTGGGTGGCAAAAGCAGCATTGTCAGGGGAGGCAGTTGTCAGTTTACTCGCTAGAACCTGGTCTGGTTGTTGAAGCTAGGGATTGGGTTCTCAGATTCTGAAGGTTAAACCGTGTTACAGCTGCATGGTTTTACAAAGTAGTTCATCCAAGCCTATATTGCCTGCACGTGACTTGAAACTTGAGTAATTCTAAAATTCTAAAAATGGTAGAGTTGTTAGATTTCGGATCACGAACATGTACATATATTCTCTATGAGAACCTTTCACCGATAATGCGGTGTGAGGTCTATCTCTAAAGTTTGAGACCTATTAGATACAAATACATGGAGGTAAATTATTCTCGAATTATTATTCAGTGAGATAAAATTCTTAAAATCAGAAAAAAATATTAAAAATATATCTCATTTATATAGAAGGAAAGAAGAGATACTCCAGAGATACATCTCACTTATAAAAGGAAAAAACAGACTCCATAGGCAGTCATCTAGCCTGTACACATCAATGTAAAGATGGACAGTTATCACCACTATTTATGTACACGCCAAAGACTAGCAGGATTATTTGCGTTTCATAATTTATTTTTCTACTGCAATCATGTCTTCTCTTCTCTCATCTCCATTAACACAACCAGATGAAGAGATTAAACAATCTGAAGCTCCAACTTCTGTCGTCACTGCTGGTAATATTAATGCAGCTATTGATGATGTTTCTGCCTACTTCAACTCCTTCCCACCAGGAATTAGATTCTGCCCTTATGATGATGAACTCATTGTTCATTACCTGATGAAGAAACTCCTAAATCAGGAACTACCCAGGAACCTAATCTCAGAAGTTAAGCTCTACAATCATACCCCTGAATATCTCACTGGTATGTTACTGTATGTACTTCTTAATTTCTAGTTTTGTTCTATGTAAAAAAAGTTGAACTTGAAGAACTAATCCTAAATCAAACATATTTAAGGCATAATTTGCTTATCCAGTAGAATCTGAAGAACTAGTCCTTTTTCAATTCTTTTTGATAGGTTAACTTCTTTATTAAGAGATCTTAAGGACATATATACGTCTAGCCAACAAAAAGACATACAAAAAATAAAATTTTAAAAGTAGAAATTTAGGAGCAAAAGAAGATCAGTGATTCTTCCCAAATCACCACGAAACTGCAATTTGGTAAGATAAATTAATTTAACCAATGGAAACCATAAGAGATTCGGCTGATCTGTGTACTCAAGAGGTGGATATCGGAGTGGTTGTGGGTGAGCTCTTGAATGGGGAAGGAAGTGGGATAATTTAGTAGATTGTCATCCGAGGTTTTTCCCTTTTTGTAATTTTTTAGGGTAGTTTGATTTTTATTGTTACTGTAATACTCTGTGTTTGGGTGTAACAATCCGGTTGAATGGCGAGGACTATGGTATCTCTGTTGTAAATAATGAAATAACAAACTTTAAATGAGAACCACATGTTCCAATGATTTGTTAAAGAACACAGTAGAGATAGTTACTCAAAATGTTGACGCTACAGGGTAGGTCGTATCACAATCTATCCTAAGCCCCACAGGTGCAACCGGATTATGATACAAATCTGGCTATAAGATAAAACAGTCTTGGTTTCTAGCAGCAAACATGCACTTGTTTAGTATGTCAGAGCTCTGCTTAGGTCAAATGCAAGACGATAATGTAATTTCTGAAAATACGGCGTTTTGGAAAACAGAAGGGAATAGCCTCGGTATGTGTTTAAAAGAGGGGGAGAGAGAGAGAGGGAGAGAGAACCAAGTAGATAGTTATTCTCATTGTATGTATATCTTTTAGGCTTCACCCTCCTCTATTGATAGAGGATAATATATCTTTTCAAGGTACCTCGAGAGAAGGGTGTATCTCCAAACCAACATGCTTGTATAATTACCCAAACGAAATGATGTGCCTTTCCAAACAAACATGCATTTACAAACAAATGATGTGTCTCTTGTAAGGACACTTCACTAATGGACGAGTCAAACAGGTTAAACTATTACAGACCCAACAAGCCAAATTAAACCCAACCCATCCAAAGGATATTAGGTTGTAACCTCACTAACCTCACCTCACGAGCCTTGAGAAAATCAAAACAAAACATATTTTTTATTTTAAAACTTTAGTTAATAAAAAAATAAAAAAATACAATAATCTCTCATTCCAATTTATTGCTCTCTCTTCGTTGTTTTATATATTAAAATTAATAATAATAATTATTATCGACAAAAAAAAAAAAAAAAAAAAAACACCAATGAACTTGAACAAATCCTCCCATGCATGTGCATACATGTAACCCACCATAAGTCCTCTTTTTTATTTCTGAAATATACATAGGATGAAATATTACTCAACAAAATTTGTTATCAAATTTTTTTTTAAGTATTGGTAGAGTTGTGAGATGATATTAAAATTTTGGTGATAGTTGTTTCATATCTGTGTTTTTTTTAATTATTTATTTATTTATACTTGTTCTTTTGTTTCCTTGATTGGTATACAGAGAATTACCCTCCATGGGGAGATCAAACATGGTATTTTTTTACACTTTGGGATCGGAGACATAGGAATGGCAATGGCTATTGGAGACTCGTTAGAGGAACTAGACGAGTTCTTAGCGAAGGTCAGCATGTTGGATTTAGAAAGGAATTGATTTTCTACAAAGGCAGGTTTCCAAAGTATGAAAAGACTAACTGGATTATGAAAGAATTAAATGCGACACAAATTTCTACAACTAATAGGAGATTAAATGATATGAAGGTATGTATACATATTTCAATTGTAGGTGATAGCTAGGTATTTTACTCTCTTTTTTTTTCTTTTTTTTTTTTCTTTTTTTGGGACCATTTTCTTGTGTTTTATCACCTACCAAAATTTTTTTTGATATTTTAATAATTAAAGAACATTATTTTTTTATACTGTTTTCTTGTAGTTGGATGATTGGATCTTGTGCACGATTAAGAAGTCATGTAAATCAAAACTAGAAGTACATCATGCAAAAGGCTCAAGTGAGGATGCCCTTTCATCATCTGGACCTTCAAATGCTTATAATTAATATTCTTGATTTAGGATTGGTCAAGCCTTTGGTGATGCTGAATCCAATCAATCTCATCATAAAAACCTTCCTCTACTTCTTTCAGAATTTCATCATACATTTCTTGATAATTTTTATTACTATTCTTGTTTATAGCTTGTTGGGGTCTTCTCATGATGGTAGTGTTAGGACTTTGTAGCTCTTACGACTTTTATTTGGTAGCTGATTACTGGTGGTGACATTTTAATTTTCGTTGAAATTTTACATTAGAGCAAAGGAACATGGGTCTATATGATATGCCACATGGCAATATTTGGGTTGTTCTGATAAGCTTTGTCTTGTTATTTCCTAGTCTAGGGAGGTTATATATTTACTGAAAAAAAAAAAGTTATATTGCATTCAAAGTTTATTTATTTATTTATTGGAGAAATAGGTGAGGCGATGGCAAAGAATCAAATTTGATACTGGTTTTGACTTACATGAATACATGAACACATTTAAATTGGACCTGATGAAATCATAATTAAGTGGAAGTAAAATAATTTTGTCTTAAGATATTATATATTGTAGGAAATATGATTTCAATATTTCTGTACAAAGTGATATGATAACCCTGACCATTGGATGTTTAGGGAATGGTACGGATTGATTATGTTATGTTTCTGCACTCCAATGTAATCATGTGCATCCTTTCGGTGATCCTTAATTTCCAATACCTAGAAAATCAATAAATAATTGTTAAGTAATAAAAAGGAAGAAAATGTCTTACTGATGGTATCTTGATTATTGGTACTCTTGAGACCCATGGAAGATCTCCCATCCCATCATATGATTGAATTAATTTTCTCACTCCGTGATCATGTTCAAATGATCATTGGAGATATCTAATGGAATTTTTTTTCTTCTAAATAGTGAAAAATATAAAATAATTTTTTTATAAATAATAATTAGGACAAAATTCATTGGGTCCACCGTGCAGCTAAGGGAGTGTTTCTTGGTTTAATACAATAATTGGTTACTATTGAGCAAGATAAAAAGATGATCAATCCGATTTGAGTTTTTGGATAGATTGATTGCCCGAACAATTACCCACATGACAAATTTAGTAGTCCTAAGGCAACCATATGGTGCAATATATATTGGAGTTCTCCCAATGAAATTTAGCTGTGATAAAATCACATTTACCTTGACTTTTTAATTATTGTTTAAACTATTATTTGTCACATAACAAAGTTCACGTAGCCTAGATATATGGGTAGAAGCAATGCAACTTAGTTATCGAGTTCAATTCACCCTCACGTATGTATGTTCTCTATGGGATTTTATCACTATGCATGGAATATGGGATCCATTAGATATAAATAGTTTTGAAGTGAAAAATACACGTACATATAGCAAAACTCTTCTCTTATCTATATACCAAAGTTGGTTTCAACAATAATGTCACTATAATTCACTATAGATTGGTCACATGGAATGATATTTGGCAAACTAGCCCATTGGATAAATTTTGAATCACCCTGTTAAGCCACCTACAAATTTGGTAGCTTATTTCAACATTATGTAAGCCAACATATTAGTCCTTTCCCTTTTCTTTTTTCTTTTTAATTGTTTCTATCAAGCTAGCTATTACTGAGTTCACTTTCTTACTTCTTAAAACTTCTAAAACCTCTCGAAATGCAATGTGTCAAACTGGTCTCAATTTTGATTTGATCATTGCTAGAAGATGATTAATATCCAACAAACTTTGACCCAACTGATTTTCCACCTAGCAGTCATTAAGGGTTTGATACTAAATTGATGCAGCCCGACGACCGTGATGGTTGGGATTTGCACTTCACGGATATGAATGGGGTTTTTAATCCCACACCAGTCCATTAGTGTGTGGATGTTTAATTTATGACACTGGATATGACCTCTCCATCCTCGAGCACGGATTGGACTCCTCAAATGGTATTACAGAGAGTAGTCCATGCACCGGTCATGTGGTCCGTGACCTATAGCTAGGGGGAGTTGATTCAGCCCATAGGCCTGCAGTGATGAGAAAATTTGCATTCCATAGTTAGGAAATGGGGTTTTAGTCCTATATCGGTCAGGTAGTGGATAGATACTTGGCTTATGATCCTGGCTATTACTTCTCCATCATAAACATCTCGCTTTTTTTTTTAATGGAAACCATCAAATTTTAGCCTAAAATCAGCCAGGAGGTGTACAGATGCTTGACTTATATGACCCTGGTTATGGGCTCTTCACCTTGAAGCTCGGGCTTTTGCGTTGGATACTATTACAAGTGTTCCACTACATGAGCATATGTAAATAGATGAGTTTTGCTAAATGGGGTTTGGTGTTAGCATGTGAAAAATCGAAGTTGGTGTTAAGGCATAACTGGTTTCTAAGTTCATGAGTTTTTTGCACAAATAAAAAACTCAGTTGGTCTATGAGAATTTGTTGGGTTTATATGTATATATATTTTTTTGGTTCTTTTGATTACATTATTTTTAATGCTTGGGATGTTTCAGGTAAGTTAAGGATAAGGGGCATTGGTTTGTAATTGGGGGTGGAATATTTTGTTATTCAGTATTTCTATGTAATACTTTGTGGTCATCGACTCATCATAGCAACTCTCTTATTTTCAGTAGGAAAGAAGCAACAAAGAAGCTAACACCATACAAAATTTGAACTAGATCAATCAGCCAAGGGGAAAACCTAGAGCAAACGAAATATAATCCTCCTTCCTAGTAGAAGTGTAAGAAGCAATCTCATGGACAGTTTAATAACTTTCTTCCAAGCCCAATAGAACGGATTTACATTGTCTCCTCCCAGTCATTCTGGGAGGACGGTGGCAACCTTCCTCGGATGGTTGCCACGTGGCCTCGGTGAATCCGAGGCCCATCCAGCTGACACCCTCTTGTCGGCTTGGCTTGTCGGCTGGGTGTCGGCTCCGACGTGGGTCTCGGATTCACCGAGAGTCACGTGGTAACCATCCGAGGAAGGTTGCCACCGTCCTCCCAGAACCACTGGGAAGAGACAATGTGAATCCAGAAAGAACTTTAAGAAGTTTAACCTAGATTACAAGTCATTACAGTAAACAAAATATTAAAAATAATGCCCATCTGAATTTGAAACTTTAAAGCTAAAATGATATATCATCAATAGTAACATTAAGGAAAAGGTTCTTATAGGAGCAACTTGGTGGTCAGTCAGCGGTAGTTACTGTAGTGGCGGCCTTTTCCGCGCTGCACAAGCGGAGAAGGGCAGAAGTGGCAGAGACATGAAAGGGTCCTGCAAAAATAATTATGACTTTTTTTTTTTTGGGCATCTGGAGGATCTCCCGCTCGGAAATGAGTAAGTATTTAATAGTATTTAATAAAAAAAAGGAAGAGGGGGGATTCACATCATCTCCTCCCAGTGATTTTGAGAGTACACGGCAATCTATCTTGGATGGCTGCCACGTGGCTCTCGGGTAAATCTGAGACCCATGTCTGAGCTGACAACCCCTGTCGGCTCGGCTTGTTGACTAGGTGTCGGCTTGGACATGGGTCTCAGATTCACCGAGAGCCACGTGGCGACCATCCAGGACAGGTTGCCACTGTCCTCCGAGAACCACTGGCAGGACAAGATGCGAATCCAAAGGGGGGGGGGTTGGGCTGTGGAGAACACCACCAAGTCCGTTGAAGCTGAAAGCTAGGGATCCGCATCCTGTCCTCCCAGTGGTTCTGGGAGGACAGTGGCAACCTGTCCTGGATGACCGCCATGTGGCTCTCAGTAAATCCGAGACCTATGTCCGAGCCGACACCCAGCCGACAAGCCGAACCGACAGGGGTTGTCGGCTCAGACGTGGGTCTCAGATTCAACTGAGAGCCATGTGACGGTCATCCGAGATAGGTTACCGCATCCTCCCAGAATCACTGAGAGGAGACGATGTGCATCCGAAAGCTAGAGGTACCTTTTGCAATTATGACATATTATAAGCACAAACGCTTCCCTAGAGAAATAAAGAATTACAACATTGTGAGCATTATTTACAGAACAAAGTTACAGACAGAGATATATATAATTGGGCAAATCCACTTATTGACAAACCCAATTGGACACATAGTTAGGCACGAAATCATGTACATAGATTGTTTATTTATTTTTTAATTAGATGCTGCTTCCTTATTGTTCATTGGTAAGTAGCCTTGATGCTTTAAGTACCATAATACCCCTTCCGCTGCATGCTCTGCTGCAGCTTTCTTGCTTGGCCTAGGTTCACTAAAACACTCAACAACCGTTTTTGAAGCCTCATCCATTTCAACAGTTACCTTGAAAATGAACCTGTGTAAAATTCAGACTGGGCATTTTCAGAGAAAAAGAATTTCCAAAGAGGTTTGATGACTTCGATCTGCTAAAAGTTGAAATTTTTTGTTAGTAATTCCTGGTTCCATGTTCCAGGGTATTTTAGATACCCAGGAGATTTGGTAGGCTGAAAAATCAAATATTTTGGATGGCCCCTCATTTGATCATTGGATCTCAGGATTTTGATCCTTGTTTCTCAAAATCCAAAATAATATGACAGTTATGGAGGGGCCAGAAGGGAGGATGCCCCTACCCAATTCATTGTGGGAATATATCAATACCAGGTTGAATCAACTCAAGTCTTCAAACCTTGATCTTGTAGAATATAAGGGAAAAAAATTAAACAAATAAGGTTGGTGACTAAATGACAAAATGCCTTTGAACATATTCACTAGCATGGAAGAATGAACTTACATCTTGAGGTGATCTGGTCCATCCTCTTTGTAGCATTCAAAGGTAGGGAGTTTCCAATAATTAATGGCAAATATCTCATACAAAAGCGATTTAGCTGATCCTGTACACAAAACACCTGTACGAATCAAGAGCAAGAACTTGGTAAGATCTAAATGGTAAAGATAGGATTTTGCTCATCGTGACTTGTACTACAACAATACCAGTGGGTTGTGAGTTTTTCAAGGAGCCGCTATTTTCATTGGAGTTGCTATCTTCCCTGGTTATGCCACGATGGTTACTAGCTGGGGAAGCATCTTGTATCTTCAAGGCCTTGAAATCAATGCACTCAGGAACAACCACGTTAACGGGTGACTCATCGTATCCAATAAGCTTCGCTTCCTGTTTGTTGTTTGCCTTCAAAAATCTCTCTGTTCTGTTTTGCCGCCGGTAACCTTGCTCCTGTTACAGGGAAACAGAATTAACTCCTAAAAAATCTGGAGTTCATGGAATAGGGTCAAGAACCAAAGACCCATGGCTTCCCAGCCTGAGGATACAAGAAATACAACCCAGCCTGAGGATACAAGAAATACAACTTGCAATATAGTTCAATTCCAAACGAACAGTATAGCAACAGAGATTCAGAGAAATCAACAGCAGCTAACATCACCTAATTCCCAGAAATCACATTTTTTTTTTATCTCCCTTGATAAATTGAAGAAACTCAAAGAGGGTAAGAACAAACAGAATCACAGGATCGAAACCTGTAGAGAAGACATCAAAGGCAAGATCCCAATTTATCTATGAGTTGATCCACAGGCAAAATGTCTCTGGAATTCTCTTTGGCTTTTGACAATGAAATCCGTTGCTCCATGGGGGTTTCAGAGCTGAGGAGTAAAATCACCTTGGCCACAGAAGGAAATCAAGAAATGCCACTGCTAGAAGCTCAGAATTCCTAGTCTTTCCGTACCCATGTGGGCAGGACTGCCCCACAGCAAGCTACATGGCACTAAAGTGGGGACTCAGGGATTGGGTTGGGGGCAGTTGGAAGCAGTTAACAGTTGCATCTCGAGAGTTCGATCCAAATTCCCCAAAAATTCGATTTTGCAAGTGAATTAGGGAACCAATTATTAAAAAGTACACCCCCAACAAAATTTACTAAAGGGTTGTGCCGAAAGACCAATATGATCAGATGGAGGATGAAAATTTCATTCATCCCGTGAGTAAAATTTCCCACCACAAGGAGCTGTTGACCTGCAACTGGTTTGACGAAATTAATCCTGATCACCATCAGCCTGTGTAGTTCTGTCCTGCAGACCTTGGGAAGAAAACAGGGGATACCCGATCTCGTTAAGATATGAGATGGGCCTTAAAGAGACAAATCAAGAATCAAGACCCATTATCAGGTCTTAGAGATCGTAAGAAAACTGGAACTAATAGATTAGAGTTTTCTGTTTAACAACACAAGAAGCCATTAATACTTATTGGACATATCCAACTATGATTTGTGTAACACAATAGAAAATAAGAGAGAGAGAGAGAGAGAGAGAGAGAGAGAGAGAGAGAGAGAATCGAATTAGTGTCTTGCTCCTCTCCTTGTAGCTTGTATTTACAGAAAATAGAAAACAACTACTAGATAGGATCTAGGACTTTACAAGTCAAGAGTCCTAATCATAAACTAAAGATAAAGTAAACTCAAAATAGGAAAATAAAACTAACAAGCTTAATTGGTAAAGGAAACTAATAAAACAAACTAATAATTTGACTATGTCAAAGCAGTTAGTTAAGTAGCATATTTAATGTCATTATGTTAACTCCCCCCCTCTCAAGTTGGAGCACGGGGGAATGTGAGAGCATTAGTTTGAAACAATGTAACAGTGGAAGCAGCAGCAGTATTTGTAGTAGCAGCAGAATATATAGCAATAGATAGCAGCAACATTATAGACCTACGTAGTAGACCCCAAAAAGAAAGTAGGCTCCAACACAATTGAAAAGGTAATAGAGGTAGTAAAGGTTGCATCACGTACAGGTAGTAGAGACTGCATCATGTGCAGGTAGAAGAGTTTGCATCACGTGCAAGTAGTAGAGGTTACATTACGTGTTGGCAGTAGAGCCTGCGTCACGTGCAGGTAGTAGTGGCTGCATCAGGTGCAGGTAGTTGAGATTGCATCATGTGCAACTATAGCAGGCTTCAGGTAGTAAACTTCATTATCAGTAGCAAGGAGTTAAGCTCCATCACGAGCAAGATAGCAGTAGGCTAAGCTCTCTTCAATGAGAAGACACAAACTTGAGCAGATATATATACAATCTCCCTTTCATGTGGAACATTCCACGTGGAAAAATTATGGCGGGAGACTTGAAGTCGTAGGGTATAGTTTAGAATATCAATAGGAACAAGACATCCAAATTTCAAAAACATCCAATGGCCAGATTAAAAAATATGGTGAAGTCCTAATGTGACTAAGAATAAGGTAATGATGCAAGTGGATTTTTTACATTAATTAAAAAGTCAAAGATCCAATCAGTAGATGTGGATAAAAAATGGCAGGCAAGTAGTTAATATAACTAGGATAAGTAATCAAAATTTAGGGACAATCCAATGGTGGATATGAGAGATATCAAGAAACTCTAGTTGAGGTAAAATTCCTTGATTCAAATGCAGGAGGCTAGTAGCAGTAGTCAGATCAGTATTGCAGGCAGCAAATCACCAGATCAGATCGATAGTAGTAGTAGTAGAACAACAACATTAGCAGATCAAAACCATA
Organism: Protea cynaroides; assembly: GCA_028583415.1. Classification (NCBI taxonomy): domain Eukaryota; kingdom Viridiplantae; phylum Streptophyta; class Magnoliopsida; order Proteales; family Proteaceae; genus Protea; species Protea cynaroides. Next base: position 91,050,223 of record CM053274.1, read on the forward strand.
TCAGATTAATAGCAGTAACAGGATAGCTGCAGTAGCAGATCAAAACCACATCGGATCATATCTATATAGATCGATAGTAGCAACCAGTAGCAGCAGCAGATTTGAGCAAAATAGTATATCAGCTACTTGCAAGAAGATTTGATCGATGGCAGAGAGCAGATCAGTGTTGACAGCTGTTAGCATCACCGACAAGGAAATCCAGCCCATAGTGCTATTGCTATGGGCCGTGGGTCCCATATTTAGTTATATTTAATTTCCTTTATTGTCTAGATTTCTTTCTCTTGTTAGAATGAATTGTTAGGAAAGTTTCCTATTGGTTGCTATTCCTAAATTGTGTCTATCATTATAAATAAAAGAATATTAGAGGAGGAGAGTATGCAAGTTGTCTCTCTCCTCTCTCTAAGGAGTCAATTTCTCTTCTACTTCTCCTCTCTTCTTCTTTCTTCTTCTGCGGTTCTGTTTTTTGATTATCTTTTATTTTTTTACAGTAAAAACAGCAACAGTAAATCAGCAATGTAGTAGCAAGTCAGTAGTGCAGTTCAGATCAGCGAAAATAGTAGAAGCAGTCACAATAAAAAAACAGATCTTCATTCAGCAGCAGCTTGAGATCAGTTAGATCTGATCAAATCAGATCAGTATCGACAGCACTAAGTAGAGTAGAGTAGCAACAGCAGATCGAGATCAGTAGACCAGATCACTAGTAATCAGATTAGTAGATGAGTAATATTGATGTGAGAAGAACACATCGGTAGATAAATAGTAGCAGCAGCAAAATTGCAGTAGGTCAGATGAACAGCAGTAGATCAGATCTCTGCAGATCAGAACAGATCTGAGAAACAAATCATGATGGCAGTAGCAAGTACTTAAGAACAATAGTAAATCATCAAAGGCAACAATGGTGGCTGCACACCATGATGAAGAACTTTAGATGACTCTCAAAACGGCACCCATTCTAATACTATGTAACAAAATAGAAAATAAGAGAAGAAATAAATGAAGAGAGAGAGAGAGAGAGAGAGAGAGAGAGAGAGAGAAGAATCGAATTAGTGTCTGGATCCTCTCCTTGTAGCTTGTATTTATAGAAGAAAACAACTACTAGATAGGATCTAGGACTATACAAGTCAGAACCTAGTAAAAAACTAAAGATAAAGTAAACTCAAAATAGGAAAACGACTCAAAATAGGAAAACGAAATTAACAAACTTAATTGGTAAAGGAAACCAATAAAGCAAACTAATAAACTTAGTAGTCTATTAGTCCACAAGATTAGTTAGTCAAAGTAGTTAGGTAGCATATTTCATGTCATTACGCTAATAATGTGTTTTTGAACAATGTTTTGAACATTAGTTGAAAAAGCCAGATGTTTTTGAAGAACTTGAACAATAAAAAGCCAAAAACCAAGTTCCTTTAGACTAGTGGTGTAAGGTGTGTTTAGTAAAAGGTTTTAGAACATGGGATTGTATCCCGACCCTGATCTGGATCAAGATCGATCCCAAAATTCTCAGGCATTGCTTAACAATGCTTGAAACTATCCTTGCCAACCATGCCGACACAAGTACTGTACTGTATGGGATCAGCAATTCTGTCCATTCCAATCCTATCCCTAAAATGATGATTGAGTATGCCCAACTCTAACTTGGACTAATATGACCCAAGAATCAGGATTAGCAACCCATGACCTGGAGAATTTTGGTTTTAGTAGGCTGAATTCCATGTAGCTTTTGAGAAGCACTTTTTTTCTTGTTTACTCGAATGGGTAAAAAAAATCCTTTTCATGAAACAAAAATGATTTTCTACCGTTTTTCTGTTTTGGAAGTGGTAGAACATGCTAGTGCGTCTAAATGATTCTAATACATGGGCAGTCTATTACATGCATTTAAAAAATGCCCATAATACCTTTAATGGGTTCAAGTTTCAAGTTAGTCACCATGTGCAAAAAAAAAAAAAAAGGCTAAAAGTTAGGACCTATAGTAAGAAACATGGTCCCTTGCTCACATGTCAAGTTTCAATCCTAACAGAGTTGGCCATGTGGTGATATAAAACACTTAAAACAATTTAAAAAAAATTAAACAAATGAATAGCAAAAAAATACAAGGTAATGCCAAGAGGCCATGCTTCCAACACGAACCACAAAGTAGGCTCTTCCTAGGTGGCTTACAAATAAATATCGGCCACGTGGCAGCTCAATTGGGAGCCAAATTTGTGAACAGATAAACCCAAGGTCCTCACATATCAAATTTCAACCTAAATGGAATCTACTTAGTGGTAAAACAGAGCTTTGAAAAATTAGGACTTTAGGAGAGTGCACAGTGGTGGTCGTAATATGGTAGACATGTGTGGACATAAATAGGGATACATGGGAATATGTGTGGGCTATGGCTATTCCAAACCATTTTAAGCGATTGTACCACCAGCATACTATAGCTGGTGGTAGTAGGTGGGGTAAGCGATAGTAACGCTAGCTGTACTATCGCTGGCGGTAATTGGTGGTAGTAGTTGGTGAACTTTATTAGGATGTTTGGGATTTTATCTTATTGTATTTTCCTTTTATATTCAATTTAGGTCTTCTATTTGAACCTCTTGTATCCTATCATTCTATTATGACTTTCACATTGAAAGAATAAAAGATCTATTGTGTCTTCTTCTTCTCTTCTCAATTTTATCAATAAAGGATCTATTTTGTCTTCTTCTCTTCTCAATTTTATCATGGTATCAGAGCAGATTCTTTGAATCAATCTAAGAATTTCTCTTCGGATCTCATAACAAGTATCGGCATCTCTGTAGCAAGCATAGGCATCTCTGTCTCTCTCTATTAGCACCTCATCATTGCAAATTGCAGAAATCCTCCCATCGGTTTGTTCTCCTCTTTGCATTGAAAAAGGGAGAAATAACAACTGGTAATTTCTTATGGCTTTACGGTATCAATTCGAGCCACTTAGAGGATTGATTTTGCATCAGACTGCTCTCCCCTCTGTAGATGCTACCATTCGAGAACTGATTACTAAAGAGACACGGTTCAAAGTTGCTCATGCCAACGCATCTCAACCATCTGTTTGTAGCCTCCTCCATGCCTCTGTTACCCACTCCTATGACCAACCTTTTGTTCAGGTTACAGGAAAACCAAAACCTCGGGTTGGAATAGATGTGTAGTTTTTGTAGACAAAAGAAGCACTGAAAATTCAGCTGTCCTAAACTCCAAAAGGACTGCTTCCCCATTTTTACTCAGCAGTTCAAGTCATCATCACCTCGTCCTGGGTATTAGCAATTTCCACAGGGTCCAACGCTACTTGCAACACCAACTACAGCGGCATCATCTCCCAGCCTCCATGGTCCAGTCAACGATTGAGCAGATACAGTCTATGTTATCTCCATCCTCTTCGGATCAGATGCATGTCTCTGCTATGACCACTGCCCACTCAGGTTTAGTCGGATCATCCACTTCTCATTTAATCTCTAATCAGTGGATTTTTGACACTGGTTCTTCTCATTACATGACTCTTAACGTTTCTTCTCTTAGTAGTTGCCATATCCCATCTTCTTTAGTAAGTATCTTAACCGCTAATGGTTCTCCCATGCGTGTTGAGTCTGTTGGTTCTATCTGTTTCTCTATTCTATCTTTGCCTAATGTTTTTCATATACCTCAATTATCTCTTGATTTACTTTCCATAACTCAATTGACTGACTCTGGATATGATGTTCTTCTTTCATTTTCTGGCTGTATTGTGTAGGATCAGGAGTCACAAAAGCTGGTTGGGACTGGGCATAGAGCTGGACGTCTTTATGTATTAGACAATTTGCACATTCCTGTTTCTACATCCTCTGGTTTTTCTTCTTTTCATTTGAGTTGTAATTCTTCCCCGTTTTATTTGTGGCATTCTAGACTGGGACACATATATGACACTATTTTGAAACAATTAAGTGTTACTGGTTGTTTGGGAAAAATTTCTTTCCTTTTTTTGGGTAAATAAAAATTTCTTGACTTGATAGTGATGTATCCTTTTGTAAAGGTTGTAAACTTGCTAAAATGTCTGCTTTACTGTTTAACACTAGCATATCATTATCCTCTTCCCCTTTCTCACTTGTGCATACTGATGTTTGGGGACCCTTTAAGGTTACCAAAGGTAGGTCTGTTTACTATGTTTCGCTTATTGATGATTACAACATATATTGTTGGTTATTTCTTATGAATCGCAAGTCTGATTTCTTTTCTATTTATCAGAACTTTCATACTATGGTTACACACAGTTCTCCACCACAATTAAGATTCTCCAATCTGTTTTGGGTGGTGAATGCGTTTTAGGGGACTTCAAATTTTTTTTTTTTTGCTTCTTGTGGCACTATTTATCAATCTTCCTTTTCTGAAACACCACAACAAAATGATGTTGTAGAAACGAAACATCGTTACATCATTGAAACCACTCGTGCTTTGTTGTTATCTGTATCTGTTCCCACTACCTTTTAGGGTGAGGCTACTCTAACTGCTATCTTTCTTATTAATCGAATGCCTACACCTATCTTGTCTGGTATTTCTCCCTATGAAAAGTTATTTGACCATGTGCCTAATTACTCATTGCTTCGTGTGTTTGGTTTTGCTTGCTTTGTTTTATTGGCAAAGCCAGATCGTAGTAAACTAACTACTCGTTCCACCTTGTGTGTGTTCTTGGGATATGGGATTCATCAAAAGGGTTACAGATGTTATGATCCTGTGCCTAATAAATTGTATGTGTCTCGTCATGTGGTTTTTCTTGAGCATATTCCATATTACACTATTCCTACAAATGTAGCTCCTGTCTTTAAGGAGGAACTAGTTTTATTTGACCCCTTCCCTGAAACTGTTTCCTCTGAAAAAATTGTCCTCCACCCTTGAATCTCTTCTACTCTTTAATATTGACTCTGCTTCCCCTCCCCCTATGGCTCCTTTTCCTAACGTTTATTCTTGCAGGTTGAATGTGCCCTCCAGCTCTAATGTCCCTGTACCCGATCCACCTCTTGTGCCAACCGACACAGCAGCACCTGAATGACGGTATCCCTCTCGCACTCGTGTCACTCCTAATGGTCTTAGTCTATCTACCACCTGTTTTTCTCCATCTTATCGATCATTTCTTACTTCTATTCACTCCTTTTATGAAACTAAGTCTCATACAAAAGCATGTACTGATCCCCTTTGGATGAAGGCCATTCAAGATGAGCTATCTGCTCTTCATCAGACTGGTATTTGGGAATTGGTGCTGAAGCCCATTGACAAAAATATTATTGGTTGCAAATGGGTTTTTAAAGTCAAGACCAACTCTGATGGTTCCCTTGAGCGCTACAAAACTCGCCTTGTTGCAAAAGGATTTTCACAGGAATATGGTATTGATTATGAGGAGACCTTCGCTCTTGTTGCTAAAATGACGATGGTTCGCACATTGATCTCTGTTGATGCTGTACGGCAATGACCTCTCTTCCAAATGGATGTCAAGAATGCTTTCTTACATGGGCATTTAACTGAAGAAGTTTATATGAAACCTCCCCCAGGTCTCTATCATCCCACTAGTCATGTTCCTCATTTACACCGTGCTCTTTATGGCCTTAAGCAAGCTCCTCGTGCATGGTTTGAAAGATTTCACCTGGCTGTTTCACACATTGGCTTCACTTTAAGTGCTCATGACCCTGCACTATTCATTCGCCCCTCTTTCACTGGTCCCATTATACTACTTTTGTATGTTGATGATGCGATTATTACCGGTGCTAATCCTTCTGGTATTGAGGAAGTCAAAAAACATCTCTTGGGTGAATTTTCCATGAAAGACTTGGGCTTACTTCGTTATTTTTTGGGCATAAAGGTTGCTCATTCCCCTAAGGGCTATCTTCTCTCTCAGTCGAAGTATGCCTCTGATATTATTAGCCGTGCAAGGCTTTCTGATGACCGAGTTGCTGCTACTCTAGTTGAGTTGAATGTTAAGTTCTCTGCTTCTGATGGTGTACCATTGGAAGATCCTACCTTATACCGTGAGTTAGTCGGTTGCTTAGTTTATCTGACAGTAACTAGACCAGATATTGCTTTCGCTATTCATATGGTTAGCTAGTTTGTCTCTGCTCCTCGATCGACTCACTGGGCGGCACTACTTTACATTTTTCGTTATATTAGAGGTACTCTGTTTCATGGATTACTAGACTCATCTACCTCCACTTTGGATCTCAGTGCCTATGCTGATGCTGATTGGGCTGGCGATGTCATGATCGCAAATCTACCTCTGGGGTATGTTTCTTCTTGCGAGATTATTTGGTTTCTTGGTGCAGCAAGAAACAAATTGTGATTGCTCGCTCTTCTGCTGAGGTTGAGTATAGAGCCATGGCTCACTCCACTACAGAGATCATATGGCTTTGCTAGCTATTGTCTGATTTGGGTGTTCTACAATCTAGTTCTACCCCGCTGTACTGTGACAACAATAATGCTATCCAAATTGCTCATTTCTGTCTTCCATGAGCAAACGAAACACGTTGAGATTGATTGTCACTTTGTACGTCATCACCTTTAGGCAGGCTCTATTAGTTTACCCTTTGTAGTCTCCAGTCTTCAGTTGGTGGATTTTTTTTACCAAAGCTCATCCTGTGGCTCACTTTCAGTTTCTACTTGGCAAACTCATGTTGATATCTCCTGCTTCGTCATGAGTTTGAAGGGGGGTGTAAGCGATTGTACCACCAGCATACTATTGCTGGCAGTAGTAGGTGGGGTAAGCGATAGTACCGCCAGCTGTACTATTGCTGGCGGTAGTAGGTGAACTTTATTAGGATGTTTTGGATTTTATCTTATTGTATTTTCCTTTTATATTCAAGCTAGGTCTTCTATTTAAACCTCTTGTATCCTATCATTCTATTATAACTTTCACATTGAAAGAATAAAGGATCTATTGTGTCTTCTTCTTCTCTTCTCAATTTTATTATTAAAGGATCTATTGTGTCTTCTTCTTCTAATCTCAATTTTATCAACCATGTCCTCTATATCCAAGTGTTGAAATAGCCAAATCATCTGTCCACATGGCAGAATGAGGGTGGGTCCAGTAGGAATGCCTCCCTAGGTGAACCGCACAAAGGTCATTTTGCCTAATGGCGATATGCTATATTTTTAAATTTTAATCTAAATTTTAACATGGATAATCCCAACATTTCCATATATATTAGAAGGCCAGAATCACCACAGCATCCTACTAAGTGGAAAATAGGTGGCCACACAAGAAGCCCTTTCCGTGTAGACCATGCAAAGAACATAAATTACATTAATGGAACATATACCGTTCGATCTTTTCTACCACCTTTGGGTCAGCATTGTGCAGTAACAGTGTAATACTGCTTGATCATTTCTACTAACATCAAGGCATCATTGAAACTCCTTCTATGATGGTCCTTCGTATAAAATAAATCACTGTTACTACTAAAATTTGGCCTATTTTCATCATGTTCCAATTCTACCTTACTGGGTAAGTGAAATTTGCTTATTTAACTGGGTATGGAGCACTATATTCAGACTCATTTAATCGAATATTGAATATTCATCAAATGGACATACAGATTCCTATGAGGGATATTTGGCCGAATAAGATCTAGGCACTTATATGTAGACTAGTCAATGAAACATATAAGTTATGGGAAGACCAAGACACAAAATAGTGGTTAATAATAGGGACTGACTTTTTTTTTCCTGACATATTACAGCAATGAGTACCACTTACACAGTTAAAACTGATTCGATGAAGTTGTCCAAGTGATTTGTATGGACAATAGGATGAATGTGTTTTATATACAACAATGCATTTTCTGTGAGTGACAATATATAGACTTCTGTATTGTAAGCTAGAACAAGGACTAAGAAATATTAGTTATAAATTCTGAACCAAACTTGTTTCCTCAAAATATATATCTGTAAGGCTATTTTTGGATGTCAAGAAAAGAAAAGAAAAAACAGCATAATACAAAACTAATGATGAAAAAATTATCGCTTTATGTTTCTCTCTCTCTCTCTCTCTCTCTCCATTTAAATATTTTTCTTTTCTTTCATTTTCTTGGTATACAAACACAGCCTAAAAGAAAGGGAGTTAGTGATTCCAGGGCTACGCTCAATGCCAGGTTTTCTGTTCCTAGAAAATCAGAAGATTTTGCATACCAAATTTTCTGTGGTTACTGTTTACTGCCTTTTTGGATATCTTTCAATCTTGGATATAGGCTTTAAAGACCACACATTCAAAACTACCCTTTCTGAGATTTTTCCTTTGTGTGTTTATTGATTTAACAAACTCATGCATGATATGGGGTCTTTGCTAGTACTAATAGATAAGGGAGGCTACTTGCTTATAAATTATTGGTAATCAAGAGGCCTACCAAGTTTGAGGATAGCATATTTCTCTCTTTTGAGATTATAATAAAATCTGCTGCTATTACCTAAAGCCTACAGTACTATGTTCATGTATAAAGAGGCTATAAAGAGTACTTGGCGAGGATATCAACCATAAGAAACAGTGAAACACAATAGAGGAGTAAAAGCTTCACCTGAAGTCTCAAAAATATTTGCTGTGCAGCCATTCTCTTAGCAATTCTCTTGCTGGGGTTTGTCACACTAATACTTTCAATACCTTTTCCAATGACAACACATGCTTGAACTTCAAAAGCTTCCCTTATCTTCAAACTTGAAAAATGAAAACCCCAGTTATGGGACTGGCAAAGTTCTTGGAGCTCCCTAATAGGATTAAACTGCAGGTCTGACAAGCTCATTATTGGGTCCACAAAAGATAGCATTAGTTTCCAAACACGGTTTAAGTCAAAACCAGTGTCAAGAAGCACAGCACCAACACAAGATTCAACCAAATCACCAAGAACCTGAACCAAACAAAGAGCGATATTACGTTAGCCTAGAGTGATTTAATATTAATTCGCAGACAAGAACTGAATAAGCTTGATATTAATGGAAGAAACATATATCCGTTCATTTTCTGAATACTTTTATGCTTTTAATGTCAACAATATCTTCCCTATTAGGACATCTTAAAGTTCATATTTCAAACATCACCACCTAGTTTCTGTCTCACCCATTGTATCAAGATTTTTTACTTTCACCTATCCAAAAAAAAAAAAAAAAAAAAAAAAATCCTTCAGGTCCTCACTTTCAATTTTAGATTCACCCTACAAGCTGGAAAAATATTTTATTTTATATTTTCTGTTCAGCTTACAATGAGTTTCTTTACAATCTATAGCCTGGCCATTCTTCCACCAGTTCATCTTTGCACTGTCATAGATTCCCTTTAAGATCGGAGAGTGTGGAAGCTATGAATCTCTATACTGCCATTGATAGTTGGGTAATGATCCAAGGACATTCTAGGAATGGAATAACTCAATTAAAAAAAAAAATTTAGATTGAATTTTAATCGTCCAACCACGATATGTACATACTGTTTTATATGCATACTTTGCATGTGCTTTTAACAGAGTGATGCAGACGATTAGATGCAATAGATCTAATCTGCCTCAGGATAAAGGCCCAAATAAAGAGCTAAGGCTGAGATTTTTTTTTTGTGGGTGGGGAGAGAAGAGGGGGGGGGGGATGGGAACAGATCTGTGATTTTTATGCTGAAAAGATCTGATGTTAGATTTCATGGTTCAGATTTCAAGAGGATAAATACAAGATTTAAGTATCTGAAATTCCAGGTTTAGTAGGAAATGAATAGCTTAAAATTGAAATCAATGGATTAGATATGGGAGAAGAAATAGGCGGCATCAATAGATAAGTTGTGGGAACTGGGAAGAGAAAATAGGAAACTTTGTCCTGAATTTAGGATTGATGGGGAAGAAAGGGTGGAGAGAGAGGAAACGTTGTGCAGTCCAAGGAAAGAAAAGAAAAGTTAGCTACGCAAGAGAGAAAGAGGAGAAAATAGTAATGTAAAGGAAGAGGAGAGAGAGAGAGAGAGAGAGAGAGAGAGAAAGAATCTCTTACACCCAGTGGCTAGTTGATAACAGAGACAAAATCTAGCCTTGGAAATTACCAAACAAACCAAAATTAATCCTATTGTAATATGGATTTATGCCCTCTTGTTTAGGTTTGTTGTACGTGGGGATAAAAGTGCTGAGTCTGCTGACTCATTCCTCACCTAATTTCCCTTCTCGTACTTTCCTTTCATGCTATTACCTTTTGTTACGATATCAAGGAATTTGTCTTAATTTGTTTCCTTGTTTGGTTTATTTTGTTTCCTTGTTCAGTTTTATTTTCTCTCCTTATTTTGATTCTTCTATTCTTAGAGTCTTTCTTGTAATAGCTGAACATTACCATCTTATAAATAAAGAGGCTTGTGGAGAGGTGAAGTTTGATAATCTACTGCTCTCTCTCCTTCTTCTTCTTCCTCTTCTTCATTCCTCTCTCTCTGTCTCTCTTTCTCAATTTTTCTTGGTTGCTGGTTTTGTTCTACTTTTTTTTTTGTGAGATTGTTACATGGTATCAGAGTACTAGATCTCTGGTCTTTATCCATCTATACAACTGGTTTGATAGGCCCTTAATTTTTCAGCTCTCTATATGTAAGTAAATTTTTTCTGTACTATTACTACTAGGTGATCGAGTCTTGTTTAATGTTACTGTGATTACTCTACCTTGAAGATTATTGCTCTCTCGATCACCCAGTTGTTGCTGCCCTACTACTACCGCCACCATCATTAACCCCTTTTTGAGCCTTCATTCCCTTGGCCACTTGGTTGGCTGAACCGAGAATTGAAAGAGAAAAAGATAATCAATATTTTTTTTTATTACTCTCCTACTACATCCACCACCTCCTCCATCACCCCCTTCGAGCCTTCATTCCTTCGGCCACTCGGTTGGCTGAACTGAGAATTTTATATATATATATATATATATTGGTTGTTGCTTGCTGAAATTCTTTAACCATTATACAAGATGACTGATCCCAAACCTGTTGAGGTTCAAATCATCTCTATTAAATTGAAAGGAGTTTCCAATTACCTTTACTAGGATCAAGCTATTAAAGCCTATATTATTTCAAAAGATAAACTGACACTGTTATATGATGATCTTCCTGACTGTGATGATAAAGAACCTGATGCTTTAAAAGCTTATAATACCTGGCTACGTGATAATTCCACTGTTTAAACATGGTTATGTAACAGTATAGATCCCTCTATTTTGCCAACTGTTATGTTTCACAACATTGCTAAGGCTATCTGGTCTGACTTGCAAGAGACATATGGGCAAGATAAAAATGTCTCTCATATCTATGATTTCTATGAGAAGATGTTCACTTATTCCATTGGTGATAAATCATTGATTGAATTCTATGGTAGGTTCAAAGGCATTATTAAGGAAATACAGGCTGTGCAGCCTCTCATTATTGATATAACCAAAATAAAGACTCAACAATCTGAGTTCTATGTTGCTAAGTTCTTGGCTGGTCTTTCATTTGATTACCATGCCGTCAAAAGTCAGATTCTTACAGGTGCGTCCATTCTTACCCTGAGTGAAACCTTCTTTCGTCTTCAACGGATGGTACCTCAGGGAAACTCTCTTCACAAAGATACTTTTGCTCTGTTTGTTGGCCGTAGCTGAGGCTCCTCCTCTAGAGGCTGTGGCTCCAGTTGAGGTCGTGGACGTGGCCCTCCTGGTCATAGTGTTGATAGGACAAACTAAGATAAAACCAATAGACATTGTACTCATTGTCACAAGACCAATCATACTGTTAACGCTTATTGGGAGAAGTTTGGTCGTCCTGAATGGGCTGATACACTAGTTAATTATGTTACTACTGAGGAGACCTTGACACCTGCCCAGGCACCTCCACCACAGCCATTTGCACCATCCTCTGCTTACTATGAGGCTCTACTGCGAAGAGTTCAACAACTTAAAGCTGCTAGTCCATCTTCCACAGCCACCCTAGCCCATACAGGTACATCTGCCCTATTTTCTACAGCTTCCCCTACACCTTGGATTATTGATTCTGGTGCTACCTGTCAGATGACTGGTAAGTCTTCTACCTTTTCCTCTATTACTGACACACCCAAGCCTGTGACTATTTATCTTGCTGATGGTTCCTCTACTACATCCTCCTAGGGCTTCCAGCATGGGTAAATATCTATCACTCCATCCTTGTCTTTATCTTCAGTACTACATGTTCCTTAATCTTATGTCTATTAGCCAGCTTACCAAATCACTTAACTGTGTTGCTACTTTCTTTCCTTCTTACTGTGTCTTTTAGGATCTTAGGACCAGGGCGACGATTGGTGGTGGATGTGAGCATGCTGGCCTGTACTACTTGGAGCAGACTGAACCCTTTACTACCACCGCTACTACCTCCATCACTACTCCACTTCAATGGCACCACCGGCTTGGTTACCTGTCTCTCTCCAAGATGAAGGCTGTAATCCCTAGTTGCAAGTCTCTCTCTACCTTACAGTGTGAGGTTTGTGAATTAGGGAAACATCATCGTTCTTCCTTTCTAACTAGTTCTACACCTTGGCGTACTTCTTTTCTGTTTTCCTTAGTACATTCTCATATTTGTGGTCCTTGTCGAATCCCCAATAGACTTGGTTTTACTTATTTTGTAACCTTTGTGGATGATTATTCCAGAATGACATGGCTTTACTTAATTAAGGATTGTTCTGAGTTTTTAAATATTTTTAAAAGGTTTTATAAAGAAATTTTTACTTAATTTGGTGTTTTTATTAAAGTTCTGCGTACTGATAATGCTCTTGAGTATGTTCAATCTGTTTTTTCTGATTTTTGCTTCGCTCATGGGATGCTCATCATACTAGTTGTGCTTACACACCCCAACAAAATGGGATTGCAGAACGTAAAAATAGACATCTTTTCGATATTGCTAGATCACTCATGTTTCATATGAATGTACCTACGTATTATTGGTGTGCTGCTATTTTGACTGCCTGTTACCTTATTAATAAGATGCCTTCTTCTGTTTTTAATAATAAAGTTCCATTTAAACTTCTTTATCCTAATACCCCTTTATTTCATGTCTCTCCACAGGTTTTTGGTAGTACTTGCTTTGTCCACATACTGCATCCCAAATTAGATAAACTCTCACCTCGTTCGGTCAAATATATTTTCCTTGGTTATTCTCATACTCAGAAAGGATACAAATGTTTTGATCCTGTTAATAAGCATCACTTTGTAAGTTCTGATGTTACCTTCTTTGAAGACAAACCATACTATCCGGTTAAGATGCATAATGTTTCTTCTTCGCTAGCCCTACCAATACCTCTCATCTACTTTGATGATTTTGAACCACATCCGTCATCATCATCACCACCACCATCACCTATACCACCACTACAGGTCTACCAACGTCGTAGGCCGATAGCTCCAACCACTACTGTGTCTCATGCTTCGCCTACTACTACATCTACCCCTGGCGTTGAGGTCACCCCTAACCTCCCTATTGCTCTCTGTAAAGGTTCTCGTACCTGTACACAGCCTGCCAGGTATTCTCTGTAAAGGTTCTCGTACCTGTAAAGGCTCTGTAAAGGTTTTCGTACCTGTACACAGCCTGCCAGGTAGTCTTTTAATGGACTGGTGACATCCAAGATGTCTCGGCCTCAGCAAAAAATAGTGAAGTCCCAGACTTCTCAGTGCCGCACGACTTTACTCATTATTTTATCCTCATGAGAAGGGAGCAGCAAACACGGGTTCTAAGTTTATTTATCTTGTTCTTTCACTTCCTTGTTCTGTATTAGTCATATTAACACTTTTATACTTTGGCCTGGTGCTAGTAGTTTATCTTGTGAAACAAGTTGGGACAGCTTTCCCCTTTTCTCTGAACATATGCTTTACTTTCCAAATATAAAATGAGTTCACTTTCCTTATCTTATTGGGTTCCTAAATAACTTTTCATGCACATTTACATAAACTATTCTCCATAAGCCAACATCACATCCATTCATCGTAACCATTAATCACATTTAGGAAGCACTTAACCCAGGAAATATAAATTAAAGGCGGATTTCCTCATGCATAACAAATTTAGCAGACTAATTAATAAAACAATCATGTCATTCTTCTTAATACACAAATTTCAGCACAATAGCAAGTCTAGTTACCTACAATAAGTATAAGTAGATAATTCCCCTCACCTATTGTTGAAATTACAGACCATCTTCCTACTTGTCATCGGAATCTTGTTTACTCTTTATCTGCTACTTTTGTTCTAACTACTTTTTCTCAAGCCTTGTCCCATCCAGGGTGGAAAGCAGCTATGGATATTGAAATTAATGCTCTGACATCTCGTCAGACTTGGACTCTTGTTGATCTTTTGCCTATTCAATCTGTGGTTCGTTGCCGGTGGGTATATACTGTGAAGCATGATTCCGACAGCTCTGTTGAACGTCTCAAAGCCCGTCTTGAAGCCAAAGGGTTCACTCAGATCTATGGAGTTGACTATTTTGAGACCTTTTCTCCTGTGGGCTCGCCTCAACTCAGTTAGAGTCGTCATTTCTATAGCTGTAAATTTTGATTGGCCTCTTTCTTTATCAGATGGATGTCAAGAATGCATTTTTGTACCGGGATCTTCAGGAGGAAGTGTATATGGACCAACCTCCAGGATATGTTGCTCAGGGAGGGAATTCTACCAAAGTTTGTAAATCACTCAAGGCTATCTATGGACTTAAGTAGTCTCCTCGTGCTTGGTTTGATAAATTTAGTACAATTATTACTAGCTTTGGTTTCACTACCTGCTATTCAGATCATTCTATTTTTGTATGGCATCATCGGTCTAATGTTACCATAATAGCAGTTTATGTTGATAATATTATTATTACAAGGAATGACAAGTTAGGGATTACAAAAATTAAGGCTCATCTAAACAAACATTTTCAGATGAAAGCTTTAGAACTTCTTCATTACTTCCTCGGTATTGAAGTTGTTTGGAGCTGTACAAGCGTTAGTCTATCCCAACGTAAATATGTACTTGATCTTCTTGCCAAAACAGGACTGCTTGGTGCTAAGCTAGTTGAAACTCCCATGGATCCTCGTCAATAATTTGAAACTTATGATAGTCCTGAATTTTTTGATATTCATCAGTATAGACGTCTGGTTGGGAAGCTAATCTACCTTACTATTACTCGGCCTGATCTTTCCTTAAAAGTCGGGATGGTTAGCCAATTTATGCAAGGTCCTAAGGTGGTCCATTGGGAAGTTGCCTATCGTATATTATGCTATCTCAAGAAGTCTCCTGGCACCGGTCTTATTTATTCCCTCCATCGTCATCTTGATGTTGTGGGGTTCTCTGATGCCGATTGGGTTAGTGATTATTACTGGTTACTATACATTTGTCGGTGGCAATCTTGTTACCTGGCGAAGTAAAAAGCAGACTACTGTCTCTAAATCAAGTGCTGAATCTAAATACTGTACTATGGCACAGACTACAACTAAACTACTATGTTGAAAAATCTTCTGCAGGAATTGGGATTCTCTATCTCTCGTCTTATGGCCTTAATGTGTGACAATCAAGTTGCGATCTACATTACCAGCAATCCAGTGTTTCATGAACGAACCAAGCATATAAAAGTGGATTTCCATTTTGTTCATGATGTTGTTATGAAGAAGCTTGTTGTTACTCCATTTGTTTCATCACTAGCCCTTGTTTAGACCAGAATATCGTTTAAATTGTTACAAGCTTGGATTGGGTGCTCTATACACTCAAACTTGAGGGAAGGTGTTATGATATCAAGGAATTGGTCTTAATTTGTTTCCTTGTTTGGTTTATTTTGTTTCCTTGTTTAGTTTTATTTTCTCTCCTTATTTTGACTCTTCTATTCTTAGAGTCTTTCTTGTAATAGTTGAACATTACCATCTTATAAATAAAGAGGCTTGGGGAGAGGTGAGGTTTGATAATCGATTCCTGCATATTGTTGAAATTGTGCTCTTTCTCTCTCTCTCCTTCTTCTTCCTTTTCTTCATTCCTCTCTCTCTCTCTCTATCTCTCTATCTCTCTTTCTCAATTTTTCTTGGTTGCTGGTTTTGGTCTACTTTTTTTGTGAGATTGTTACACCTTTCATTTTCTTTCCTTTCATGTAAATCCTTTACTCTATAAATAAAAAATGTCCTCTGTCAACCTAGATAAGTAGAATCATTATTTCAACATGGTATTAGAGCGAGGACCTCCCTTGATGTCTGTACCCTAGCGCCGCAGCCATCTCCTGTTAGCGCCACCACCTAGTGCCAATGCCGCTTACCGCCTCCGCCTCTCTCTCTCTCTTTTCTCGGCCTTCTACTGGCACCACTTCTTCTTCTAGCGGTGGCTATCTCCTAGCACCTCCTCTCGGTAGCCTCTCAGTGGACATGATTTCCACAGAGGGTTACTAAAGATTGTTACCCATTTTTTGAGATATCGATTTCCTTTCACCAAAATTGAATGTTTCCTGCAGATATTTAATTAGCTAGGTATGGAGATGCACTATTCCGATTAACTGTTATCTCATTGTTGGCTTACTGTAGCTAGCCAGTATTCTCCGACTGAAGAGAATACCAAGTCAGGTCAGGAATGTACCAAGGTACAATAGTCCCTTGTATCGGTCAGTCAATCACTAGTGGAATAAAATAGTCCCAATAATAGTCTCGTCCAATTGCCTAGCGTAGGCTCTATCTAAGCCTTAGCCATTTCAAACATGACAACTGTGTCGATTGTTCCCGAGGGCTCTAGCGATCGGAGCTTCTTTGGCTTTCCTACATTTCCTTTTTGTTCTATTAAATTGGATGGGAATAATTAAACCGGCAATGCTAAGAAGCATACTGTTGATGGCGCAAATCAGAGTAAATGGAACTTTTGACAATTACCTAGTGATGTCGTATCTTATCAGTTAAAAGAATCCAAACATTGTCCGAGGGTACTTATTGTTAGATTTGGATGTTAACATATGGAAGGCTGCTAAAGATACCAACTCGTAGGCAACTCGGATCTCGACCCTATCTCGATGAGGTCCGCCAAGACACTGCCTTTTTTAAGATATAATTTCTGAGATTTTGAGATCTCGAAAAGGTCGGGATTTTTGAGATTTCGTAGAGATCTCGCTAAGATTTAGAAGTACACGTGTAGGTAGGCAATGATGCTCAAATATACGAACTGCAAAAGAAAATTCATGATACGAAGCAGAAGGAGTTTACTTTGTCTCAGAATTATTCTGAATTGAAAGGAATGTGGCAAGAGTTGGATTATTATAAAGAGTTCGCCGCCTCTTGTCCAACAGATGCCACGAAATTTGCCAAACGAGAGGACAAATTTTGTGTCTGTTTTCTTGGCTGGTCTCAATGTGGAGTTTGATCAGATACGTTCCCATGTTCTAAGTTGTGATCCTTTCCTTTTCTTGGAGCAGGCCTACGCTATGGTCCAGTCTGAGGATAGGAGGCAGACTGCGATGTTGCAACCTGCTTTGCCTCATCGAACTACTTTATTTTCTGGTACGGGTTCCTCCGGCACTAACAGTTCTTTCCGTTCTAACTTTCGCTCTAGTTGGATAGAGAATCTATTAAATGTGAGTTCTCTGCTAAGGCGGTTCTGGTAAAGGTAAAGTTCGGGTTGTAGATGGTTCCCTCTTCTCTATTGCTAGGAAGGGTTCCATTAAATGCTCTCCCTTTCTTTCATTTTCATTTGTTCTACATGTACCAAAAATTTCTACTAAACTTTTCTTAATTAGTAGCCTGACTCGGGATTTGAATTGCCAAGTCACCTCTTTTCCCTCTCATTAGGAGTTGTTGACGGAGAAAGCGATTGGCATTGGTAAAATGGTTGATGGCTTGTATGTTCTTGCGTCGGCCTCCTCAGAGTCTTCGGCTCTGATGACACAAGCTTTTTCCTCCTCCACGGTTATGCTGGCAACTTTACGTATGTGGCATCAACATTTAGGTCATCCACTTATTCGAACTTTGGTCCATCTTTTTCCTCAGTTTTCAAAGCTATGTAAGTCAGACAAGTTTTTTTGTGATGCTTGCATTTTCGCTAAAGCAGACTCGTTCTATTTATCTCATTTCCAATGAATGCAGTGTAACTCCTTTTTCATTTAACACATTCTGATGTTTGGGGTCCTTGGTGTGTCTGCAATTGGCTATAAATGGTTTGTAACTTTCATTGATTGTCATACTCGTCTCATGGATTTATTTACTCGGCCACAAAAATGAGGTGTTTCGCTACTTTATGATTTTTCATCGGATGATGCAGACCCAATATGCTGCGAAGGTAGCCATCCTCCGTACAAATAAGGGGATGGAGTATATCAATGACTCTTTTCAGTCCTACTTGGCTGAGCATGCTATTGTTCATCAGTCTAGTTGTGTGGACAATCTTACTCAAAATGGTGTGGCTGAATGCAAGAATCAACATCTGTTGGAGGTTGCTCGGTCTCCACAAACTGGAGTGATGCTATTCTTACAACGGCCTACGTCATTAATCGGATGCCCTTGCATGTTCTTGATTTCCACTATCCTCTGAAGTTACTCCTGGGAGCTTCAACATTTGTTGTTCCTCTGAAGGTGTTTTGTTGTGTGTGCTTTGCCCGTAACTATCATCAGCATGGCAAGCTCGACCCCCATGGCCTTCGGTGTATTTTTCTCAGCTACTCTATAACCCAGAAGGGTTACAAATATTATCATCCATTATCTCGCCAGCTGTTTGCCTCTATGGATGTGATCTTCATGAGCTTGAGGCATTTTTTCTGGCTCCTACACCTCTTCAGTGGGAGTCTAATGGTTCCCGTGAAGATGTCCTTGGACCTCTTATTGAGCTTGTTCCCGAGTCCCTTCCAATAGACTTTGTTCCAGTTGTTACTTTAACTAATGATACTGATACTGGTATAGAAGTTCTAGTTTGGGATCCTCAGTCCCTAGTTCCCCCACTGAAGGCATTTACTCTATCAAGGTTCAAACGGTAGCAATAGCAAGATAACATCACTATCACATTCCAATCATCATCTCTTGATCTGAGCTCTATTCCTCCTCCATTTGGTGAGCTTACTTCAAACCCCACTATTGAGTTGTCTACTGCTCCCGAAAATGTGTTTGATCTAGTACTCAACACCCCATATCTAACATTGTGTTCTTATAAATCTGTCTCCTTTTCGTGCATTTATTTCCTCTCCATCCTCTATTTCCATTCCTTTAAACTGGCAGGAAGCTTTGTTGGATCCTAAATGGAAGGCTGCAATGTTGGAAGAGATGCATTATCTTGACAAGAATGAAACTTGGGATCTTGTCACTCTTCCTATGGGAAATAAACTAATTTGCTATAAATGGTCTTTTACAGTGAAATCGAAGATTGATGGTACTATTGATAGGTACAAGGCACGATTAGTCGCCAAGGGCTATACTTAAACATTCGGTATTGACTATCAGGAAGCTTTTGCTCATGTTGCCAAGTTGAATACTTGCGTCCTTCTCTCTTGTGCGGTTAATTTTGGATGGGATTTACATCTATTAAATGCAAAAACTGTTTTTCTTCATGCGGAGATAGAATAGGAGGTGTACATGGATGTCCCTCATGGTTTTTCTAAACCTCCCGCATTTGGTAAGGTCTTCAAATTGAAACAAGCCTTATATGGCCTAAAACAAATTCCTCAGGCTTGGTTTGGATGCTTCCATAGAGCCATGATATTTGGTGGGCTACAAACAAAGTAATGCTGACCACTCTCTGTTCATTAGGAAGAATGGCGAGTTAACTATTGTTCTTATTGTGTATGTAGATGATATCGTGGTTACAGAGAGTGATAATATTGAAATCTCTCACTTGAAAAAAATTTTGGGCTCTGAGTTTGAAATTAAAGACCTTCGTCCATTATGGTATTATTTCATAAGGGATTGAGGTTGCTCGTTCCACTAAAGGTATCTTCCTCTTTTAACGGAAGTATGTCCTTGACTTATTGTCTGAAATTGGGATGCTCGGGTGCAAGCCAGCTGACACTATTTGAGGCCAATTCCCGTATGTCTTAAAAAGAGGGTGAACTTGTTGATAAAGGTAGATAACAGATGTTAGTTCGCCGTTTAATTTATCTTTCTCATACTAGGCTAGATATTGCCTTTGCGATCAGCATGGTTAACCAATACATGCATGACCCTTTCTTTAGTCATTTGGATGTTGTGTATTGGATCCTACGTTACTTGAAGTCTGCTCCTGGTCGCGGTATCCTTCTATCTCCCCATAAACATACGTGTATTGGAGCCTACACTGATGCTGATTAGGCCAGTTCGTCTGATGATAGATGCTTTACTTCTGGATATTGTACTCTGGGATGGGGGGAAATCTAGTTACCTAGCAAAGTAAGAAACAGGCTGTGGTAGCTTGTTTCAGTGTAGAAGCTGAATTCAGAGCTATGGCTCATGGCATTTGTGAGCTTCTTTGGGTCAAATGTCTCATTCAAGACTTATGTGTTCCTATTCAGCTTCCTATGCAGCTTTTTTGTGATAGCAAATCCGTCATTAGCATTGCCCATAACTCACTTTAACATGATAGAACAAAGCATTTTGAGATAAATCGTCACTTCATCAAGGAGAAGTTAAAACAAGGTCTCATTCGCATTTTGTTTGTCACATTTGAAGACCAGTGGGTTGATGTTTTTACCAAGGGCCTTCCTGGAAAGGTGTTTTCATCCTATTATGTCCAAATTGGGAATGTTAGATATGTCCAAGTTGGGAATGCTAGATATCTATGCCCCAACTTGAGGAGTATGTTATGTCCTCTTGTCTAGGTTCATTGTATGCCGGGATAAAAGTACTGACTTATTCCTCACTTAATTTCCCTTATCGTACTTTCTTTCCGTGCTTTTACCTTTCATGTTCTTTCATTTCATGTTGTTGGATCAGAAAGAATGAGTGAGTTATGATCTCCTCACTCCAATATCTTATTTATAATGAAATACTGAAAGCAAGATTACAATAATACCCCTAATGACAATAATAGAAAAGAAATAAAAGAAATTAGTGCTTAATGGCAAGGATAAATTAGGGCAGAAAAGGAATGGATGGATTGGAATTATGGGTTTATGTTAGAAAAGATCTGCTAACATAAACAATAGAGTTTGGTAGCCTAGAAGTTAGACAAGAAACAGGGAATGGACATAGAACTTGGAACAAGGCAGCAATAAGGCTCCATGGGAGAAACCTGATATCTCTTAAAGTAGGGCTAAAATTATGGTGAGGTGGATTAGTGGACAAACTCTTGGGGATAAAACTGAAGGGTTTAACAGGGTGCAAAAGGGCTATACTATCCTGTGGCTAAAACAGGGTATGCAATTAAACTGGGTGCATTGCAGGTTTAGGGTTCGGGAATAATGGTATGGTCTAACAGGGAATGGTGAAAGACAAATATGGAAAAAGTTTTAGAACAAACCAATTAGAATTGAGAGAGAGACTGAGAGTTGAGAATGTAGAAACTTGTACTAAAAAAAAAAAAAAAAAAAAAAACACAACGGTTGACTGGGTTAGGTCAATTGATCTGTTCTGTTAACTAATATTATTGTAAAGGAATGGGCATGTTTAGCTAGGCCCATTACCGATTAGTTTAAGTGATTTGTTATATAAGTGTTTAGTGATGGGCCTGATTATTCAGCCCAATATTGATTTAATTAAGAGCCCATGTGGTTTGCTTAGCTCCTTTTCAACTTATCTCTCATCCTTCATTTATTTTGTTTGTAACTAGGACTCCTACTTGTAGAGTCCTAGATCTGTCTATTAGTTATTTAGTTTGTAATTAGGACTCTAATTTGTATAGTCCTAGATCTGTCTTGTTAGTCTTTTCTACATGTATAAATAATGGCTAAGAGGAGAGGCTAATAACAATCGATTCTATGCTCTCCCCTTTTTTTCTCCTTATTTCTCATCTCGGTCTTACTGTTTTCTATTTCTAAATTCTGAAACATGGTATCATAGCTGGTTTGAGAGTCGTTTAATGCCCGTGGTTTTGGTGTGCAGCCACCATTGCTTCCCTTGATCTATAATCAGATCAAATCTGATTGCTACTAAAACTCCTACTATTGTCCATAATCTAATCGACATTGCTCTACTACTACTGCAACCAGATCCACAATCCGATCAAATCTGATTGCCACTGAGTTCTTGCTGCTGTCCAGAATTTAATCGATATTACTCTACTGCTACTACAACCAGATCT
The DNA here is from genome assembly GCA_028583415.1 of Protea cynaroides. Taxonomy (NCBI): domain Eukaryota; kingdom Viridiplantae; phylum Streptophyta; class Magnoliopsida; order Proteales; family Proteaceae; genus Protea; species Protea cynaroides. Next base: position 91,072,352 of record CM053274.1, read on the forward strand.
GATTGCTACCAAGTTCCTGCTGCTGTCCAGACTATACTACTACAACTGCAACCAGATCTAAAATCAGATCAGATCTGATGGCTACTGAGCTGCCACTATCGAATCTACTACTACTATCTTCGCTAACTTTGCTCGTGTTGGTGCCTACTACCTCTTTGTTCATGGAAGAGCCTACTACTACTATTTGGTTCGCAGTGACCTATACTATGCTATTACTACTACTACTACTACTATTACTTGGTTCACAATGACCTATACTGTGTTGCTACTACTGCTGCCACAACTACTACTACTACTACTACTGCTGCTGCTGCTGCTATATTGTTCCAAACTGAAGCTCTCACATTCCCTCATGCTCTAGCTTGAAAGAGGAGAGGGGGGGAGGAGAGGTGTTAACTAATATTATTGTAAAGGAATGGGCCTGTTTAGCCAGGCCCATCACCGATTAGTCTAAGTGATTTCTTATTTAAGAGTTTAGTGATGGGCCTGAATAATCAGGCCCAATACTGATTTAATTAAGAGCCCATGTGGCCTGCTTATCTCCTTTTCTACATATCTCTTATCCTTCTATTAATTTGTTTGTAACTAGGACTCTGACTTGTAGAGTCCTAGATAGGTCTATTAGTTATTTAGTTTGTAAGTAGGACTCTGAGTTGTAGAGTCTTATTAGCTTTTTCTACATCTATAAATAGTGTCTAGGAGGAGAGGCAAATAACAATTGATTCTGCTGCTCTCCCCTTTTCTTCTCCTAATTTCTCATCTTGGTTTTACTGTTTTCCATTTCTAATTCTGTTACATGTTCAATGGATAATATTGAAGGGACATGCAGGACTGGAGCAGGAGAACAGAATCTGAAGTAAACAGCAAAACAGTATAGTATCGACTCACCTTTAGGCCTTGAAAATCAACCCTATCGGCCCAAGAAGAATCCACTCCTCCACTGTGAATCCACACAGGAATTCTAACTTACTAACAGACTTTCTAAAATCAAATAAAAATAGATCTGTTTGCAAAACAAAAATAGGAAAAAAAAATATAAAACTCAATCTAGTCACAATCTACTGCTGCTGGAATCTTCTAGAACTTGCTATTGCTGTACATAATTAAATCTCAAGACCAAATCAAGGAATTGATCAGTCCTTCCCCCTTTTACTTCTTCTGGCTGCATCACAAATTCTCAATGAAATATTTGTTCCAGCCAAAGCTTTCCCCTAATTGGTCAGTATCTAACCTAGAAGCCATCAACATTATTTTGGTTAGAGTTCATTTGCCTCTTCTGCATAAAGGACATATCATGTATAAGGGACATATCAAGGCTTTCTTTCTTTTTATTCTAGAGCAACTATTCCCTATAAATTCTGCTCCACCAATATGTCCTTTTTATTGATTAGAATAAATAAGCAGTTTGGGGAATTTCATGGGTTCATATAATAAATAAATTCAATGTTTACAAATAAGAAACTCCCAATTTTAGCATATTAAGCTAGAAGGCACACCACATGCAGAATCTATATATATGCAAGGAAATACCTTTGGACATTTAGGCCCCTCATTTAGGCATTTTTCTGAAGCAGGTGTTTGCACAAAAGTCACGAACTCTGTGATCGCCTCAGAGAGGCCATCCGAATCAGAGATAAGATATGTGTGGAAGGATCGGCAAACTGCTATGCGGGCAAAGGAATTATTATTTACATACACCGACCTCAAATCAGTCAAATCTCCTGGCTTTAGCTTTGGATAAACTGAATATAGGTAACATGTTATTAAGTAATCCAAGACAGCATCTCCAAGAAACTCGAGTCGCTGGTAAGGCAGCAGGAGTGATACTAAATATGTTAATATGAATTCTTTCAAGAATGAGTTCAAATAATTAAAGAAGAAACCAAGTCCCACTTCACTTCTGGAAGCAAAGAATAAAGTGCATACCTGATAGCATCCTCCTGAAGGATGGTTAAAAGAAGGGTGCACAAATGCCTGTACAAGAAGACCTTTATGCAGAAACTGGTATCCTAACAAATTTTCAAGGGAAGCAATATCCACAGAATCAGCAAGCGACATGTAACCGTAGCTTGCTGTGCAAATTTTAGAAACTTGTGAATCTTCAATGTCCACTTCTATACCAATCCATTTAAGAAACGCAATTGCAGCTTTAAAGCCACTGTCAACTAGGAATGCTCCAATCAGGGCTTCCACCACATCTGCAATAGTTTTCTTGTGTAACCAATGATGGCATCTACTGCACTTCACATCACTAGCATCTTCTCCATGTGCTGCTTCCCTTCCATTATTTTTCTGACAATGAATTATTGACTCTGTGTCTTTATCACAGATTCTTGGACAAGGACGGCCAAATGCAAAGAATTGGCACGGCTCAAATGGTTGATCACGTATGTACACCTGAAATGTGAATGAAGACTTTAGTGATAGAATTCCACAACTAAAACTTATCTGCTAAATTTTCAAATATTAAAAAACAACATATTATATTAATGTAAAGCCAATATTAAACTTCAAACAATATAAATACGTGGTCAGAGTCCATAATTGAACTTAGAACCTAAGTATCTGAAAAAGAAGTGTAATTCCTAGCATAGTTATCACGGAGGCAAGGGGACCCAAGGCATTAGAGGGTCTCCGAACACCCGAGATGCCAGCTTAGGCACTCTAGTCTCCAAGGCACCTAGACGCCTTCTTGATAACTATAAATTCAAGGAAAACAATTTGGGACCCATAGGGGTGGTATTAATGCCTTAAATATGTTTTTGTTGTTTATGACAATCCAATGGTTGCTTGGGGAAATATTGTCAACTAATCAGTCAAAGGCGAGGATTTCATTGAATCGTCAAAAAATTAAATTTTCTTTTTGGGTGAATAAAAGAATGTATTAACAACACCCCGAAAAGGAGAGAGCAAACCTAGGTTACAAATGGTCACGATGGGGGAGGACCCATCTCGGACTGGCAAGGCACTAGCGCCAGTCTAAGATGGGGCTAGCTGCCCTCCCTCTCTTTCCTTTTAGGTATTACCATTTAGGTTGTTACCTCTTTTATTTTTTTGTTTCTTATTCCTTGTTATTGCCCCTTTGGGTTGTATCCTACATTCCTATGTCTATAAATATTGAGTGCATTGGGCAATCCACAATTACAGTTGTGACTCTCATAGTTACAGAATTCTTTATCTCTTCTCTCTCCATTTTCTTTTTATTTATTTACATGATATCAGAGCAAGGTCTTTAAGAATTGTTTCATAACTTTAGATCTTGTTCTTCCTTACCTACAATACTCTTTTGATATTGATTGACTCTCTATTCACTTTCAAAGTTGCATCTTTAAGAAAAAGGAGGTGAGAGCACCTCCTAATTTTCAGTTCTACCAACATGTGGTAGTAATATCATAGTAATATCAATTTTATGCAGGAAAAGTTCCTTTGATGCTATTATTGATTGGTGATATTGGTTTTATGGAGGAGGATTTTCTGTTGATATGCGGTGAAGCTACTGTGAAGCATATCAATTTTTCGGATCTACATGGAAGAAAATTTTGGTTAGTTGAATCTCTATTTTGATCCTATCCTATTCTTTAAAGCAGATCGACTCTTCTCATCGATTCTATGATTCATTTTCTGGTTCGTTGTTCTTTTGGGGGAGATCGAGGGTTGAATAACGAGTCTCGATTATGTTGGTGCCTCCTGGTTGGCTGAACCGAGTATTGAGATCAGTTTTTTGGAGTGTAGCTTCTCGGTTAACTGAACCGATTCTTATCTTATTTTTGGCTTTTCGATTGGCTGAAATGATTATTGAGATCTCTTATTTGTGGTATTAATGGCTGAAATTTCTGAATCCAAGAGCACTAAGACTAAGGTGGTGTCTTCTTCTTCTCATTGTATTACGGAAAGAAACTAGAAGGATTTAACAATTTTCAGCAATGATGAAAAATTATTAAATTGGTTTTGACAGGTTGGGATCAACAGGGTCACCTAACCAAAACCAAGTCTAGTGCTGATATTACTTGAGACACTGTTGATGCCCAGATTTTGGGCCAGCTACTCAATTCTATAGACAATTCTATTGTGGACCTTGTTACTCACATTGATACAGTAAAAGAGTTACAGAATTATTTAAATATATCATATTCTGGTCACAATAATTTGTCCCGAGTTTATGAGCTGTCACAGGAATCCTATCGGGTGGATCGGAAAGGTCATCCTCTCACACAGTATTTTGCAAAGGATCTATGAGGAACTTAATTCTCTACTTTCCATTAGTGAGGATGTGCCGATGTGCAGAAGATGCAAGAACAACGGGAATAATTGGTCGTCATGGGCTTGATAAGTGGCCTTGGCCCTAAATACGATGCTGTTAGTTCTCAAGTTCTTTGCAATGCCACTGTGGCTTCTTTGGGCAACGTCACCATGGCAGGCCGCTCATGTGGATAGTTCGGCCATTGTTTCTTGACGGTCTAGCCATGGAATGGATCATGGTTCTTCTTTTGGTCATGGGTAAACTCCTGGTACACTGATTCCCTCAAACCTTTTTGGTACACCAACTCGCACTTCCCATCATTATGGGAAGCTTGGTTATATTCAACGTTTCTTTTGGAAGCTTCATGGAAAACCCCCTCAGCAGTAGTTTCCCAACTCTACAGCCAGTTCTAAATCTCTAGCTTCGTCCGCACCGTCTAAGGGAAAGATGGTCCAGATGACTGATGATGTGTACACTCGCTACATTCAGTATTAGACTACCCAATCCACCTGATCTTTTACTGCTACTTTTGTCCAGACAGGTAATGCCATTGTGTCTCTCATCCTCTCACTCTTGGATAATTGAATCAAGTGCTTCTGATCACATGTCTGGGGTTTCAGGTATATTTTCCTTCTTTGCCCTTCCACTTCCAGTGTCACTTTGGCTAATGGTTCTTCGTTCAAAGTCAATGGAACTGGGACTGTTCATCCCACACCTTCTATATCCCTATCTTCGGTTCTCCATTTACCTAATTTTTTGTTCAACTTATTTTTAGTCAGTAAGCTTACTTATACTTACAATTGTTATGTAACCTTTTTTTTTCCTAACCGAGTTTTTAAGGATCTTATGGGAAAAAGGGGGAGTGTGTTTACTTGAGGAATCGACTTCTGTTGCAAGCTCAAGTGATCTGTCTCTGCATTAGCTTCATTGTCAGTTGGGCCATCTGTCTCTCCAGTGTTTAAAAAGACGATCTATGTTTTCTTTTTCTTTTCAGTCTAGACTGTGAGTCCTATTAATTTAGGAAGCTCCACTGTGTGAATTGTTCCCCTCAAGTCAATAAATGATCTACGCACCCTTTTTCTTTACTCCACAAAGTATGGGGATAGTGTTCGGTCACTTCCAAGTTAGGATTCATTATTTTGTCACTTTTGTGGATGATTATTCAAGAGTAACCTGGATTTATCTAACTAAAAATTGTTCGGAATTATTTTTAATCTTCTATGCTTATGTTCAAGAATTTCAGACACAATTTCAAAAATCTATTCGTGTTTTTCAAATTGATAATGCAAAAGAATATTTTTTAGGTCAGTTTTCACACTTTATGGCTGAACGGGGCATTGTTCATCAATCTTCTTGTCCTGACACACCCCAACAAAATGATGTAGCAGAACGAAAAAATTATCATTTGATAACAGTTACTCGATCCCTTCTTTTTAAATGAAGGTGGCCAAATTTTTTTGGGGAGACGTTGTTTTGACGGCATGTTATCTTATTAATTGCGTGTCATCTTCTGTTTTTGGTAGTGGTATTCCCTACTCGTTGTTTCCTTCTGAATCGCTTTTTATGCTCCTCCCTTTATCTTTGGATGTGTTTGCATTGTTAGAGATCATCATCCTGGTTGGTCTAAACTAGAGCCTCATGCTTTCAAGTGTTTATTTATTGGGTACTCTTGTACTCAAAAGGGCTATCGTTGCTACTTACCAGAAAACCAAGAAAATATTTATATCACCCCTGATATTTCATTTTTTGAGTCCACCACGAGTCCGGCTAGGTCCTTTATTGCTTCTAAATTGTATGATGATTTCCTTACATTCATTGTCGAATACTTTGTTTCGTAGGTTCCTCCTCCTCCATCGGTCATCTAGCAGGTTTACCGACAACGTCCTCGACTCGATCCGGTGCCCCCAGCCTCCTTTGCACCTACCATCATTTCTTCGTATGAGGATCCCGCACCAGATTTAAGTACATCTTCCTCTGATCTTGACATTCATATTTTTCTTCGTAAAGGAGTTCGGAATTGCACTCAACATTTAATTTCGAACATTGTCTCTTCCTCTGGTTTCTCTACTTCCTTTTATTCTTATCTAACCACAATAAAGAGTCATCCCCTTCCCAAGTCTGTCGCAGAGGCATTATCTAGTCCTAACTGGAGAACTATAGAAAAATTGTTGGCTTTAGAAGTCAACTATATGTGGGATCCTGTGCCCCTCTCTGTGGGCAAATCTGCTATTGGTTGTCGGTGGGTATATGTGGTCAAGGTCAACCTTGATGGGTCCCTTACTCATTTGAAGGCACACCTAGTCGCCAAGGGTTATACATAGGTGTATGGTGTTGATTATCTAGATTCCTTTTCTTCAGTGATTAAGCTTGCTTCCGTCCACATCTTGATCTCTCTTGCTACTTCTCATCACTTGCCCCTACACCAATTAAATGTAAAGAACACTTTCTTGCATGGTGACCTCCATAAGGAGGCTTATATGGTACGTAAATTGAAGAAGTCATTATATGGGTTGAAGCAATCTCATCGGACATGGTTTGGTTATTTCACAGAAGTCTTTTGCAACTTCAGCTTATCTCGATGTAATAGTGCTCACTCGGTGTTTTATCGAAATTCTTCTGGAGCAAGGAGGATTTTTCTTATCATTTATGTTGATGATATAGTAATGACAAGAGATGACAGTACCAGTATCGACAGCCTGAAGACTAATTTGTAGCGACAGTTTCACACCAAAGATCTGGGTTGCTTGATGTACTTTTTGGGAGTTGAGGTGACTCACTCATGGAAAGGTATTTCTCCTTCTTAGAAGAACTACGTTCTAGATTTACTCACCGAAACACAATTGTTTAAGTCTAAACCTATGGATACCCCAATGGATCCTAAGGCCAAACTTACCATTGATAAGGGTGATATTTTGCCTAACCTTAAGAGGTATTGTAGACTGGTTGGGAAGCTAAACTATCCCACTGTGACTCGTCTTGATGTGGCCTTTCCAATCAATGTTGTGAGTTAGTTTCTATCCTCTCCTCGGACACCTCATTGGGATGATGTTAGTTGCATTTTGCATTATCTCAAGAAGGCTCCAGAATGTGGTCTTTTATATTCTAATCATGGACATGGATGTATTGAGGTTTTTTGGATGCTAATTGGGTTGGATCTCCCATTCATCGACAATCTACCACTGGGTATTTTACTTTTGTTGGTGGAAATTTGGTATCCTGAAAGAACAAGAAACAAATTGTCATCGCTTGGACCATTGCAGAGTCTAAGTACCATGCCACGGCACATGTCACATTTGAGTTGATGTGGGTCAAGTAGTTATTAGTCGAACTTGGTTTTCTACAGACGTCTTCCATGCAACTGTGGTGTGACAACCCAACCGCCATTCATATTGCTTCCAACCCTATGTGTCATAAGAGGACTAAGAACATTGAGGTTGACTATTACTTCATTCAAGAGAAACTTCTCCAAGGGATTGTTTCTCCCCGCCATGTTCGTATTGGAAAACAACTTGCTGATGTGTTTACCAAATCTTTGGGTAATGGATGAATTACATATATTTGTAACAAGTTGGGCATGATTGATATATATGTTCCAGCTTTAAGGAGAGTGTCACGATGGGGGAGGACCCATCTCAGACTAACGCTAGGCGCAAATGCCAATTTGAGATGGAGCTTGTTGTCCTAGCTAGCTGTCCTCCCCCTCTTTCCTTTTACCTCTTTTATTTTCTTTGTTTGTAATTCCTTGTTATTGCCCTTTTGGGTTTGTATCATATGTCTATAAATATTAAGTGCATTGGGTAGTCCACAATTACAATTGTAACTCCCATAGTAACAAAACTCTTTCTCTCTTCTCTCTCTCTCTCTTTTCTGTATATTTATTTATAACGTGAACCTTGCTGAAAACCTAATTGCAGGAGAGTGAGATTCTGAATTTACATTCACCTTTAGAAAACTAGAAACACACTATGAATGGAGGAAATGAGCAAATACGGCCTTAATTGTGATCAACATTTGTTCCAAAAAGATTTCCCATTTGTTTTATGCATCTATAATTCTGTTTTTGTTGTATTACCATATGTGATCCACTACAAGCCCTTAGGTCTTTCTGTTGTGATGTTCATATTTTTTATGTATTGGTCTGAAAATCCTAGCCTACTTAGACAGGAGAATGTTTTGTACGACTATTGTGATCATCAAGCATAATAACCTAAGTACTTAACTAATAACCATTTATGAACAGCTATCTGCATATCTTACATTAGGCTTAACCAACAACAATGTATGAACTATGAAGATACATTTGGTGATCTTACATGATGGCTTAAACAGAACATAATTTGTCAAGATTGTAAAGATGAGGGTTAAACCGTGGGCACGATAACTGGTACACCAGAGGTGCTTTGGCTATTTCTGATGTTTTTGTACTTACTAGTTATTTCTTATACCCTCCAGTATAAGGATATTTTGTACTAGTATATTGTACAGATCGTTGGAAGTGTGTCCATCAAATATACATTAGATTATTTAATGTGAATTAAACAATTTTTAATTAAGAATTAAAAATAATATTTCTTATGGATGGTTAGGTGGATCACCCAATGTGATTGGACTACTTACCAATTTAGCAAATAAGGGAGTCTAAGACAACAAGAAAACTAAATCCTATAAATAAAAGAAGGGGCAGGAGAGGAAGTGGATGAAGTCTCCACGATTTGGATTATCTCTCTCCTTTTCTACGTTTTGGCTCTTCCCTTTCATTTTAGATCTAGGCTAGGTTCGAGGTGCCGGTTTCGACCAGCCTTGAAATTGAGTTATCTCGAGTTTCGACCAGGTTTCAATCGAAACTTAGGTTTTTTTTGGGACATCTCGAAACCTTGGTTTTAAGGCCCAAAAGTGTTTTACTTGATCTGATTTTTTTTTGTAGCCTATTAAAAAAGGATTAAAGTATTGCATATTGGTAGTGTATTGATTAGGAAATTTTAAGAGACGTGTCGTAGCGTATCGTGGAAACAATGGATATGTTAGGATACGGGGCAAGACACGCATAGAAATGATTAGAGAACATACAAACACATTTTTTAAGCACAAAAACACTATAATAAGCAATCTTGAAGTATTTTCAAGAATTGAAGACATATTTGATGACATACAATGAATTATATAAATGTAGGTTTTCAGCAAGGAAAGACTAGAAAAGTGGAAAAAAATCAGTTGTATCAAGCTTTATATGTGCGTATCGACCGTATTGAACCATATCGGTTCGTATTGAGGTGTATTGAACAGTATTGGTTTGTATCAAGGTGTATCGAGCCGTATCGGTTAGATACACTTCAATACAAGTTTTATTTTTTTTTATGGAAAAAATAGATACTTAAGTGTATCGACACGTATTGAGTGTATCGACTGTATCGAAGTATATCGAGCTGTATCGGTTCGATACGATCGATACATGTGGATATACTTTTTGTTTTAAAAAAAGAGTAACGTATCGACCACTGTCGATACAGATACGTATCGTTCAATACGGGGCGTATCGTTTAATACTTAAAACGAACCTATTTTAACCATTTTACACCTATTTCCAGATTAATTTAACAAAAAAACATTCAAAATGATAATATGTGACGCGGACCCAAGTTTGCTAATGTATGGTAAGTCCTAAGATTGTGAACAAAGTTAAGTAGACAACACTTATTTATGACTAATATCATTTAAGTTAAAATATTATTCATAAATAACACCCCCCATTGGAATCTAATAAAAATAGTCTAAAATGCAAATTCCAAAAGGATAGGAAGTCAATATTCTAGTTCAAGAACAAAACTAGATTTTTTGGTGTAGTGGGGATTTTCAACTTCCAACTCTTAGGTTTTGTTTTTTCAAATCTAAAAATTCCATAAATCTTATTATAGTAAAGTATCACTAAAAATCGAGAGTGCACGAAAATAATCTCTTGTTTTGATGTACAAAAAATTATTTTCATCCAGGGCGACTTTAAACAGCATTCCCATACTACAAACAAGGTTTGACCAGATCATAACTTCTTCAATATAACTTTGATTCAAGCAATCTTTGATTTGTTGCAAAGCTGGCATAATCAGATTCCCATCAATCTGAGATTGCTTAAATATGAGTTACAGTGAATGAGCTACACTCCAATCAAACCTTATTCAAAGTTGCAAATGCTATTTAAAGTCGTCGGATTGGAAATATTTTTTTGGGCATTATAGCAAGAGATTATTTTGACACACTGGTTTTTAGTAATGCATTACTATAATAAGATTTATGGAATTTTTATATTTGGGAAAAAACTAGCATTTGCAAGTTGACAAATGCCCCGCATCCAAAAATCTGGTTTCTAATCATGAACTGGGGGGTTGATTTTTTATCCTTCTGGAATTTTATTTTAGACTCTTTCTATTGGATTCAAATGGGAAGTGTTTGCTTATTTATGAATAATATTTTAAGTAAATGAAATATAAAGAAACATATACTTAAATGACATTAGTCATAAATAAGTACTACTTAATAAGTGTTGTATGTGTACTGTTCCTGGCTTTGGAGTTAAAATCTAGTCAAGTTTGGATTGAAACCTAGCCTTTTATAAGGCTGGTTGGACCAAACCTGGATTGAAACCAGGTTTCGGTCCAAACCTGGTCAAGTTGGACCAGGTTTCGATTTCAGTACCGACCTTAGGTTTAGTTTCAACTTTAGTCGAAACCGAGTCATGCAGGTCGAAATGGCACCTTGAACCATGGATCTAGGGTTTTGAACCATAGGATTGTGAAGGAATTCACTCCATTCATAAGGGTTGTTGCGTGAACGTTGTTGCTCCCTACTGCTGCTACTTTGGACGAGAGTTGTATTCCTATGAGGTATTGCACTTGTGGTACACCATGTAACTTTTGTCCCTTCCATTAGATGGATTGAAATCCCTAATCTCCTTGGAGCACAATCATCATTAAATTCTACATTAAATTTATTTTTTGTCCCCTTCTATGAACACATATTACCTACAAATATAATATCCTTTGGGTGGTTCAATCAAGGGGATCACCCTCCAAATCAGTAATTTTTATTTTTGTTTCTAGGTTAACATGGTACCAGATCAGGTTCTGATTCTACCTCCGTTCCTTCCTGTTCCATCCCATTCTATCTGTGCATGTGTACGCAGTTTAGCCCTGCCTACACATGAGGGGGAGTCTTGGGAGAATAGTCCCACACTGGTTCCCCTTGAAAGCCTTCCTTATCTCACATGCCTATGATTCCCACCACCCAATAGTTCGAACTTTTGGATTGGATGTTTACATGGTGTCAGAGCCCTTATATAGTACGACCTTCACGAGTACCGTCATCTCCACGTGCCCCAGGCCATAAGCACCTCTGGACGAAGCACTGCTCGTCCTCTATATCTGCTTCATATACACTTGGTATTCTCTGCTACAACTCTCTGCTGTTTCAGCCACCCATGATCGCCCTCTATTTCAACCACCGCCACCGTGTTTCTGCTACACCTAACCACGACTCTACTGCCCATCGTCGCCCATGTCCACCTCTTCTGATGTACCCCTCAACCAACTTTTGTGCATCTCGTCGCCCCCCTTGCCACTGTTGTTCCTGACCCCCCACCTCCCTGCTTCCTACCTTCTTTGCTTCCCAGCCGACTTGGCTTTACCTCGGCTTCCCTGCTTCCTATGACCTCCCTTCGCACCCCCTCGGCACCTCCCCAGTGTTCCCTGCTTCCCACACCCTCCTACAACCTTCGACGTTGCTTATTGTCAGGCCCTCCCCGCCATCTTCTTCCTTGCTCTCCCACGATCGCCCTTGGCTTCTCTGCACCTCTGCTCCTTCCATCATTGTCCTTGCTCTCCCTACGTTCCCTCTTCATCTATCTCCCTTCCCTTTTGTTACGATAAACCCTCACCCATCACCAAACACCTATTACTGTCACCTAGTCTTGTCAACCATCACCCTGTAACCCATCACCACCCCTATCAGCCACTACGTGCTCCCCTGCAATACACTGTTGCGCTCTTCTTTGCTGTGTCCACAGCTGTTGCATCTTTTATTTCTGTGCCTTCCATTTTGCTCTTTGTTTGGTGTTACATTGTTATTCTTCTCTTCTGGTTGGTATACGATATTGCTTTCATTTGAAAGGTATTGATCTGGTTTCAATCTCTTTGCCATTGTTGGTATTACGTTGGTCTGCCCTTGGTTTAGTATATCAATTTTCTGCTTTTCATAATGGAGAAATCTGGGTTCAACAGACTTCCAATCAGTGGGTGATATGGACCATTCAGGTCTGGCAGTCAGTGGTAGAAACAGTCACTGAAAACATTGCCATATATCCCGAGCTACAGAAAGGGTAAACCGATCTATGATGGATTCATGGGGGGAAGAGCGGGAGATGCAGGTCAACCTGGTCTGAGTCCAGGCTTAAGTTGACTTGGGTTGGCATGGGTAAGCTGTCAGGGAAGGCCAGTTTGACATGGTAAGCTTAGGGAACGTCAACTAATGCATGCATTCACAAGCTAAAACTAATTTAAAATAACCCAAAAAGTACTTTTAAGACTAAATCCTGTAGATAAAGCAATGGTCAATAAATAAGCTAGACATTTTAAGCTCATAACAATTGTTTTTGCAAAGTTGGAAGAAGAAGAAGAAAGACTACAACAACTCAACTCAGCTAAGACATATCCAAGTAATGGGATTGGGTAAACGAATCCTGTTTCTTCTCTTAATGGGAGAGATAGAAATCATATGTGCATGATATGTCTTGCAATATGGCTTTGTGTGTGCCATGATCCACACAAAATTATATTAGTATGAATGATTCATGCTTATGAAAAAATACTTCAAGCTTATTCCTCAAGACAGTACATGGATCTCGCAAATTCCTAGCACAAAACAAAAAGAGGAGCAAAACAGCATTGCCCAATGTTGGAATAATGGTTTGACTTGTCTAGAATGATAAAGATCATGCTTCATTTATAGAGTAAAAGGATTTACATGAAAGGAAAGAAAGAAAAGTAAAAGAAAAAACACGAATGGAAAGTAGGTGAGGTAGATCAGGTAGGTGAGGAATGAGTAAGCACTCATTTTCCCACATACATCGAACCTAGACATTACAATACCCAATAAACCTAAAGATTGCATTTTTGTAACTCCTTTCAATTTAAAACAGAGCACAATGGCTCTTCTAACAGTATCAAGCATCAACCACTCTAGTCCTTCTTTAGAACACACAAAACCATCTTTCTCAATGAAATGATCGAAATCCATCTTCACAGATGATAAGAGTGCTCTTCCAATTTTGGCAGTATGTCCTTTTCTTTTGTTTTCTTCCTCATCTTTTTTCTTGCATTTTTTTTCCTGGGAAGGATTGGTTTCTTGTGTTTCAGATTCCTTCAAAATGATCTCATGATCCTACTAAAAGTTTTGATTTGAGGTTACAATTTTTTTTTTAAAAAGATGGAACTTTTAGACATGATTTGAAAACAATCTAGGACATGATGATGACTGATATATGGGCTAACGTGAATCCCTTTATTGTATTGTTGTGGCTTTCCTTTGTTAAAACACACACAGATAGTAATACTCTACCTTCTCTTTGGGGTATTTTCCCACCTCTTAATACATATTTCTTAAGTTATCAAAGAAGAAAGGAAATGACGAAAATATATAAAACATTGTAGGAAAGATATGTCACACTATGGAGAAAGGAATACAAGAAGTCTACGAGAAAGCTTAGGTTGCATCATGAACGATGGACGATAACAAAATTAAATTACCTGCAAATTGCTCCTAGTTGCTAGTTTGTACAGATGAGAGTTATTTACAATATTAGATCGTCTCCTGGTCAATTCTCCTTCATCAAGAGCTTCGAACAAAAGAAAAACGTGCCTTCCAACTGCATACTTGAGGAAACAATCACCAAGAACTTCAAGTCTTTCAAGTGAAAAGCGCTCCAGACACTTCTCTGTAGTGAGAGCTTCTAAGACCTAAAATGTAATTAAACCACAACCATGGAATTAAACATTGCCATACTAACAAATTTCATGAGCTGCCAAAACAGACATCAAACACTATTTGAGAAGGCCATACACGAGAGTTGGTAACTTCAGATCCCTCTGGGAATGAAGCTGATAACATGTCCTTAAGCTCAATTGCCACAAGTAGATTTTCCAGACGATGCATAATTGATGGTAATAAAGACAATGAACTCCCTATGTCTTTAGGAAAACCAATTATCTTCAATTGACAAAGCTCTGGAGGTAACTCGACAAAGTGCTCCTCTTTTTCACGGACCACTGGTTTCACAGCAGAAAAAGATAGGGAATATAGAACACTAGATCGAAGAGGGAAGAAACCTAAGCATCTTAATCTGAAAAACATAGAAGTTTCCATGTAAACAATTTCTGAAGACATTAACCAAAATAAAGTACCTGTATCCTCATGCTTACGGTTGTGAAGCAAATTGCGTAAAAGGAAAAGTTGTTTTGCCTTCAGAAGAGGCTGTTCAGGGTGTAAAAGACGAATCTCAAGCCTGACTCAATGAAAAATAGAGACAAGAACATAAATAAAGAAAAGGTTAAACAAATGCATGGATGGAAACAAAATCATTGTACAGGTTACTGGTGTCTGGTGAGTGGTGACACTACTTAGACATACATTAACAGAGTTTTCCAAGTCACAGAATAAGGCATTGAGATAGTTGAAAAGTCAATGACTTGAAAACAGTTTGATGGCTAAAAATACAAGCGGGAAAGTGAAATACATGCTGGCCACCATTTGAGCTGCCCCATGAAATTTGATACATAATTAAACCATAAGAATACAGTTTTTGCATGCATAAATATATGTATGATTCTTTGTTTATACCATGTATGTACATATGCATGTGTATTTGATGAGAAAAATGGAATCAATTTTCATGTAAAGTTAACCATTTCAACAAGCATGCTAACAAATAAATCAAGAAATAGTTGTTACTTAGAACCAACCACCATGCACATGCTTGAAAAGATTGAGATCATACTTTAACTTGTCAAAAAACCACTGACCAACAAGAATGTAGAGTGAAATGAAATCTGGGTGCCATTTTAGTTCTATCAAATGAGATAACTGCACTTGGGGATTTCCATGTTTACTGTAACTATGGATCCAAAACAACATAGAATTGTTCATAAAGTAAAACAATTGAGTGGAGTCATTACTACCGCTTCATAAAGTACTCTTCATAGCTTGAATAGCCCTTAAATGGGCTGTAGCAATTGGCTTCAGGAAGAACGCTGTCAATGAAGAAAAACGAATTCTTGTATGGGACGAACACTAAACTGTTCAAGATGTCAGTTATATTTGCAGGACCATTGGCAAGCTCCAAGGTCTGGTTGACAGGAAGAACACTATTTTTGACAGCACCTGTGGGAGATTTGAATACTGGTGAAGATAAGCACCTTCTGACAATCATCCAGTCAACAGTCATTGTATCTTCATGTTCATGCTCCTTGACAGGAAGCAATAGGTAAAAGGTTGATGAGTGAGATAACTCATTCTTCCCCAAGGGTACAAATTCAGATAAGAAGTCAGTGCGGTCAAGTAAGATCTTGAGAAACATTTCTTGAAAATTCTCAGCTAGAAAAATCTGTTCAGAAATAAATTTCATCATAAATTACTGATGGGAAACAAGGTAAGCAGCCACAAACTTCATCGTAAATTACTGATGGTGCATGAGGTTAGTGGCCTCACTTATTCATAAGCAATTTGCATACCTCATCCTTTTTAAATTCAATCAACCCTGAAGGAATAAGCTTTGTCCACACAGTTCTACCATGATCGAGGTGAAGATCAAGTTCCATCTTCTCAGCCTCCTTTGGAAGAGGTGATTTTACAAATAGACCAAATCTTTGGTACAGTCTATCAATTGGAGAAGGCGTAAAACTTAAAAAATAAAAATTAAGAATGATAATATTTTCTGAGTTGTTCCATGGTACTCTGAGAGCAGCAGGTATTAACATCTCATGAAGTTCTCCTCTCAAAGATTCATCTGCCAATTAAAAAAGAATGATTTCATTCTATAACACGATGAAAAGGACATGAAGCAACAAGATATAATGAAGAGTGCAAAATTAGACCTTCACTTCTCTCAGAGTTGGAAGATGGCAACGCTAATCTTTCCATTTCATCAACTTGGCCTGGTAGAAGATAGTCTGTGAGTGCACCCAGTTTATGCAATTCTTGGCATGCTTGCAGACAGGCATTTCTCTTAGCTAATTCTTTTGACGGCTGGGGTATACTGAAAACTTTATGAATGGAAGCATTAGATGGGAGGATTATATGGCATATTTTTCCTTCTACATCATCAAAGTAAAAGAATTCCGGCCTAGGGTTGAAATATCTGCACAGAGACATGTATGTCCAACAGAAAAAAATAGCAGAACAGTAAATATCAAAACAGATCATGAGTTCCTAAATAAACTATATTGAGTAGGACATATTGAAACTTTGAAAATAACAATGGAACAATGGCATACTCATCATGAGGGAGTCGAGAGCAATAATGGTGGAGTAATGGCACACTGTAGTTAGCACTAATTGAGGCACCAGTAAAACAAACTCTGTAGATTGGATCCTCCAATGCTTCAATTGTCTCTCTAGATGTTCGACATATAATTTCCTCATTCATGCGATCCTCATCAAATTGAAAACCTTTGATCAGGTTCAACTCTTTTTGGTTTCCCCTGAATAATCCAAAAGGTTAACACACAAACTGGTTTATAAAACTTTACAAGCCAAAGATTGTTCCAGGCACAGCATTTTCATAAAAAAGCACCTGTCGACCAAAAAAGCAAACTCGGACTGTGGCATGCGTGCACGTCCTCGAGACTGTATAAAACTGGCAACTGTTTCTGGTAAATCAAACCTTATTACAAGACAGCATGTCTGAATATCAAGTCCCTCTTCACCCACTTTAGTCGCAACCAACAGATTCAGCTGCAAAGTTAAAGAATAAGCAAGAGGCTGAAATTTAGAGAGAAGTCCAACATAATCTATAAACTCTAAGCATGGATGACAAAGGTAATACACTCATTCTTCTTATAGTCACCATCATCAACATAATAGCCTTATCTTAACTATTTGGATACACTGTCATCATTTACCAAAACAATATGATGAAGCAGGAGATTTCCAAATTGCTAAAATTTATGCTCAAGTTTAATATAGATCACCTTATAAGAAATGAGGCTGAGAGATAGTAAATGTTTTATGGCCCTTACTTGATCATATAGTCTGGTTTTTGTTTGTGTTGGGCTGAACCATCACCAAAATTAAATTTTCTCCTCTCTACTTCCTTTGTATTTTTTTATCCCTTTAGCTTTTAAGAAAGTTAACAGATAAAAAAAATTGTACCCAAATAAATGGGAGGGAAAGGTAAGGATATCTACATGATTTTACATATATATTTTAAGGTCCTAGCTATCAATGACCTTTCACATTTCAAAATTTTGCTACTGAAGCAGGACTATGTTTTCTGTATGAACCATTAGCAAAGTTAATAGTAGAGAACTTGATGCCATTCTTCACACCAGAAATTCTATCAATGTCCTTGTCACACAATGTAATATAGTAGTATTGGGAAAAAATAAACATCAAATGAAACAGTGGAACTGTACCTCTCCAGAGCAGAACTTCTCAACAATGGAATTCATGATTTTCCGAGACATGTTCTTGAGTCCAGAATGGAACCCTACCAGGAAATCACACTTCCAAATTTCTAAACACTTCAAGTTTTGTAGTATGTAGGACAAGGACCTTGCAACAATGATCCTATTAACAAACACTATGCATTTCATATTTGGCTGTAACCTGGGGAAAAAGTTGAAACACATTTATGCCAAAAAAATTAGAATAGTATGGGATAGGCACAATCTCATAGAGAAATGAGAATTACCAAGAGAATTCTGACATAAGGAAAAGGAAGATGTTGCCAATTTATAAAATTTGTGAACAAACAGCAAATTTAATGCTCAATTATACAGGAATTAAAGGAGCAAAATATTCTGGAACTATATCCCAACTATTTGGGTGTTTTTTATAAGATGTAAAATGCATGTTTGAGAAACAAAGCTCATCGTGGAGCTATTTACTCAGCAATAAGTAAGAGGCTTTTATGTAACAATTATAATTTACCTCCTTACCCTCTTTTCATTCTTCTGCTAAAATAGATTGAAGTATTATGTACAACCTATAAATGTTTCAGAATGAAACTCTCCCACCCTTTCAAAACCCTTCACAATAAATACAACTTGGTTTCACCAATGACTTCTTGTTTCCTTTAGTCAAAGAAAGAATTAAAATTATAAAAGGATCATAAATGACTAATGTTCTTCTAAATTTTTATGATACCCTCAAAACTTCATAAACCACTATTCTTCTCCCCCTGTGAGACCACTCGCCCTTTCTCCCAATAGTTTTCTCACTAAGTGATCGGAAAATTATCTATAACCTCCATGATGGACCCATTCTGGAGCTATCCAGTCCAACTGGGACACATTGGCTCCACTTCACTCCATGCTCCATTTCTAAGCAAAGGAGAACTCATAAAATGGAAATGTCAAAAGATATTTGAAAATCTAGGCCAAGGACCACAAGATAAAGACATAAGTTTTAATCATTCTTTCACCATTTAAAGACTCAAAAAATTATCCAACATATATAAAAAGGCCTAAAAAACTGAAACCCATTAACAAGTTTCTAAAACTATTTTTTACGACTTGTAAAACCTTTTAGATGAAAACACTAAACAATAACCTTGAAAATTAGTTTATCCATTTCACAGTTTCCATACTATTTGATCATTAACATACTAGGAGAGAGGGGGCGAGTGAATTCATTGACACAATGGATGTGAGAAACACATTACCAAAGGCAGCTCACCAGAAAATGATGGCTTCTTAAAAAACAGTCCACAAAACACTCTATTGTCAACTCCCTCTTTAATCGGGATCATATAAAGGTATGCTAACCATTAATATGCACTAAAAGTGTATATGCATACTGTAAACCAAATGCATAAATATCAGGCATAAATAATGCATTAATTTCACATTTTCTCACACAGAATCAGAGTCAGTATAATTAAAAAAAGAAAAGAAAAAAAAGAGAGTATCAGATTCACCATAATGCGCTATTAAAGCAATCTCCACACAGCATGTATCTCATAGTGTGAATGTTAAACACTAACCTAAATTTGGACAAAACTTCAATAAGAGTCAGTAGCTTTTTAGAGAAAAATGGTTCCTTTAAAGCCTCCAGGGTAGATAAATCAGTTCCAGCTCCACCTAGAGAATCATCAAAAACAATACACATATAATTAGTGGAAACATGAATGATATTTGACTTACATACAGATTGTGTTCTAAATGTGTCCTAAAGCAAGAACAAAAATTGAAGTGGAAGGGCCCCACTTCCTGTTGGATTCAATTGGCTTACTTCACATGGAAGGCGAATCACCAGGAAACCAGAAACCAGGATGGAACCCAGTCAAAGTCCAGCCGTCAACTAAATTTGAATAGCTGGTTTGGCTCAGTTCTTAAAAACTATGGTCCTAAACAGTTACATTAATCTGAAGGAAAAATGTAATACTAACATTTGTGTTGACTTCTTAGGCCAAAAATGAAAGTAATAGTTACAACCAGATTCAATTTAGAGCAGCCTTTATCACCTAATGAAAACAAAAATAACTTCCAGGGGGCCAGTGATTATAAATGTTTCAAAAGGAAGCTTATAATACAAAATTATACCCTTCACTATATCAGAGTCCAAGACTGAGGCAGCATTAGCTAAATATTGATCTACCATGGAGTTCTCACTAGAACCAGCTTCTGTTTCCATCAATGCATTTCTCTCTGAATTATCACCATCTAAAAAGATCCGGATGGCCTTTCCAACAAATATAAATAGGTAATTAGCAACATAATAAAAGGGACTTCAAGCATATATACACAAAATAAATGCATAAGCATGTATATGCAAATAATTATAAATGAACTGCTTTATCAATAAGATAAGTACTGTGTCAAAAAAAAAGAAAAAAAAAAAGATGAGAAGTATTCGTATATTAGCATACAATACACAGGAAAAGCATTCAGCCAAATATAAGGTACACATCATTTGGTGAGATTATCCACAATCATCACATATATGATGAGATCCCACTGGTTAGTGACACAAAACAATTACACCATGGTCCATGATAAGCACGTTGAGGAAAAAAAGGAAAGGGAAAGTAAATTGTGGTTAATGCCCTTAAACATGTATAGTCTCTTCATAATTACTATGAAATGCTTGTGCGTTCCTTCACTTTTATTATTAATAAAAAAAAAAGGAGGACAAAAAAATGAACAAATATTCGGGGGAAATTAGAGGAGAATGAATCAACAAAACTTAGACAACTACACTAATGAAGCATATATGACAATAGTGCCCTTATGTAGCCCCACCCCATCCCCTTTTTTTATGCTGGAACATATAAATCACCCTGCACAGCTTGGAAGACATTAGCATAAATTGGCCTATGACTATTCATGGAAAAACCATCAGATTTTGCCACTTGGTCCTCTGCCCCTATGTAGACATCACCCCCTCTGAAAAGTCATTGGACTATTAACAGAAAAACCATAAAAAAAAATTTGGGTGAATAAATTATTATTAACAAAACCCAAGAGGAAACAGAGCTGACTACCTGAAAGGACAAAACCAGGCCCAAACAAAAGAGATTACAAAAGGAAGGAAAAAAGAACCGGGAATCCTATCCACATTAGAGTTCGATAGAAAAATCCCAAGCAGAAACTAAAATTCTATTTCCGATAGAATTTGGACAAGCTCTGCGACAGAGATGACCACTCCTCTAATATCAAACATAATGGAGTCCCAAATTTGGGAAAAGCTTATAGATTTGGAAGTCCACGTTCTAAGATTCCTTTTCATCTACATATGATAGATTGTGGCACAGAAAGTCAACTTGCCAATACGAACGCACAGAATCTTGCCTCAGAAAGCCTTACCAATCCATCTCCATTCTCTATCAAAAGCTCAAATCCTTCTAAAGGAGGCCCAACACCGTTGGAGCATCCCTTCCTATATACGAGAAGAGAAGGGGCAAGCAAAAAATAGATGTGAGATGTTTTCATCTACAGACCAGCACAGGCAGCACCTAATTGGAGAAGCACTAATTCTTTGGTGAAGAAAGATCCTTGTAGGAAGAGACTGGATTATAGCCTCCAAACTATAAAACTATGATGGGGGATGTGATCCTCAAACCAAGCAACATGATGCCAAGGGACCTTGGCAACCCTAGAATGGACAATTTGCCAAGCAGAAGAGGCAGAGAAGATTCCTGAGTACGACGCATTCCACCACACCAAATCACCATTTCCTCAAGGGCTATACAGAAGGGAGGCAAGAGAGGACCAGGCCTGGAGAAGCCTATAAGAGGGCCCAGCCTCCAAGAGCCCTCAAAAAGGATGGAAGAAACCATAGACAGCCTTTCACGGCCCGAGTCAAGTCTAATTCTTTTCCCAAAATGGTGGATAAGAACACCAAGAGGATGCCAATTGTCTAACCATAATAGGGTGGATGAACCATCATTAAGTCATGTCTTGATGATATTAGAAAGTAAAAACTAAGAATCTGAACTCCAACATTTTCTTCCAAGTCCATGATTAATTTTGCCTACAAGAAGTTGTCCATATCGACTCCTTCTTAAGATAGAAAGCATAAACCCAATCCACCAAAATATTCTTCTTCTTTGCAGCCTCTCCTAATAAGGTTTAGAATGCAAGCCTTATTAAGCTCCTTGACCAAGACCTCCTTCCTCTTTTGGGATGCAAACAGATTGCCCAGCTCATAGTTTGGAGAAATCTATTGTTGTCAGATCCCTTCCAGAGAAAAGCACCATCAAGGATTCATTCTTCTGAGAGACTAAGCAAGGGAGAAACACCCCTGTCCAATAAATATACGAGCTTGCAGCCCAGATCTGACCAACTCTAACCTCCCCGCATAGGACAAGAATCTAGCCTTAGCCTTTTATGAAGATGATCCAGAACCGGAAAACAAACCATCAAACTTTACTAAATAAATCGCCCCATACTTCTGAATATTATCAGTAATGCTTTCTTAAGGCCTAAAGATGTGTCACAATGCACTTGCTTGCAATGTTACAGTTGTAAGACCCGCACTCCGTAAACCCGGTCTAAACCTTGATTTTGTGTCGTAGCAGGTCTTCCGATCATCACCGGGCCAGACGGGACAAGCGGATGACAAACAGGTACGAAATCAGATCAAAGACGGTCAATTAGTCATCATTTTATGTTGACCGGTCGATGGTACCGGTCTTGGTACCGGTCGACCGGTATGCTCTGCGCAGCTGAGTGCGGAGATCCGGAATTGGATCTCTGTGGGTCCCATTTTCCTAAACCCTAATGCCTGAACCTTCCTAATCCTAATAGGGTTACTAAACCCTAATTCTAGCCTATAAATACACCCTTAAACCTCCTCAAATCCTTTCCATTATCTCTCATAAACCTTAGAGAAGAGAAGGAGGTTGGAAAGGAGAAGGAGCTAGGAAGAAGAAGGAGGTGCCGCCATTACCGTTCGATGACGCTCACGTTACGCTAGTCAACGGTAAGTGTTTTAATCATTCTTCTTACCCTATGACTTTAGGATAGTTGTGTGGGTGAATCAATACCATGCAAAGTAGGTATTGATCTAAAACCCTAAATTGGATATTAAACCCTAAGTTGCCGTCAAACCTTAGATTCGAGTTCCGAGATGATATTCATCGAAACTAGACTCGAATGAGTTGGGGATAACTCTAACTTAAAGCTTAGACTTATAATGGATAGGAGAAACCCTGAAAATCCAAGGCAATCGATCGACGACAGTCGAAAAATCAAGTGTATGGTCTTCCGGAGACATACCGGTCGACCATACCGGTTGCTAGGTTGCTCACAGAGCTGCAACCGGTATATTGTGACCGGTCAGCTCTGAAAGGCTGGTTTTGGACTTTATTGGTTTCCGATCAACATGAAACCCTAAGAAAACTATTCTAATGAAACCCTAATAATATTGTAGGACTTTGTGACTTCCCGTTTGGATCTTGCGACGTGGAGCAAGCTTACAAACGAGTGTCAGGTAAGGGAATCTGACCTAAACCTAATAATTAATGGACAATAAGTCGATGTTAATCACCTGAATATATATGATGTGATGTTTATGCATATTCACATACCATTTATTTCAGTTATTATTATTGTTCATGCATTGATAGGATGTGATTGTTAAGCATGTGATTATTTTCGTTAGAGTGTGGAGTGGGGCATGGGCCTGGGATCGCTTCTCACACCAGCACCTTTTGTAGTATTCTGTCTTAACATGCTTGGTACGGGTGGGGCATCAGGGGAAGGTCGTGGTACGGTGGTCTCCGATGTTGATGCCGGCCTGGCCATGGTTATGTGGCATTGTGGTCTCCGAGGTCGACGCTGGCTTGTCCACGATGCTTTAGCTCTATCTCTATGCCGTAGGGAGTTATGTTGGGATAGGGTCTACCTGTGTATTGTTTCTATCCTAGTGGGTTAGTTGCGGATAGGGCATCAGGGGAGGTGTGGGAATGCCTTAGCTCTATCTCTATGCCGTAGACGGCTGTACTGGGATAGAGCATACATTGATGACATATAGGATTGGTTAGTTGCGAGCCCAGTTTGCGAGCCCTGGCCAGTAGGGGCTTAGGTACTGGTATGGGTAGAGCATCAGGGGAGGTACGGGGGTATCTTAGATCTATCTCTATTCCGTGATGGGTGCATGTGGGCCAATGGGGGTGTGATGCATGAGGTGCCACACACTCGTGTATAGAGGTGCGGGGGCTACCAAACCTTTCTATAGCACATTGCAAACTTAAACCAGACCACAACATAAAATTGATTGTTACTCATGCATAATATTGTGAAACTGTCTGATTGTCTTACTGAGCTAAGTTGTGAGCTCACCCTTTGTGTACACATTGTTTTTAGATCTTGATGCAGGATACACGGTGGATGACTATATGAACGCTCTGGCGTATGGTGATGTTGCTGCTCTGGGTGCACAGGCAGGAGAGGACGAGCATGACGCTTCATGCGAGTGCCCTTTCTGCGTGTACCTGTGATTGATTTTATTTATTTGTTTCAGTTATTTTCGGTTGACTTTTAAAGAGATGTAATGATATTATATTTTATGATTGGATTTGAATAATGGGATATTTTATTTAAATTATCAATAGATACTCAGTTCATTCTATTTAAAGACTTCCGCTGTATTATTTATATTCTGATTGTGGTTATGTGTAATGGTTTGTATGAGTGGACACGGTCTATTCGAGATCCTGGTGTGAACCATTGGTTCAATGACGGTTCACTCACACCATTCTGGTTGGATTAGAATTGGGGTGTGACAACAGTTGTGCAAGAACATATGGTCATGATAGAAGACACCTTCACCTTTAGGGAAATAGCTGCCCAGACTGAAATCAGAACTCATTGAAACTTGCAACAAAAAACTTACTTGATGATTAATGGAGGAGGATAAACAGATTCAGATCTGAAACTGCAAAGAATACTTAATAGAACTTGCAGAGAGTACTTAGCAGAAATTACAGACAAGACTTACTAGAACTTGCAGAGAATACTTACTCGATGATGGTGAAGAAACAATGGAAAAATATAATAGAAAACAACTTCAAATGTAGGAGAGGCAACAATGCTGGCTGCATACCACGACAACAAGCTTAAACGACTCTCAAAACGGCAACCCAGTTTATTGCTCTGATACCCTGTGAAAAAATAAAGAAGAAAAGAAAGGAGAATAGAAGAAAAAAACCGAAGGGGGAAGAGGAGAAATTGTATGTTTTTCTTTTTTCTTTTTCTTTTTTTGGGTCTCACACACCTCCATGAGTTTCCTTTATTAAATAAAAGGAACATAAAATTACATTAACAATTCAACCTGACTCTAGAAACAAAGGAAAGCATGCCGGCTTCACAATGTAGCTGACCTTAAACATAAGCGAAACTATATGTAGCCAACTGAATAGAATTAAACCATTACATACTAAACATCACCATGCCTAATCCTAACCACTAAACATTAATCATCACCATATTAAATGTTACTAACAAATAAAACTATGTACCCCCATGGTACATAGGTCCAATCTTCAACAATCTACATACAAGAAACAAATATAGGAACAGATGGTCAAATCCAATGAAATCAATCATCAATTAGGAAACATAAACACCTATACTTGAACACGGGTCTATAAGCGCTTCTCTCCACTAAGAGGAGGAAAAGGTATAAACCATTACCATACTTGAACATAGGATTTAAGCACTTCATTATCTAGTTTGTGAACACCCAATTTTCCAACAAAATTTCCACCCAACTTTGACAATTTATACTAATAAAGGGTGTAACACCAAAAACTATTACATTTCATAGTGTTAATGCCTGAGAATTACTTATCCAATGCAATTTGGATAGGACTTCCTAAAACTCCTAAGTGCTTTCTGTCAAACCCCAATTCTGAACTAACCAGAAAAGTGTGATGAACCGTCAATAAATCAACGGTTCAATCAGGATCTTGTATAGGTAGTACCCACCGTATCAAACTACACACACATTCCACGGTACAATCAGATATAATAAACAAATAAGCGGAAGTCATTATAATTAATGAACTGAGTATCTAACAGTGATAATTAAATATTAAATCCAGTTATCTGCAAGTAACTCGAGACATAAAAATAAAATAATCAATTACATGTCTGGTAATCAAAATATAACTAAACTAGTCAAAGACATATTGATTGCACTCGCATGAAAGATCATGCGCCTCCTCCATTAGTTCCCCGTCCATCGCTGCTACGTGTCTATACGTCGGCGCATTCACATAATCTTCAACAATAGGACCTGCATTATCAACTAAAAATATTCGACGTCGAAAAGGTGAGCACACATCATGGCTCAGTGAGCAAAACAAAACAATGCAACAAATATATGCATGCATTCAATTCAATATCTTTGGTCTGATTTTTAAGTTTGCAATATGCTATAGAAAGGTTTGGCGGCTACCGCACCTCTATACACGGGTGTGTAAGCCCACCCAATGGATCAAACACCATAGTCGTCCACATCTACCCCACCATGGAATAGAGATAAAGCTAAAGTGTCCAGATCACACACCGCCAATACTTCCCCTGATGCCCTACCCATACCAACATGTAAGCCCCTATTGGCGAGGGCTTGCAAACTGGGCTCGCAACTAACCAATCCTAAATGTCATCCAGTGTATTCAAGGCCTCACCCCAGCATCCCTCAATAAGTGCACAAAGATAGAGCTAAGGCCCCCCCTGGCAGAGTTAAAGACCACACGGTCTGAGACCACTTCCCCTGATGCCCTACGACGTAATAGTTCTGCTAAGGTAATGACGATACGAAAATGTCAATGGGCAAGACTTGAGTAGAGATAAAGCTAGTGGTGACCAGGTTAGAGACCACAATGCCACGTCCTCCCCTTGATGCCTCACTCGCATCCAACACACTAACCACACACACACACACAATCACATGCCTATTCCTATCATCATCAATTAACATGGTAGCAAATAGACAGAAGTAAATATACATGAGCAGTAATAATAGTAATATTAAATGACATGTGAGATACACATTACAAGCATACAAGCATAGAATCAATCATGGCATTGGCCTCAATAAAATAAACAGTTTATTATTATACAATTAGTTTAGGTATTGTTTCCTCACCTGTTAGCAAAGCTCGATCTCCTTCCAATCCTTATAACTCTCTTTGAATCAATTTAGTAACCTAGAAGTTACATGAATTTAAGTTAGGGTTCATATGTATCATGTTACAGTAGTCAAACATCGAAACAAATCACTGACAGGTGTCTGATTGGTCCTATGGTCTCATGCTGTGTCGACCGTACCACGTACGGTCAATACCCTACGGTCGCACTATATGCGACCATACCTGCAACCATACGGTTCCTGAATTCTTCCCGAATGGCTATGGTCGATACTCTGGCCATGCTATGGTCGACTGTAATACGGTTTCTGATCAAAATCTACTTTCAATCCTAGTTCTTCCTCTTGGATCATCAATGGGGTCCTCCCTAATGATCATTTTAAGGCCAAAAATCTTAGTTTTCCACATAATACCCTAACCCATTCTCCAGTATTCTCTTTTTGAGATCTACACAGAAAATCACATAACTGAATCCTTACTTTGGGTTTGGTATTACAATTTACTTTAAAACTCCTAATCCTAGTATTCTAAGGCTATAGAGACAAGGTTCATACCTTATTTGTTGCAGAGAGTCTGTAGAACTCTTCTCTCGGCCTTCTCCTTAGTTTTCTCTCATTCTCCTTCTCTTCCTTCTCTTCCTCTGGGGTTTGTTAATATTCCAAAAGAGTGAAAAAATGTTGAGGAACGTCCTTTATATAGAGAGAAACTCTCCATATAAGACTCTCCAACAATAGAAAAGAGATCCTCCTTTTATTTGGAAAGTTTCCAAACTCGGAGTTTGATTTAGGGCCTTACGGTCGGACGTACAGTCGCATAATCTGTCGATCGTACGCTTGAAAACATCGTCCGTACGGCTATTGATCAGTGGTCTTTATTTTCTATCATATGGTCGGCCATACCTACCCAGGTAGTCGACCATACACTTGATTTTTAATGTTTTCAAGACGATTCTCTTACCTGGTCTCGTGGTCATTCTTTACATGGTTGGTCCACTTGATCCAACAATGATGGGAAAACCTGGCACGACACGGTTAAACCGGGTTAGTGGAGTGCGGGTCTTACACTTTCTCTTCCATGTTAGGGGTCCCCAAGGATTAAAGTATTGCATATCGGCATCCTATCGATTGGATGATTTTAAGAGACGTATCGTATCGTATCGTATCGTGAATATGGTGGATGGGCATGGATACAGGGCAAGATATGCACATGAATGATTAGGGAACATACAAAAAAATTTTAAAGCATAAAAATACTATAAATAAACAATATAAAAAAGAAAAATGTTTTTTACATTAAGTTTAATTGTCACACCCCAATTCCGACTGAACAAGAAGTGTGAGTGAATTGCCATTAAACCAACGGTTCACACTAGGATCTCAATAAGACCGTGTCAATAGCCAAACCAACGCATATAACCACAATCAGAATATAATAATATAGTGGAAGTCTTACTAAATGAACTGAGTAATCTATTGATAAATAAATAAATTATTTCAATTATTCAATGAACCAAAACATAATAAATCCCTATTACATTGTGTTGAATGATGGAATGACTTGTCCGTAATAGACAGATGTCCTCTTATTTATAATGTGAGAATGAATACAAAGAAAGAAAGAGATAATACAGGTAGTACAATACAGGTAGTACAATGAGGGTAGTACAGGTAGTACAATTGTACAATACAGGTAGTACAATGAATCTAGACAAAAAATGAAATACGTAATATTCTCAACACTCTCCCTCAAGTTGGTACATATATATCATGCATGCCCAACTTGGACAATATCATATGGAAAGATTTCCTTGGCAGACCTTTGGTGAAAATGTCTGCTAGTTGGTCCTCTGATCTGACAAACGGAATCTCGATTTGTCTACTGTCCAGTTTCTCATTGATGAAGTGACGGTCTACTTCAACATGTTTTGTCCTATCATGCTGAACCGGATTATTAGCAATGCTAATGGTTGCTTGATTATCACAGAATAATTTCATGGACTGGTTACACATAACCTTTAAATCTTTGAGTAGTCGTTGTAACCATAGTAGTTCGCATATTCCATGCGCCATTGCTCTGTATTCTGCTTCTGCACTGGATCGGACAACTACATTTTGCTTCTTGCTGCGCCAGATTACCAGATTGCCACCCAAGAATGTGCAATAACCAGAGATAGACTTACAATCAGGACTTCCTGCCCAATTTGCATCAGTATAAGTCTCTGCCTGGATTTGTTTATTTGGTGAATCTGAAATGGCTTATGCTTCCATTTTCAGAGGGTCCTTAGGAGATAACAGGATTCCTCTTTCAGGGACTGACTTTAGGTAGTGCAGTATTCGATAGACAGCCTCCATATGTGTAGAGTATGGGTTGTGCATAAACTGGCTTACCAAACTAACTACGAATGCAATATCTGGCCATGTGTGGGCAAGATATATGAGTTTGCCAATAAGTCTCTGATATCTTCCTTTATCTTCTGGTGTGCCTTCTTTTGCCCTTAGCTTGGTATTGGGATCGAGAGGAGTATCACAAGGTCGAGCCCCAAGTAACCCTGTTTCTGAGAGAAGATCAAGAACATACTTTCTTTGAGACAGATAGATGCCTTTTGCAGATCTGACAACTTCAATCCCAAGAAAGTACCTAAGTTTGCCAAGGTCTTTGATCTCAAACCCCTTCCCTAGAAATGCCTTTAGTTTCGTGATTTCATCATTGTTATTGCCAGCGATGAAGATATCATCTACATATACAAATAAGGCAGTAAAAGTGTTAGAGGAATGTTTTATAAATAAAGTATAGTCAGCATTGGTTTGAATATAGCCAAATGCTACCATAGCTTTATTAAATCTTCCAAACCATACTCTAGGGGATTGTTTTAGACCATAAAGAGATCGCTTCAACTTGCAGACTTTTCCTTGGCTTTTATCATCTGTGAAACCCGGTGGGCAGTCCATATAGACATCTTCAGTAAGTTCTCCATGAGGAATGCATTTTTTACATTTAACTGTTGCAAGTCCCAGTTGTGATGTACAACACAGGATAGTAAAACCCTGATGGTAGTCATTTTGGCCACTGGAGCGAAGGTTTCTTGGTAGTCAATCCCATATGTTTGAGTAAATCCCCGTGCAACCAATCTAGCCTTGTACCGATCAATAGTCCCATCTGATTTCTGTTTCACTGTAAAGATCCACTTGCATCCTACTGACCTTGATCCTGCAGGAAGTGGAATAAGATTCCATGTACCATTTTTCTTCAGAGCCCTCATTTCTTCCACCATTGCAGCTTTCCACCTTTCATCCATAATTGCATCCTGCCATTTTTGAGGAACAGACACAGAAGAGAGCGAAGACACAAAAACACGGAAAGAAGGGGAAAGGGAGTCATAGGAAACATAATTGGAAATAGGATGTAGGGTGCAGGCCCTAGTTCCTTTTCGAAGTGCAATTGGAAGATCAGGATCAGAAGGAGTAAGTTCCTTACCAGAAGAAGGCTCAGTAGACTTAGTTTCTGGATCCAGGGCTAGCGCAAGAACATGTGCAGGAGTGGTAGTGGCCTTTCCTTGCTTGTCTTTGGCACGGCTATAAACTTGCAGAGGTGGCTTGGTGGTTGGATGCTTGGATGGTGCAGTTGTATCGAGCACTTGTTCATGGACTATTTCTGGTACATCAGGTATATCTGGTATAAGTACATTAGGGATATCAGGTGCATCTTCAACTGTCTGTGTCTCCCCCTGAAGAGGAGCCTGATAATAAGAGAGATGCTCATGAAAAATGACATCTCTACTAACAAGGACCTGACGAGAGGGAGGATGATAACACTTGTATCCTTTCTGTGTTGCAGAATACCCTAAAAATATGCACTTTAATCCACATGGATCAAGCTTGCCTGGGGAACGATGGTTACGAGCATAACAAAGACAACCAAAGACTCTAGGAGGAAGAACAAAATCAGAATTTCCACGTAAGATGTCCAAGGGAGCCTTGTTGATCAGGGATGCTCCAGTGAGGACAGCATCACTCCAGTATTGAGCGGGAACATGTCTCTCAAACATTAGTGCTCTAGCTGTTTCGAGTAAGTGGCGATTCTTTCTTTCAGCGACTCCATTCTGAGCAGGAGTGTCTACACAACTTGTCTGATGAATTATCCCGTTATCAGCCAAGTATTGCTGAAAAAATCCTTCAAGATATTCCTTACCATTGTCACTATGGAGCATCTTCAACTGAGTTTGAAACTGCGTCTTGATCATATTGTGGAAATGGCGGAAGCATGCAAAAACCTTTGACGCATCAGATAGACCCATGTAGTACGAGTGTGACAATCAGTAAAGGTTACAAACCACCTATGACCAGAAATAGAGGTAGTCCGTGTTCGACCCCAAACATCAGAATAGACTAAATCAAAGATACAAGGACTTCTTGAAGCATAAGGTAAATAAGAAATACGAGCCTGTTTGGCCAAAACACAAGCCTCACATAATAACTCGTCTTTATTACATTGTTTAAATAATTTTGGAAAAAAATGAGATAGAACAGCAGAAGAGGGATGCCCAAGACGGTGGTGCCACTGCTGAAGGGTACTAACTGCGGAATGGGAGGAAGGTGTTGAACGACCATTGTCAAGCAAGTACAGGCCACCATGCACACTACCATGTCCAATCGTCTTCCCGTTTTCCAGATCCTGAATCATACAATAGGTAGGAAAAAATGTTACTTTACAATTTAGAGACTTTGTAAGACTACTAATGGAGAGTAAATTTCTGGATAAATTAGGAACATGTAGAGCGGAATTCAAATCAAGGGAGGAAGAACAGTGGATGGATCCAATTCCAGATATAGGAGAGAGGGATCCATCAGCGACCTTCACAGTATTATGTCCAGAAGAAGGAGAGTATAAATAAAAGGACTCAGACGAACCAGTCATGTGGTCAGTGGCTCCAGTATCTATAACCCAAGGGCTAGAGATAGAGAAAGCACAATGACCATCATGGGAAATACCTGAATGAACAAAAAAAGAACCTGGATTGGTAGATGCAGATGTGGATGATTGATTTGTAGTCGCAGGTGGTAGTCGAAGGAGATACCGGAGAGTCTGAAGTTCTTGTGCAGAGAGTTGTGGCAGAGGACCAATAGGAGGACTTGCTTCAGTTTGATGTGCCTGAGGTACGTGGGAGGACTTTGCCTTGTGCATACCTTTTTCCCGACGTTTTGCTTCAAAATCTGCCGGTTTGCCATGAAGTGTCCAGCATGTGTCTTTGGTGTGCCAAAGCTTGCTACAATACTCACATTTGATAGCATCACGGGAAACATGAGGATTCTTGTATATCTGAGTATTTGTCTGGAGAGCAGACCTATCCGGAACAGAAGGGGACAACATTGTTATTCGTCGTTGGTCCTCTAACTGAACCATGGAATAAGCCTGTTCCAGGGTGGGGAAAGGGTCCCTGCTGAGAATCTGTGAGCGAATAGGATCAAGCTCCACATTTAGTCCTGCCAGAAAAGTATAAACCCTGTATTTCTCTTCCCTTTTGTGAAATAGGGTAGCATCTTCTTCACATTTAGCATGAATAGAATCATAAAAATCAATTGTTTGCCAATAGCTCCCCAACTTAGTATAATATTGGGATACAGTCAATTCTTTTTGGATAGTTTCATGAACACTTTTTTGAATGGCACAAATTAAAGCAGCATTTCCAACTTGGGAATAGGTGTCCTTAGCAAACTTCCAAATTTGTGCAGCAGTATCCAATAACAAATAGCCCTCGGCTATAATGGGTTGCATGGAATTGAGGAGATATTGCATTACCAATGAATTTTCAGCATGCCATTTCTCCAAAACAATGTCCTTGGTCAAAGGTTTTTCCTTGGTGCTGGTGAGATATTCCGATAATCCCCGAGCTGTAATTGAGAATTGGGTGGCCCGAGACCACATTAGGTAATTACCACCATCAAGTTTAGTGGTATTAGTGGGAATAGTGAGATTGTCTATTTTAAAACTCTCTATCCCAGAAGAGGTTACTTCAGATGTCATCCTTGAGTTGTGTATTCAAGAACAAACATCCAAAAACAATATGAACAACCTCCCTATTTGGTTATATCACAATATATGGAGATCAAAGTAGAAATATCACTTGTCAGATATTCTAACTTGTCCCATGTGCAACATAATATATGGAAATCAATTCTGGTTTACACCCACTTTTTTGTTTATTGGGGTAAACTCAGAAACTCATAGATATCCGACCAGACTGAACCATATTATTAATATCCAGACTGATAAAAAAAAAATTGATTTCCAATAAAGTAAATAAAAAAATGATCCATAATGAGGGATAAAAAGAAGGGCAGTACCTATATCATTGTATGATTCCCTCTTTGGTTGCTGCCCCTAGTGGGGAGAGAAAAAAAAAACAAAAGAAAAAGAAAAGAAAAGAAAGAAAGTTAGTGGTCGGCGGAGGTAGGTTGGCGGCGGCGGTGGTGAGGCAGCGGTGGTGGTGAGGCGGCGGAGGGATCTGGCAGTAGAGCTAACTTGGCTCTGATACCATGTTGAATAATGGAATGACTTGTCTGTAATAGACAGAGGTCATCTTATTTATAATTTGAGAATGAATACAAAGAAAGAAAGAGGTAGTACAGGTAGTACAATACAGGTAGTACAATGAGGATAGTACAGGTAGTACAATGAATCTAAACAAAAAATGAAATACGTAATATTCTCAACACATTGTCTTATAAGTCAAACTGAAATAAAATAAAATAAACCAAGTATATCCTAGAGGTACACGTAGTAAGGGCACTTGCATAATGCATCATGCTCGTCCTCCCCTGCTTGTACATCTAAAGCAGCAACAATTCCATAAGCTGGAGCAGCAACAATGTCTTCCACCGTATAACCTGCATTCACATCTAAAAATACTGTATATACAAAGGTGAGCTCACAACTTAGCTCAGTAAGAAGATCAGACAATACAACAGGCAATATGCATGAGTAACATTCACATTTGATCTGGTATACTTGCACAGTGCTATGGTAAGGATAGGTTGCACTCCACATCTCCATGCACGAGAGTGTGAGCAAGGCCAACGGATCATACACATGTAGCCCCACATCACTCACTCTGGTATAGAGATAGAGCTAGAGTCTGGTGGTCAGGCTGCGCTACAATCCCACGTCCTCTCCCTGATACCCTACACTGTACCAATACCTACACCCCTATTGGCGAGGACTTGCAAGTGGATTCATCACTAACCAATCATACATGTCATCACAGTATCCAAGGCCCTATCCCAGCATAACTCCCTAAGGCATAGAGATAGGGCTCAAGTCTGGCGGCCAGGCCATAGACCATAATGCCACGTCCTCCCTCTGATACCTTACCTGTACCAAGCATGCTAAGATAGTAACGATACGAAAATGTGCTAGTGTGAGGAATGATCCAAGACCCCAGGCCTTTCCCATTCCACACACAAACAAAAACAATCATGTCCTAGCATAACGAGTATGCATGAACAGAATAATAGCAGAAAGTAAATATGACATGTTAATATGCACAACTATCACACCACAAAAACAAGAATAATTAACAATGTTTTATTGTTATTAGTAAATTAGGGTTTAGGTCCGATTCCCTTACCTGACGCTTGATTGCAAACTTTCTCTACATCACAGAGTCCAACCTTGTTGTCAAAAGGTCCTTACATATCATTAGGGTTTGGTTAGAATTAGATCCATAGGGTTTATGTTGGTCGGAAACCAACTGGGGTCGAAAAACACCCCTTTCTGTACGTACCGGTCGTCGGTCACTATACAGTAGTGCCACCAGTATGGTCTACCAGACAACCTTGGCAGGCTTCCCGAGAGGGTACCGGTCGCAGTACCAGTCGCACCTAGTGCCACCGGTATGATCGACTGGTATGTCTCTGTAAGACCACCAACATGGTGTTCGTCTTTCGTCGGTCTTCCAACTTAACTTCTAGGGTTCTTCTATGCATTTTAGGCCCAAGTTACGTATTAGGATTTGTTTTATCTCCCATTCAGTCCTACGTTTTGATGAACCTTGATTTAGAGTTCAGATCTAAGGTTCATCGAACGAATTAGGGTTTTTGTATAAATACATAATCTTGCATGGTATTGATCAACATTTAAATTAACCTAAGGACTAGAGAGGTACAGACACTTACCGTTGGTCTATGAACTATGACGTTTTTCTTTCAACGGAGTCTCCTCTGCATCCTTCCTCCGCTCCTTTCTCCTCTTCAAATCTCCTTCTCGTCTCTAGGGTTTGTGAGAGTTAACAAAGAGGATCTAAGGAGGTTAAGGAGTCAATATATATACTAGGGTAGGTTTTAGGAGAGTTTCCTACGTAAGGAAGGTCTCTAAAATTGAGATTTAGAAAGCGAGACCCACTAGGATTCGTTTTCAAATCTAACTAGTCTGCCCGTACAGACATTACCGGTCAACCGATATGGTAGACCAGTATCATGAGACCAGTATGTCTCATGACACTTCCCATCTGGTCCATTTAAACTATTTTCATACCTCAACTTTGTGGTTCGTTATCTTCTCATCCCGTCTGGTTCTGTTATGATTGAAAAACCTATTACGGACTTACGACACGAAATATAGGTTTAGATCGGGTTCGTGGGGTGCGGATCTTACATTAATACTATGCCGAGTTCAGAGCTATGTTTTGAGTTTTTAGTCCTTATTAGGATGGTGTTCAGATAGGTTTCAACCTCCTAGGAGTAAGTGTGTTTGTTTGCCTTATTTTTTTATAAAGTTTATACTATTTCTCTTGTTTTCGTTGGATGGTGCAGATATTTTCAATATACTGTCAAGTATGGAGCAGTGTCTATATTAAAAGAAAATATACTTTCATTACCTTTTATTAGAATGTATACAATATTATGTTACATCCGGAAACACTATATCACACCATACACAATATCACCCCTTAAAAAGACAAAATGAAAGAGAGAAATCAGAAGTATGGAGCAATTTGCTTCTCGAAGGATCTGTTTCCTCCGCTAGACTCAATGAGGAGGAAGCAAGGTCTGCCCCAACATCAATTAACTTCAAGGCTGCTTCCAGTGACTGGTATGTCTTTTTTTTTCTTCTTCTTCTTCCTCCTTTGATTTTTGTTCTGTTATTCCTTTCCCTTCTCTGCTTCTTCCAATTTTTTTTCTCTTCTTCTACGGTTCTAACAATCACCTAAGACAAAAATCAGTGAGTTGCAGCCGTTGTCGATACGATGTATCGACTAGTATCGATCTGTATTAGTCCGATACTGGTCGATACTGACCGATACATGTCGATACGTTTCTTTTTTTTTGAAATTTTTAAATGAGAAAATGGAAATGCAAACATTCATTTTTGACGTATCGGCCATATTGGAGGGGTGTCGATCTGTATCGACCCATCTCGGTTTGATACGGTCGATACCCACCAATGCACTTACTGTTTAAAAAAATTGGGAGACGTATCATTGTATCCTATCGACCATTGTCGATACCGATACATATCAGCCAATACGCCCCGTATCGATACGATACTTGAAACCATGGGGTCCCCCTTTCTCTAGGGGATCTCTTATTATATTTTCGTTCATCTCTTGTTTAATATATACTTTTATTTCAAACCCCCCCCCCCCAACAATAAAAAAAGCAATTGTCATCTACATACAGTGTACTACTTATAAGGATGTGGTAATGAAATTACATGACAACTAAAACATTCTTTTGTAAAACATTCAAGATTGGTGATTGCAGGAGCAAAATAAGAAAATTTATGGAATATCAACTCTCAAAATAATCATGTACAAACCATATTTATCACAGCGAAAAGGCAACCTAGGGTGTTAGCTTGGAGGGTCAATGAATGTCCAAGGCGCCTGGACGCCTAGGCATCTCCTAGACGGTGCCTTGATAACTATGGTACATACCATAATAGAAGAACAGAGGACAAATTAGTCCAACAGATCTTAAAAGGATATGAAGAACTAGATAAAAAATATGCCTTTTGTATGTAAAGAATGCCTTTTAATTCGAAAGTAACATATGGTCAAACTGGAGACACTACCGATAATATGAGCATCATTAATTTAAAACACTAGACTCACTTGCTTTGTTCCCCAAAGACCAAGATTTTCCAAACAAAAAATCAGATTATTATGCAGCTTCTCGAGTGACTTCTTACTGTTCTGTAGGCGGCTACGATCACCAGCCTTCATGCGCAGCTTTGACATACACTGCTTTTAACACAATAGAAATAGGAAGGTAAAATCTTATTGAGGAAAAAATGAAAACTAAAATCCAAGGTAATGAAGAAAATATCTAATAACAAAGTACCTGGCCTTTTATATCCTCAAGTTTTTTAACACATGATGCCTCATAGCTCAAATAAGCATTCATAACAGGACCATAGTAATAAAATTTTACTTTCGGAGATGCCACAAAAATTTCCAATTCTTCTTTGTCGGTGACAGAATGAACCTGTGAAACTTAAAGGAGTTAAAGAACAGCCACACTAATCGATTTATATCTAGGTTAGGCATCCACATGTCCAACTTCCTCAAAAACACATGCATGGCATACAATTGGAGGCTTGGAGCACACTGAAGAGTAACCCACATGTCGGTAGGCTCACCAAGGAGTAGTCAAAAAGCTGACTAATTAGATGATTATAACTATTTAGCAGATATACCCCGCTTCTATCATGTTGAATTGCACAAGTCACAAACAACATGATCAAAGATCATCAAAATTTAAAATATATGAAAAAATTGCCAGTGTTTCTGGTTATATGATTGCCGGGTTCAGTTGAATACCTTCAAACATTTGTTCAAACGAGGGAAACAAGCTCATCTAATGTGATTTGGTGTTGAAAGCATTGATTAGTATCAGGGAATCTTGGAAACACTAAAAATAAAATTCATACTTGGATATGGTCCACTATTATACCCCTCATCATTCCATTATGAATAGAAATGGTGGACTCTTAATCCTACCTTCTTCATTTTATTTGCTTTTCAAATGTTACTGACAAGTATGTATAACAGAGGGTTTGGTACTTAGGATCATCCAACAGGCCAAATTTTGAATTTGAGATACCTTTTGTGGAAACCCAAAGATTATAATAAGTCCCAGACCCACTGTTTTGTGTATGACATATGTAAGAGTCTAATGGAGGTGAGACCAGAAGAGGTCCTGATCCAGGTCCTCATAGTACCCTTCAGGCTTCAAGACTACAACAGCAGATAAACAGGCGAGGAGATTGAAAGTTTTGCTCAAAATTAGTTGTCAGACCACACCTTCGCATCAAGTAGTTTCTCAAGACTGTTTATACATATTGGTAGTTCCACTTCATTGGATGCACCTGAAAGAGAACAGTTCAACCATATGAAGTCAAAGGAAAAAAAAAAAGTGTGCAAGTGATAAAAGTAAACTATTGTTTTCCAACACAAAGATCATAGACTAAATAACAAGATTCCTCCATTTTCTGGGAATATTATACTCCCAAACAAAAAAATTTTATTCCTCCTGTAGCTCCAATTTAGATACCATAAAGGTCTATCTTGTCTTTTGCTGTTCCTTAAGTAAGAGTATATTCTTTAGAGAAATTTAATTAGATTATCATAACAAATGCAATTTTCATATTGGCTAGTCTAGTAAAAGGAAATTCATTAAGTTGTGACTTTTGGTATATGCAATCAGCTATATGTATGAGGCAAAAGATCATGCTTGTCAGAAATCAAGTTAAGCGAATCCATAACCTAAAATCAAAAAGATGTAACAAATTGCAAAGGAGACGGATCAGCAGGAAGTACATTTCTAAGGTAGAAGTAGAATCAAATACAAGTAACCAGTACCCTCCCCGACCCCCACCTCCAAACCCCGACAAAGTTTGACCTTAAGCAGAACAAAATTCAAGGAAGGGGAAGAAGTTGAAAATTGAATTGACGATTATAGAATAGAGATTCAGACTGAGCCAAGACAAGAAAATCCTGCTCTCAGGTGGCAAATACTGAATTGAACTCCCAGGTGGACCATGCAGTAGTTCAGCACATTTAAACTCCACCTCCCCACAATGTAATTATACTCAATATGGATGGGATTCCATGGGAAATCCTTACCTGGAAGCTTTTACTGTTGTAACAAAACCACACGAACAAAGTACTAAACCAGAAAAAAAAAACTAATAAACAAGAAGAAGAGAGTTGAAGAAGAAGAAAAAGAGAGTGAGAGAATCACGAAAACCTGAAGAAGGCTGGTGCCGTGATCTGTAACTCTCCCTTCAGCCCAAAACTTATATTTATAAGTAAAAACAGAATCCATTACATTAGAAAGTCTCCAAAAATAAAGAGAATAAAATAAGGAACAAAAATAACAGAATAAGTAAACAAATAATGAGAGAAAATAGGAAACAGAGGAGCCAGTCAATGTCGCTGGCTCTAATCACCGCCAGTGACAATTGCTGGTCCTCGATATGGGCTAGTCTTTGTCGATATGGGCCTGTGTAGTGTTAACACCCTCCCTCAAGCTTGGAGTATACAGATCACCCAATCCAAGCTTAACAGTTTAACCGACATGCAGCTCCGAACAGAGGCTTTATAAGAATATTAGCAAGTTGATTTGAAGAAAATACAAATGGAGTAACAACTATCTTCTTCATAACAGCATCTCGAACAAAATGACAATCAACTTCAATGTGTTTGGTGCGTTCATGGAAGATTGGATTACTAGCAATATAAATGGCCGCTTGATTATCACACATCAAGGACATGGGCCATGAGACTGGGAATCCAAGCTCTTGCAAAAGATTTTCCAACCATAATAACTCAGCAGTAGTGAGTGCCATAGCACGATATTCAGCTTCAACACTGGATTTGGATATAGTAGTTTGTTTTTTACTCCACCAAGTAACCAAATTACCTCCAACAAAAGTACAATATCTAGTGGTGGAACGTCTATCACCATCAGCTCTTGCCAATTAGAGTCACAATAACCAACGATGTCAAGATGCTGATACCGATGATAAGTAAGACCAGTTCTAGGAGATTTCTTGAGGTACCGCAATATGCGACAGACTGCCTCCCAATGAGCAACTTTAGGAGTGTGCATAAACTGACAAACAACCCCAACAGCAAAAGAAATATCAGGCCGAGTTACAGTTAGATAAATCAATTTTCCAACCAAGCGTCTGTACTGATAAATATCAGAATATTCAAGACTATCACATGTTTCAAGTTTCTAATGTGGATCCATTGGTGTATCAACTGGTTTAGCTCCAAGAATTCCGGACTCAGAAAGTAAATCAAGTACGTACTTCCTTTGAGACAAACTAATGCTTTTATTACTGCGAACCACTTCAATCCCCAAGAAGTAATGAAAAAGACCTAAGCCTTTCATCTGGAAGTAAGTATTCAGATAAGATTTAATTTTAAGAATACCAGTTTTATCATTCCTTGTAATAATAATATCATCGACATACACAACAATAATGGTGACATGAGACGAACGGCGTCTCACAAAAATAGAATGATCAAAGTAACACGTAACAAAGCCAAAATCTATAATAACAGTGCTGAATTTATCAAACCATGCACGAGGAGATTGTTTTAGTCCATAAATTGCCTTAAGCAATTTGCATACCTTAGTTGAGTTCCCTCCCTGAGTAACATACACTAGAGGTTGGTCCATGTAGACTTCCTCGTGCAAGTCACCATACAAGAAGGCATCCTTAACATCCATCTGATAAAGAGGCCAATTAAGATTTACACCCAAAGAAATAAGAACACGAACAGAGTTGAGACGAGCAATAGGAAATAACGTCTCAAAATAATCCACCCCATAGGTCTGAGTGAATCCTTTGGCAACCAGGCGAGCCTTTAGTCTGTCAACAGTACCATCAGACTTATGTTTAACAGTATAAACCCATCTACAACGAACCACTGAGTGACCTTGTGGTAAATCAACCAGATTCCATGTTTGACGAGCCATTAAGGCATCCATCTCAACATCCATAGCTGTCTTCCATTCTGAATGGGACAAGGCTTGGGAAAGTGAAGTAGAAACAATAATAATAGATAACGAGTGAACCAAATTTTGGTGACAACGAGGGAGATGGGTTGTGGAAACAAAATGCTCAATATGAAAACTACTTTTACGAGTACGAGTACCTTTTACGAGTACGAGTACGAGTTCCTTTACGTAGAGCAATAGGGAGATCAGAAGAGACCTCAGAATCATGAGTAGAAGTGGGCGGAGCAGCTGGTGCAGTAGTAGTTGGAGCCACTGGTTGACGTCATATATAAACCTGTAGGGAAGGTGAATTTTCAGAAGGTAAGGTGTGGTCAGTTTGTGGCTCAAGATCATCAGGTGTTATGGTAGGCACTAAAGGGATCGGCGGTTCAGATGTATGTGAAGGAGGTGGCACTGAAACTTGATTAAATAGCTTGTCTTCGAAGAAAGTAACATCAGGACTGACATAGTGATGTTTGGTAGTAGGATCGAAACACCTCTACCCCTTCCGAGTACAGGAATAACCAACAAAGATACACTTTAGAGAACAGGGGGAAAGTTTTTCCAATTTAGGATGTATAATGTGAACAAAGCATGTACTACCAAAGACTCTAGGATGAATAGGAAATAAATGAGTGTTAGGATAAAGAAGACGAAATGGGATTTTGTCGTGTAAAACAGAAGAAGGCATACGATTTATGAGAAAACAGACTGTCAAGACAGTATCACACCAACAAAACTGAGACATTCATATAAAAAATTAGGGACTTGGCAATATCTAGAAGATGCCTATTTTTGCGTTCAGCAACCCCATTATGTTGAGGGGTATAAGCACAGTTGGTATGATGGATTATACCATTAGCAAAACAGAAATCAGACACAGAATTTTGAACATATTCAAGAGCATTATCTATTCGTAATACTTTAATTGGAACTCCAAATTGAGTAAGAGTCTCCTTATGAAAACTTTTGAAAATAGCAAGAAACTTGAACGGTCTTTTATTAAATAAAGCCAGGTCATCCTGAAAAAATCATCTACGAAGGTTACAAAATAAGAGAAACCTAATCTACTGGGTACACGATAAGGACCCTAAATATTATAATGTACTAAAGAAAAAGGGAGTAGAATTCTTAGGACTAGAACTACAAGGGAAAGACGAATGATGATGTTTTCCTAACTCACACGCCTCACATTGTAGTGTAGTGAGAAGCATACAACTGGGAATAAGAACCTTCATCTTAGACAAAGACAAATGACCAAGCCATTGCTGCCATTGGTGCCATTGAAGAGGGGTAGTGGTAGAAGTTGTAGTTCTAGCAATAGGTAAACATTCAGTGGGCTCCAAGTAGTACAGACCGGCATAATCACGCCCTTCACCACTCATCTGCTTCGTCCTGAGATCTTGAAAGATACAATAAGAGGGGTAAAAGGTAGCAACACAATTAATAGATTTAGTTAGTTGACTGATAGATAAAAGAATAAGAGAAAAATTAGATACATGTAGGACTCAGGGCAAAGACATAGACTGGTTAAGGGAGACATGACCATGCTGAGAGGCAATAGTAGAAGACCCATCAACAAGGTAAATGGTAACAGGTTTGTTGGTTTCATGAAGAGATGAAAATACAGAGGACTCACCCGTCATGTGACAGGTGGCTCCCGAATCAATGATCCAAGGATGAGGAGATGTGTAGGAAAGGAGGGCAGACATACCTGTACGAGCTACAGTAGCAGTAGAAAGACCACTAGTCTCAAGGTTTTGAACCTTTCGAAGAAGGGCCTCATAACGATCAGAAGATTGAGCAGGTGCAGATGGTGGAACATGGGCAGCCGAGGATGCATCATCAATGGTAACAGTATTCACCAAATTATCCGCCCATGTAGGAAAACCAAATTTATCCCAACAGGTATCAGCAGCGTGGTTGGGTTTATAGCAATGAGTACAGAAGCGAGCAGACTTATCAACTGAAGAACGGCTAGAACCACGTCTACGACTACGACCACGGTAGGAACCACGACCCCTAAAGGTGGAACCCCGACCACGGCCAGCAAACAAGGCAGTTGTATCTTTTGGGGAAGTGTTGGTCCGGAGAACCAAACGTTGGAGACGAAAGAAGGTTTCACTTAGGATATATATGGAAGCACCGGCAATGAGCTGGCTCTTCACAGCTAGATACTCAGGAGAAAGGCCAGCAAAAAACTTGACCACATAAAATTTTGATTGTTGGGTCTTCAGTTTATTGATATCAGTGGTAAGAGGCTGCCCTGCCTGGATCTCTTCAATAAGGCCTTTGAAGCCTCCATAGTAGTCAGTCAAGGATTGCCTTGGTAGTATCATGAAACATTACAATAGGCAAGATAGAAACATCAATTCTGTTCCATAACCAGGTTTGAATTAAAGAATTATCACAAATCCAAGTTTCATAAACTTTTACAGACTCTGGATCTTTAACATCACTAACAAGAGCATCTTCATACAAAATTTTTAATTGTCTTTAGATAGAACGTAGGCCTTGATAGCCTGAGCCCATAAAATGTAGTTTGACACCCTTTTTAGTTTCACAGAGATGATCTGAACTTCTGTGGGCTTGTAATCAGTCATCATGAATAGTAATAACAATACAACTAAGCAAAATTGTTCTTTCACCCGGTTCCGCCAACTGAGAGGACAAGGAGGTAAGGCTCAAAGAGAAGCAAAGGATGATAGAGGTAATTAGGGTTACACAATATATTTTTGCACAAATAAACAAATTCTCAATTCCGCCAACCGAGTGGTTAAGGAATGATGGCTCAAAAAAAAAAGGGTGGCGGTAAGATGATAGGTAGTCAAATTTTTTTTTTAAATTAATGCCTACCATATAGACAGTACGAAGATGATCAAGAAGTTATCAATCACACATAAACGACATAGTAGTAAGTACAATAGATCTTGATCATCTAGTAGCACCAAGGAGAATCAGTACATAGGTAGAGCAAAAATATCAAGGGCTTATCAAACCAAGTTTTGATGATAGCCAAGATCTAGTGTTTTGATACCATGTAACAAAACCATATGAACAAAGTACTAAACTAGAAAAAAACTAATGAACAAGAAGAAGAGAGTTGAAGAAGAAGAAAAGAGAGTGATAGAGAATCATGAAAACTAGAAGAAGGCTGGTGTCGTGATCTGTAACTCTCCCTTTAGCCCAAAACTTATATTTATAAGTAAAAACAGAATCCATTACATTAGAAAGTCTCCAAAAATAAAGAGAATAAAATAAGGAGCAAAATATAATAGAATAAGGAAACAAATAATGAGAGAAAATAGGAAAGAGAGGAGCCAGTCAATGTCGCTGGCTCTAATAACCGCCAGCGACAATTGTTGGTCCT
Organism: Protea cynaroides; assembly: GCA_028583415.1. Taxonomy (NCBI): domain Eukaryota; kingdom Viridiplantae; phylum Streptophyta; class Magnoliopsida; order Proteales; family Proteaceae; genus Protea; species Protea cynaroides. The sequence continues at coordinate 91,116,829 of CM053274.1, forward strand.
CAATATGGGCTAGTCCCTGTCGATATGGGCCTGTGTAACGTTAACAACTGTATTAGCGGATTTTTTAGAATCATAAAGGCGCTGTTAATTTGGCCATTTTGGGCCCATTGGAACCAATAATTCCGTGACAACAGATAAAGAGGTGATTAAGGATATGGAGAGCAGTTGCAAATGGATGTCTGAAGACTATTGCTGAAGATGACTTTAAGGCCCTATTTGATAACACTTCTGCTCCAGGATTCTGGGATTCGTCTCCCTGGGAGCAATTTTGGAGCTGAATCCCGTTTGATAAGTCCGGTCTGATTTTGAGCTCCCAAGGAGTGAACCGGACTTTTTTTGGTTTTGGAAGCTCAAATTTGAGAGCTAAAAAAATAGCTCTGGTTGCTCCAGAGCTAGTTTATTGAGAGCAAAAAAGATAAAGTCGAGCAAAACCAACTCTCATAAAAGAGAGTTGGCTCTTGAGTTTTCCCGATACCCCTCTACTGTTCTGCGCGAAAGAAGAAGAACCAGTACAAATGAAGACGAAGGCTATTCTTGTAGTTCGTGCTCTCTCTCTACGAGGACTGCCACCAGTGAGACTGTTCTTCCCTTCTCCTTCTCTCTACAATTTCAGTATGGGTATTTTTTTTTTTATCTAATCAAGCTCTTCTTTGTATTTTATATGGTTCCTTCAGTTCGTGTTCTCTTTCTCTCTCTCTCTCTCTCTCTCTCTCTCTCTCTCTCTCTCTGTCTCTTTGCGAGGACCGTCACTGGTGAGACTATTCTTCCCTTCTCCTTTTCTCTGCAATTTCAGTATGGGTATTTTCTTCTTTGTATTTTTAGAGTGCCTTCTTTGTATTTTTTTTTCGCAAATCTGTTATCTCCAATTGCTTCTTCCCATCCAACCTTGATCCAAACTCTCTCTCTCTCTCTCTCTGAGCATCGCTCTACCTCTCCAACCGTAATCCTATCTCTCTCTCTCCCTGCGGCTGAGATTATTTCTTTGTGAATGCTTTCTTCCACAATCGATGGCGGTAATCTGCAAAGATAAAAACCCTTTAAAGGAATATGGACCAATAGAAGTACAGACCAGTGAAAAAACCTTTCTTCCTCCTGACGCTTGTATTAGGTGATTTATCTCAATATAATTTTTCCTTTTGGAGTTGTTTTACTGTTTTGTTTGCTTAATCTTGTGAGCAGGTTATATTTACATTTTTTTTTTCCCCGTTTTTCTTTGCCCCCAGTTCTTCTGTTGGCTTGGATATCATTTTTAGCCAGATGAATTTTAAGGTATATCTGCATATTCCACCAGATAAATATGTTGCTGTTCTTATGCCTAGATCTGTATGTTACAAATTAGCATACTACTGAACATTTTCTACCAGTTTCCTATTTGTTGCCTCATACCAAGAAATCACAGGCTTTTATTCCTCGGAGCTTTGGTAATTTGGTTTTGCCAGAAAATCAGAATCTTACTTTAATCTTGTTGTTCTGTCATTTTTATTCCTGTTGGTAAGGTATTGTTTAATAGAGCTTGTCTGATTATCCATTCTGTGCATAAAATATAAATGAGTCAGATTATTCTTTCTACTAGCTACTGCTTTGATCTACTATTTTCATTTTCATTTTCCTTTTCCTAAGTTCTTATTGGTTGGTTACTTGGTTATGTGTTGAAGAACCTAAGCCTTGGTTGATGAAATCTTCAAGGGCATAGACAAACTTTTGCAGACCTATTAAGTGGGTTTCAATTCAACTCATCCTTATCCCAATTAAATGGGGTCAGCCTTATCAACTATGTTTACCCACCATAAAATTAAAAAAAATATAATAATAATAAATTATTGTTTCTCCACATAATTAATCAAAATTAAGAATCTGATGTTTATCGGATGAGAATGAATAATGACGTGTGCTTGTTCACATATTGAATGAGTTTCTAACCAAATGGAAAAATATTCTTAGTGACAAAAGACGAACTGTCTTATCTTTCATTAATGGAAAGGATAATAGGTGGAACAGAATGTCCCTAAAGGATACTCCTTCCCTTCCATTGCCAATTTGTAACATGAGAGAAAGGAAATGTTTTCTGCGCTCACCAGAGAACTTATTTTTTCCCAAGTGAAGAAGACAATCGTACCGTATGATAGTCCTATATGTTTGATGTTCTTTACAGATATCTTACTATTCTGATTTTGAGTGATGCAGCAATATGTTCAGAACATTGGACTCATTGATTGTAATAGATATGGTGATCTATCAATAGATGTAATGAAGTAGAAAAAGTCACCTATGCTATTCAAAGTCTGGTTAATTATGCCCTCATGTCGTGAGATTTTGCTTATTTACATCACTAATTGTCTTGAATAGAGTTGGAAATACAAAGCTTGATAGTTTAGGTCCTTTGGAACACTTGAATAGAGTTGGAAATAATTCAGCCCTTCAAATAGAGTTGGAAATATAACCTGCCAGTATGGATCCCAGTAACAGAACAGGTACATGAAAAATAGAGACAGAGGATATAATCAATCATGTGGCTGCTCCTGGGTAATGGATCTCTGCCCCTGAAAAGACTTGGATCTTATGCTAATTTGTGGTGCATTATTTTGTTGAGGTGATATAATTTAGGTTGGTGAACTGATGTAATCAAGGTAGATTTTTTGGTTTTGGTTAAAGACAGACAACGCTGAGGTTGTTGCAGATCATTGTTGTTTCATTTTGCTTTAATATCATTATTTTGTAGCAACCTTATTCATGAGCAGCCCTCTCTAGAGTGTTCATGCAAACAACTCTCTCTCTCATTTACTTTCTTGTATGTGAGTCTTTAGCTCAAACGGGTAGAGCACTTGGGGATTCCCCAAGAGATGGTGGTTCGAATCCATCAAGACATTGATTTTTCATATGTTCTAAATTCTTTCATGATTATGGAATAATAATTTTGGGATCCACCATCTTGCACTCTGTCTTGTTTTAAATTATAATCAAAGTTTCTCATGCTTGGAAGCTTGCAATGTTCACTTTTTAACTGTATCTTTGAATTCCGGTCCTCCTTTTACACAATAACTTATCTTGTTAAGCAGAAAAACTGAGACATGATTTACACTTATTATAATAAGTTGTTAGTTCAATATTGCTGGACATTGTTAATGAATGTAGTATGTTGTTAAAAAGATAGATTTCCAAATATGTGCATTTTACTATGCCCTTAGGAATGAATGGTTGATTTGGGAATCCAGATTACTGTTTATCAAACGGGATTCTACTCTGAATAAGCTAGGAAATCAGATCTAGAGTGGCGTTATCAAACAGCATTCTGCTCTCAAAAAACTGACTCCAGAGCTGAAGCAATAAAATGACTCCAGAGCAAAAGCAACGGATCAGGAGCAAGAGTGTTATCAAACGGGGCCTAGCTACTCCTGAGCTGGCTGCAAGTTATGGCAGGTCGTTCATGGAGAAATATATATCACAGAAGGAAAAGCTATAGGTCTATAGCCTTATGTAGTGGTGGGAAATTTTCTTTTTCATGAAGACTTTGTTTTGCAATCTCTTTAGAGGATGAGTTGGCCAGAGGGGCTCTTTACAGACAGCAGCAGTTTTTGGGTCCTTAGCCCCACAGCCTAGCCTTTGCTGGGGCTTTGGTTGGTTATTACCATTCATTCTGTGTAGTCCTACATTATGTTGTGAAGTGAGTTTTACTGGATTTATCCTTTTTCATTTTTTTCGTAGTACGTTTCTGGTTACCTAATAAGAAAAAAAATCCCCAAGGGGATAGCTGAGTTGGTAAAGACCAACACCTCAAAGAGGTCATGACTTCAACTATCCTTGGGGCGTACCTATCCAACAAAAAAAAATCTGAATCAAACTCTGTATTATAACAGAAAAGAGAATGTTGCATTACCTTTTCCCACAACAGGAGATGCTGTCATGCCAAATATACGGGGACGTTTCGATGCACCAGCTTCATAGAACTCCTACAAAATCATTAACACATTTAAATGTTACATGGAGTTAGGAATGAAGCTAGGGAAATAAAATATTCTGGATGTAATAATTTTCTTGGGAAGCAAATGTACCTTCATAATTTGTGCATAAGGATGACTGCTTTGTGCCTGTGCATGATGACACTCATCAAATATTAAAAGTGCGATTTGCTCCATTCTGATAAAGCAATGGTGTAAATTACGTAGTAGTATTTGAGGGGTCATTACAAGAACCTGTACAGCCCATGTCACACACAGTAAGCACAAAGAAGCCAAAAGAAGCTAAGAAAACCATGCTATGATTTTCCAGTAATGGGAATCTTCATTTTATTTCCGTCCATTTACTTTCATAAAAGGTCACACAAGTCTTAGAATTCAACTACTTCTTACTCCAACAGCGAGCTTCCTTATAGCTTCAAGAGCAAGCTACAGTCTTCCAAACAGTTAGATCAAGTGAAATGGATGTGTAGCAGTTTGCAATATGAAAATAACCAGAACCAGCAATCGAGAGAGAGAGAGAGAGAGAGAGAGAAGTAGGAGAAGGGAGGAGGATCAACTCTTCAAGGAAGAAGAAGAATCGATAGTAAATACTCCTCCTGTAGCAGCTCTATTTATAGAAAAGAAAAGAACTAAAAGATATGACTTTAGCAGCCTTTTCTAGTTACAATCCAACTAGGAAAGGACCAAGTTAACAAAGCAAATAAGCTAGCTAAATAAACAAATAACCAAAATTGGTAACGGGCTTTATGAACAGGCCCATTACTTACAAGTAATTAAATAAAGACAGGACTAAACTTAAACTTAAAACAGGCCCATAGGCCTATATTGTTAACACCCCCCTCAAGCGGGAGCATATATGTCACTCATGCCCACCCAGTCGAAACGCCAGACCAAATAATGACTTGGTAAGAACGTCAACTAACTGATTTGAAGAAGATACAAAGGGAGTAACCAACAACTTCTTTCAAACAGCATCACGAACAAAATGGCAATCAACCTCAATATGTTTGGTGCACTCATGAAAGACTGGATTACAACAATATAGATAGTAGCTTGATTGTCACAAAACATAGTGTCGAATTAAATAAGGGCATGGTTGTAATTTTATATTTTATATTTTATATTTGTTTTGTGTTTTATTTCCTTTCCTTTAAATCCTAGTCACTCTAGAGTTGTGACTCCTAGTCACTCTAGAGTTGGGACTCCTAGTCACTCTACAGTTCCTGTTAGTTTGTGATTGTATTCATTATAAATAAGAAGGTTGTGTGGAGAGATAATTAATTCTCTCACATTCTCTGATTCAACATGATATCAGAGCCACCCTAGCCCTCTCTCCTCTCTTCTCCTCTTTTCTTTTTCTTTTTCTTTTTCTTCCCTAAAACTGCTGCTGATACTCTATCTCAGCAACCCAAAACTGCCGCCATCACCTATATCCTCTCTAAACCCCTGCCGCCCTTCTCCCCTTTCCTCTACACCTATTGACACTGTCCCACAAGCCAGATCCATTACCTCCTTCACCTGTTTACCTGAAATCTACCCATTGCCAGCCTTCCTTATACCAGCCGACGCCATTACAGCCCTCCTAAAACCTGCAACTATTACCGCCAGCCCCTAAAAACCCTTACAGCCCTACAACAACTACCGCCAGCCCCTAATTACCATAGCTACCCTGTCGTAACCCCTGAAATCCTTGCCTACAACATCCTGCTATACCCTAACCCTCAACCAACATCTACCGCCATCACCTACTTAGCCCTAAACCTCAACCAACACCTACCTCCATCACCCCTAACCTCTCCAAGATCCACTAAAACCCTTACCTCATCCTCTCTAATTTCTTATCTATGAACTAAACATCTCCACAAGGATTTGTTAGCATCAGTTGCCATGTATCCCTTGTTACAGGGATGTGCTTTGAAGAGATCACACGAATAGCCAACCTTGATTCTTCCCTGATCATATGAAGAGATCGAAAATTGCTGTAGATGTGTCTCTCGTTCCCAGAAGATTGATACACGGTATCTCTATTAAAGGTATTTTCCATTGTTGAGCAACTATTGAATTGTTCTGCTCCAGATTATTAGTCAAATTGTTCTTGGGTTGTGATCATTCCCATGGTTGACTCCATTGAAGTTGTTTTTCCTAATATGGAGACTTCTAATTGCTATTGTCCTTAACCCAATTAAGTTGGATGGGACCAACTATTTGATGTGGTCTAAAACCGCACATATGATAATCTCTGCAAGAGGCCTATTGGGTTACATTAATAGTTAAAAGAAGACACCTCCTCTTACAAATAAATTATATGATAAATGGACATCTGAGAACTCCATTGTGATGGCCTATTTAATTGGTTCTATGGAGCCCAAAATTGGTCGGGGGTATGTACTATTACCTGATGCTACAGAAATTTAAAAGGCTGCCAAGGAGACTTATTCCCAGGTTGGCAACTATTCTTTGATTTATGATCTCCATGTGAAGATCGGAGCAACCAAGCAACAGGACATTAGAGTCTCCCAATATTATTCTGAACTCCGAAGTCTGTGGCAAGAATTAGATTATTATGATACCTTTACTGCTGCCTGCTCCACTGATGCTGCTGCCATGAAACTTGCGAAGGACAAACTACAGGTCTATACTTTTTTGGCTGGCCTCAATATTGAGTTTGATAAGATTCGTGCTCAAATCCTCAGTAGGGAGCCTCTCCCATCTTTAGAACATGCTTATGCCTTGTTTCAGTCTAAGGATATGCGCCATACTTCTATGATGCCCCCACTACCAGCAGAAAGGTCCGCCCTCCAAACCACTCAGCCAAGTAGCTTTGCATTACCCAAACCAGTTCGGTATGACTATTGTGGAAAGGAACGACACACCAAAGAAACTTGCTGAAAATTGCATGGCAAACCAGCCGATTTTGAGGCCAAGAGGTGTGAAAGAGGAATGCAGAGATCTAAGAATTTCAAGGCACCACAGGCTCATCAGACAGAGACTTGCCCTCCTACTGGGGATCCACCTATACTGTCCATAGAAGAACTTGAAGCTCTCCAAAATCTTCTCAGGCCATCTACTGCAGCCTCTACTGGTCATCCTTCATCATCTGCCACACCAAGTTTTTTTTTTGTACAGTCAGGTATTTCTCATGATGGTCACCGTGCTTCCTCTGTTCATGGCCCTTGAGTTATAGACACTCGAGCCGCTGATCACATGACTGGTTCAGCCAACTCCTTTTTTCTATACTCTCCCTCTTTTGGGAAAGATACAGTCTGAGTGGCAGATGGGTCTCTCTCTCCTCTATCTGGAAAGGATCCATCTGCTCCTCCTCCACCCTTACTTTAGAGTTTGTTCTTCATGTTCCTAGCTTTGCTACAAATTTGTTATCTATTAGTAGCCTTACAAAATCTCTTAACTGCAAAGTGATTTTCTTTCCGTCTTCGTGTGTAATTCAAGATCTGGTGAGCGGGAAGACGATTAGACATAGTAGATTGCATGGTGGTCTCTACTTGCTTGTAGATGGTCCTTCAGAACCTACATCATCACCTCCACCTTTACCTCTACCTACACCACATCACCTTTACTCCACTATCAGCACCCTCCAACAGTGGCACAGACGTCTTGGTCACCCTTCTTCATTAATTTTGTCTCAGTTGTTTCCTTTTTATTTAAGCATTGTAGTAAAAACGAGTTATTATGCGAAGCCTGTGTTTTGGCTAAGCAGGCTCATACAACCTATTTACCTTCCTTTAATAGAAGTAGTGATTTGTTTGATTTAGTGCACTCTGATGTATAGGGTCCTGCTAGGACGACTTCCATCTCTGGCCATTGTTGGTTTGTCACCCTTATTGATTGTTACTCACGGACTACATGGGTTAACCTAATGCATAATAAAAGTGATGTTTTTCAATGCTTCCGCTAATTTTACAATATGATAAAGACATAGTTCTAGGCACGGTTGAAAGTACTTTGCAGTGATAATGGTAAGGAATTTATTGATGGGACATTTCAATACTACTTGTCAAAATATGGCATCCTCTACCTAACGAGTTGCGTTGATACACCTGCTCAAAATGGCATAGCCAAATGAAAAAACCGTCACCTTCTTGAGACGGCCAGAGCTATCATGTTTGAGAGCAATGTTCCAGCCTGTTTTTGGAGTACTGTCGTTCTTACTGTTGTTTCTCTTATCAATCAGCTCCCTTCAAGAATTCTTAGCAACAAAACCCCTCTGGATCTCCTACTTGGTGGTACTTCCTTTGTGTTATCGCCAAAGGTTTTTGGTTGTGTCTGTTATGCTCGCAATCATCAATCTCCTGGCAAGCTTAATCTCTGGGGGCTTCGGTGTATTTTCATTGGCTATCTTGCCACTCAAAAAGGCTATAAGTGCTACCATCCTCCTTCCCGGAAGACATATATTACTAAGGATGTTCTCTTTCATGAACATCTGATGTACTACAAGCCATATCTTTAGGGGGAGAAGGATGAGAAAAATGTTGAAGATGTGCCTATGTTTGAAGATGTGCTAGAGGAACTAGAACAGGTCCAAGAAAGAATCATGGATTCAGCTCCAGAGACAGATGCACTAGCAGACCATGACACAGCACCACCTTTTATACCCATACCACCACCTTCTATACCCATACCTGTAACTGTACCTACACCTACAACTAGTCCCATAACCAGTCCAGCCAAACCTCTGCAGGTCTACAGCCGAAACCGTGCCAGAAACAAGCAAGGAAAGGCCACTACCATCAATGCAATTACACATTTCCCTTCGCCAGCCTTGGATCCAGAGACTGAGCTTCCTGGTAATGAAATTTCACTCTCTGACTCTGACTTACCCATTGCTATTCAAAAAGGTACTAGGTCTTCTACACATTACCCAATTTCTAATTTTGTTTCATATAATTCTTTATCTCCTTACTTCCGTGCATTTGTGTTTTCACTTTCTTCTCTGTCTCTTCCCCAGAAATGGCAGGATGCAATTTTGGATGAATGGTGGAAAGCTGCAATGATGGAAGAAATGAGAACTTTGAAGAAGAATAATATTTGGGACCTTGTTCCGCTCCCACCAAGTAAGAGACCAATAAGATGCAAATGGATTTTTACAGTCAAACAGAAAAATGATGGCACAGTGGATTGGTATAAAGCAAGGCTAGTAGCCCGTGGATTCACCTAGACATATGGTATTGATTACCAAGAAACCTTTGCGCCAGTGGCTAAGATGACAACAGTAAGGGTTCTCTTGGCATGTGCTGTACACCACAATTGGGATTTGCAACAGCTTGATGTAAAGAATGCCTTCCTTCATGGGGAACTCAATAAGGAAGTTTATATAAATTGTCCACCTGGGTTTACAGATGCAAACACCAAAGGAAAGGTATGTAGGCTGAAACGCTCTCTTTATGGACTCAAACAGTCCCCTAGAGCATAGTTTGGTAGACTTCACAAAGCTATGATAGCCTTTGGTTATGCACAGAGTAATGCTGACCATACATTGTTTACCAGGCATTCATCTGGAAAATTTACTGTACTTCTGGTATATGTGGATGATATTATTGTCACTGGGAATAGTGAAGATGAGATAAGGAAACTCAAAACGTTTCTGGGGGAGAGTTTGAAATTAAAGATCTTGGAAAGTTAGGTACTTTCTTGGGATCAAAGTTGCTCGTTCTGCAAAAGGCATCTTTCTTTCTCAAAGGATGTACATCCTTGATCTTCTATCAGAAACAGGACTGCTAGGCTGCAGACCGTGTGATACCCCACTGGACTCTAATACTAAGCTTAGGGCGAAAGAAGGAACTCCGACAGATAAAGGAAGATAGCAGCGGTTGGTTGGAAAGCTTATTTATTTATCACATACCAGACCAGATATAGCATTTGTAGTCAGTTTGGTAAACCAGTTTATGCATGATCCCTATTTTACGCATATGAAGGCTGTATATAGGATTCTGCATTACCTAAAGGCAGCTCCACAAAAAGGGATCTTACTCTCACCACGTGATGATTTTAAAGTGGAAGCTTATACTGATGCCGACTGGGCAAGTAGTCTAAACCGGAAGTCTATTTTCGGTTATTATACCTTTATGGGAGGAAATCTTATCACTTGCCGCAGCAAGAAGTAGAATGTAGTGGCACGTTCTAGTGCAAAAGCAAAATTCAGAGCAATGGCTCAAGGAATATGTGAACTTCTATGGTTTAAAGGTCTACTCAGTGACTTGAAAGTAGAGTGTTCTCAACCCACGACTCTCTTTTGTGATAATAAAGCAGCCATAAGCATTGCTCACGATCCAGTACAACATGATAGGACTAAGCATGTTGAAATAAACTGTCACTTTATCAAAGAGAAGTTGGAGAGTGGACAGATTCAGATTCCGTACGTCAGATCAGATGATCAATTGGCTGATATTTTTACTAAAGGTTTATCTGTAAAATCATTTCAAGTACTATTGTCCAAGTTGGGTATGCATGATATCTATGCACCAACTTGAAGGGGAGTGTCGTAAGTCTTGTTAGTATCGCTAGTTTAGGGGTAGTTTGGGTATTTGGTTTTTTTTGTTATTTGTCTTCTTTTCTCTTATTATTGTAAGGGGTATAGTTGTAATCTTATTTTTATTATTTCAATATAAATAGATGTGGGAGTGAGGAGATAATTAATTCTCCTAATTCTTTGATTCAACACAATCCAACTAGGAAAGGACCAAGTCAACAAAGCAAATAAGCTAACTAAATAAACAAATAACCAAAATCGGAATGGCTTTATGAACAGGACCATTACTTGCAAAGTTGCAAGTAATTAGATAAAGACAGCACTAAACTTAAACTTAAAACAGGCTCATAGTCCATAGGCTCATAGGCCTATATCGTTAACAGGATAGAAGGTAGATAGTATTGCAGAATTCTTAATAAAAACAATTTCAGTTTCTTCCTTCAAGTTTTTGTTTTTTTTTTTTGGGTGAATAAAAGAATATACTAACAACACCCAAGAAGGGAGAGACAAACCTGGGTATCAAAGCGATAGAGCCAGGCTCCTTACAAAAAAATGACAAAAGCTAAAAAGCAAACGAAACCACAAAACAAAGCACCTGAGATCAGAGATTAGACATATTCTAAGCAGATAGAATGTATCTATTTCTTACAATATCTGGAGGGAGGGATCTAAAAGGGAAGATAGCACCTCGAACATCAAACCCAATAGCTTCCTCAAGTTTGAATAATTGGAGGCAGGGTTTTACACTTATACTGGAATTTCTTTTCAGCAAATAATCAAGATCTCTTAACTTTCCTCTTTTTCTGGTTTTATCCTCAACTTTCATATCTTTTCAAAACATAATTAAGCTGCAAGAGTAGCAAAATTAAGATAGCATTCACAGTTAAGAAATTCTTGACATAAAAGAAGACCCAAAGTTTCACCAAATTTAAAATTTTGGTGGTAATAAAATTGAGGTGCCAAGAAAGAAAATTAAAAAAAAAATTGCAAGACTATTTAAAAAAAAATTACAACTAGGAGAATATCTTAATTATTACTTTTTTCTCAATAGAAAATTTATTTCCCAGAAAATAAACTTTTTTTAGTTATAAAACTCATTTCGTATTTCTTCGCCATTTTTTTGCTTTTATTGTACATGACAAGAAGCTTGTTTGGGATGGAAAATCGAGGAAAAGAATCCAGCCGTATGTGGACGTGTCGTCCAACATAAGTGGCAATGGTAGGATTGACCAAACTTCTTTTGGAAAATAACATCCAGCAATTGTACATTGAACTCACAATTGATGCACAGTATTTTCAGAAAATGTCCAACCTGATCTCTTGCTCCAAATCGCACACACTCCAGTTGAGCAAGCACTAAAGCGGTTACATGTTTGTTATAACACCCATCTCGTAAACCTCTGCAGCTTAGCAACATGACCACAGTAGAACTCTAGCTCGAAGGAAGTAGGGACATGACAGTAAGAAATACCTACCCGTTCAGATAGAGCGTAAGGCTATTAGTCTATCCTTCCTTTCCCGTCCACATTCATCTAAGCTGCTGTATTGGCAGTGTCCCTTAAGTAGCTATTGCTATTGCTATTGCAAGGGAAATTTAAATATAGTTGTGATGAAGACATCATGGCTGATCCAGCCTTTAGGGTGTACCAGTGGAGGAGGCATAGATGCCAGCCTTCCCTCCCTCTTCTATAGTTCGATGATGAGTTTTGAGGCTACCATTTGGCCAGGAGCAGCATATAAGAGCTTTATTTTACAGCTCTTTATTTTCTGGTTTACTTCTACTTCTATTTATAGAAACTGTTATTTCTATTTATATTTTTAGTCTATTTCTATTTCTGTTTTGTAATTTGAATGTTTTTAGTTTTTTTTTATTTACAACATCTGAACCCCTCGCCCCCCCCCCCCCAACCCCCCACCCCCACCCCCCACCGCAACCCTCATTGAACTGTTCACGTGTGTACCCCTCTAATGATAGTGGTTCTTGTTATTTTGCTTTTTTTAATTGTAGAAGTTGTAATTGCCTAGGCAGTTCCAACCATTCCCCAACCCCCCATGGTTTTCAGTATGTAGGCCTTTAAGGCCATTTCTTTTGTACGGTTGTAATTTTTTATGCAAGAATGAAGAAAATACAATGGAATGTCTCTCTCTCTCTCTATCATTCTCTCTCTCCCCCTGCTGTACGTGCATTTTCTCCCTCTTCCCCCTCTCCATTTTCTCTCTCTTTCCCCTCCCCTCATCAAGGTCAACTTCCACTTTCCCCTCCCCTTGTTTGCTGATCCTTTCCCCTTCCCCTTTGTCTGTAAATGATGAATATTAAAGAATGGAACTTCTGGAATTTCTTCTCAAGGTGTAAGTCTCTCTCTTATTTCTCAATTTTCTTCTTCCTCTCTTCCCCCTTTGCATTGAATCTGCTCCCTTCCCCCCCCCGGCTCACTTTTCTGACTTCCTATTTCTAATTTTCTGAAACATATAAATCATGCCATGAAATTCTGTTTTTCTATTTTTCAGGTCCTATTTTCTGTTACTGAATAGCCAACAAATATGCTGTTTCATTTCCTGCTTTATGATTCCTGTCACTGTTAGGTAGTAAGAATTCTGTTCCGTTATTCTTTTTTTTTTTTTTTTCTGTTTTTGTTATCTGCTGTTGCTGGACGGTAAGAACTACTGGGCTGCCTATTCCTATTACCTTGTCTTTTCTGGTTTACTGTTAACAGCAACTCACTGTCAGATAGAATCCTATGCTGGATTATTGCTGGTCCTTATATTACAGCCATATTTTGGTTAGTATTAAACTATTCCTTCTATTTCCTGCATTGAGTTGTTGCTGATTCACATGAATTTGGGTTTTCTTATGCATGGAACATAGCTCCTAATATTTTAAGAAAACTGAAACTTCATACACTAGAACTTAGCAAATGTTGCCTATGAAACTGAGCACTATAACACCTAATGGAATATTGTTGAGTTGGTAAAACATTGCTAGGTATACATTGGTAATTGGCTAATAGGATTCACCTCTAGTCTTTAAATGCATGTCGTGTATGTTGAAATCCCTACTGTCCTAGCTAACCAAACCTTGGATACCCTAATACCCAACCAGCTCTAAGTGTAGGAAACCTAGGTTCTAGGCTGTCCTACATCAAGTTGTATCCATCCCCATGGAACTCTAACAACTGGAAATTCCCTTTTGCCACACCTTAAAATTTTTTTTTCCCTTCGTTTCAGGGGTTCAATATGAAAATCTTTTTCCTACTGTATGAGGAGTCTTTTGCAGGCTTCTCCGTCCTCTGTCACTCAGTGGTGTATTTTTAGCTCGAATTTTTGGCAATATGATAACAGGAGAAAGTAGAGTTGAAATTTTTGAAGCTTTGTGATTTGCTTTGTTAGGAACAATCATTCATAGAATCACACAAAGCCCTTTCTTCCCCTTCTTTTCTTTGGTTGTGTTCTTCCCTTGGTCTCCTTCCCCTCTTTTCCTTCTTCTTCACCACAGACCCCCACGGCTGTAACACATCACAGCAGGGTTTTTTGTTTCCATTAGGTAAGTTATTTCTTTAATTTTTTTCTGGTTTGCTATATTGCTGTCTCATAATATCGTTTCTTCCGTTGTTTGTTGTTTATCGTTTTTTGTACACATATGCTTTGGGAATTCCGTTCCACATAAATTCTGCCATAATCTTGTCATGTTAATAATTGTTAGCGTGGACAACATTATGTGAAGCTTCTTTACAGTTGAGCCGTCGTTTTAGCACTGTTTTGGTTAGTAATCATATCTTTAATTATTGGGAAGTTACTGTTTTACATGTTCATGGGTTTACCTAATCATTAGGCATTTAACCTTGTTAGTTTTAAGAGTTTTGACATCTTTTGCACATTAGTACTTCTTAACCTATGGTTTATTATGAACATGACATGAAACCTAATTAATAATTGCTTAGTTGATCATGTTACTTGGCTTTATACTGTTCTTTACTTGTGGTTATCATGATACTAGTCTCGTAAGCATGTCATGTGTGTTGCTGCCCATAACAGTCCCTACACATTAGTTAATTATTTCTTTAATCCTTTTGTTAGTTGGTCGTGTAAGAGTAGGATAAACTAGAGACCCTAGGTTAGCCTACATCAAACAATCATTCATAGAATCACACAAGAAGGCCACATGGAGGTGAATATTATGCATACAAATCACAAATGATTATCTATGTAAATAATTTCTTGATGGGGTAGCTGAAGACCACAGCACATTTTTCATCCTTGGCCTCCCTTCTCCCTTTTATTTGCTTTTTCATCACACCAGCAATGTTATCCTATTTTTTGTGCTTTCCCAGTGTCTCAGATAAGCATCAATCTCTTTGACAGCTCCATGGAAAAGAAGTAATAATATCTTAGATATTGAAAAATACAGCTCAAGTTCAACTTCCGCAAAGAATGTTGATACAAGGTCCAAAATAAAATGTTAATTAAGAATCATGCCAACCTCGTACTGTTCGATCTCTTTATCCCATTCAGCATGTCTCTTCAGACGCTTAAAACCTCCATAATAGCTCTCAACCTTGAAATCAATGGACTCCTCAATGACCCTGGCTTGCTGAAAGAGAAATTACAGGTAAAAAAATGTATCGACTAAACACCAATAGCTATGAACAAATAAATGAAGAATCTAGCATATGACTAGCATAAAGGGGGGCAAGGAAGCAAAGAATTTGTGCAGAAACTCGATAATAGAGCATATATGGAGAAGACAAATAAATGTGGCACAAATAGGCAAATAGGTGCAAAACAGAGAGCACATTTATAGATAGAAAAAAAAAGTTAATACATGGACTAGTGGAAAAATGTTGTCCCATGTCATGGAAGAAGCAGAACCACTTAATTTGGTAACTTAACCTGAACAATGTGTAATAAAATGCAGCAACCGATGTACATACTGAAGAAAAAAAAAAACATGTATGCAGTAATAGAACATGACAGACAGCAAATAAAATTATCATAGAGAGACCCTCCATTGATGGTTCTTCAATCATGGGATGCAATATGATAACCAAATGCCGGTCCAAAGCATCAAAGTTATTGATGCCAATGGGCATTGAACGTTTTTCAATGGGAAAAGTGAGAAAATTTATAAGGAAGTTCAAAGCCATGGTAGAGGAAACTTTTCAAATATCAGCAAAGTCAATTTCACTTGAAATCACAAATTTCTTGCAACAGCTCCAATTTCACCAAGCTAGTACTTAAAAGATCAAACTGGTGTTGCTCAAAATGGTGATTCATTCAGAATATCTGACCAAAACAAAAAATTTGATGCCCTTATATAATACATAAACCCAATACATTCCAACCAATTTCTGAGAAAACAACCTATTTTTACAATGAGCTTTGCCATTAAATGAACTAGAAAAAAAAAATGGAACCAAGGAATGAAATCGAAGTATATGATGAAATTCACTTACTTGCTTTCAATTTTGAAAAAGAATTAGCAATACTCCACACTTGCACAAGAATAACAGAAAGGGAATATAGTGAAGGGTTCCATGCAACATGTCACTGCCAAAGATGGAAACAGCTTATCCTCAATCAAAGCTCATGCAAAAGTGTAAAAGATGGAGAAATTTTGAACCACCAAGGAGGAAGCTGATTGAAAATCTAAGAGAAGGTAGAAACAGGGCCATCTTCTTTCTGGGAGAGCAGAGGAATGATTGAAAGGATACGCCCTTGGCAGTAACAAATTGGTTCACCAAAGATCAAAGGGTGAAGAATGCCACGGAGTCACTTGAGAAAAATATATCCAATCATTTGATCCTTCTGACTTTTCCAACAAGGAAAAAGCCCATGAATACTGGGAAATAGTGGTGTCTATCACTTCGATTGTTCTGTTTTCTAACATTTCACATAGTTAACGAAAAAGCTCCCTGCACCATGTTTAATTCTGAAATAAATAAATTGGTGTAGATTTGATTGAAGTACATGCACAATAGGTATTCTGACAGTACTTAGAGGCATAAACAAGATAATTAACCACATTATCTTTCTCTAATTATCCACCAAATTGAAATTCAAAACCAAAAAAGAGTTCATTGATAAACAAACGACAGTAATCAAACAATCATGCTTAATTTCTCTTTATTTCCATCTCAAATGAACCAAAACATGTAGGGGAAACAGAAGAATCTATGACAAGAAGCTCACCTGCCGGACCAGTGGTATCGTTGGTGCAAGAAAAACACATATATTCTTCTGAGGTTTCTTAATTAGGTGACCAAGCTCATAGATAAGCAACACAGCGATATGAGTTTTCCCACAACCAGTCCCCAAGTAAACGATCACATTCTCCTCCACCGCTTTCTTACAGATGTCCAACTGATATCTGAAAAAAAATATATAAATAAAAAATAAAAACATAGAATCCTAAGAGAAACGTAAGAATATCAGTAACTACAAAATACATAAGAATAAATTATTTAGGAAACTCACTTTCTAGCGATGATCCTTGGATCTTTCTTTGTTTTACTAACATTTGAACTTGTTTGAACTTCATCATCAGCTACTGAGTGAGGAATTTCGCCGGTCGGCACAGAGAATTCGATTGGTTGAGAAGTTCCGGTGCCGGCAACTTCCTCTTCTCGACAATCATCTTGAGCCATGACTTCGGTGCTCAAACTCCCTCCTTACTGAAGATCACTGAAAGTAAAAGCATGTTTAAGTAATAATGGAGGTTTCAACTTCTCTTTTTCGTGCATAACAAGTTTGAACATCAGTGACTCGTGTCTACAGATTTGCTTTTGCGCTTTTGACTTTCGTGTCTCCATGTCCGAATTCCGAAAGAATTTGACCTTTTTTTTTTCTTTTTCCTTTTTTCTAAGGCAAATCCAACATCACGATGCACGATTCCAATCTACCTGTAATACAGGGCTACATGATGTAAGACACCATTCTTGTGGTGACTTAACAGAGTGACATCAGCAGAGGCTGTTTTTTTAACGGTTTTAGGTATTCCTTAGGCCAAAGACTACGCAGCGTCTGGTGGAACCTAACAATCTTAACGTTGGATGGAACATAATTTTTTTTAAAATTTATTTATTTATTTATTATTATTATTATTATTATTATTATTATTATTTTGAGAAAAGTGATGGAATCTAATATATTTGCTTTCATCTATCAACTTGTCCCATCAAATACATTCCTAAGATAAATCTGGGCCCTATTTTTTTGTGGTTTTTTCTTATCTGAATTGTCAACTCCTAGATTTGGGAGAGTGTCTTAGATTTGGGAGAGTGCATAAGTAATATATAAAAATACTAATACATATGAATAAAACATTATTTTATTTTTATTGGTATTAGATTCTTATAGAATTTTTAAATGAAAAAAATATTATTATTTAACAATACTTTGGGGAACAATCTATGAAAAAATTGATAGAGTTTAATTACCTAATTTAATTTAATTAGTAGTGCTCATAGAGTCCACTTCTTTGTCATACTGTGAACTGAAGAGAAAATGTAAAATAGACTACCATTAAAGTATCCCAAGCCGATCCTTCAAGGGAGTCGGAGCAAGCAACGGCTCAATTCGCATAAAAGGAACATGAAAGCCGTTGTACGTTATAGCACCCATTTCTTGCTCTCTTTTCGGGTTGGCAACTTATTCATTCAATGACTTTGGCATTGGATTTTTTCAAAACGACGGAATTCAATAATAGATGTCTGTTGGCATTCAAACCTTCCTTCTCCTTAGGTCTATCCATTGGAGAATCCAACACTTCTTAGACCCTGATTAATATCTGAATAGAACGAATAAGCCCCCCATAGATACCTTTGTTTCGGTCTTCAACACGTGAGAATCAAATATTCCTATCTAATGGCTGAAGTGTTGATCATATTCATATTGTCATATATGAAACCTTAAAACTTTAGGAGTAAAACATAAAATAAATAATAATAAAAAAAGAAAAAAAAATGGAGCCCCAAGACTATTAAGGCCCAATGTTTTCTTACATGTGGGGACTAATCTCTCAAGCGCCATGTATAAATGTAAGCGTTAGACAATGTCCTAAATACTCATGGAAATAGAAGATGGGTAAAACCCAAAGATTCAAGTTTTCTGTCATGGAATAGATCAGATAGAGTATAAATTTTATGAAGTAGACCTCAAGATCCCATCTTATATATAGAATTTCAACTCAGATAAAGTTTGCAAAATCTAACTTATATACTTGAGTGATACATCCACTTTTTAATTGACTCTTGTGGCTGCATATTTCTTTGAATTATTTTAAAATCAAAAAACAATATTCTCCAACAATCACATTAGTGCTTTTAAGTGCTACTAATTTCATTCATATGTAGTGGTAGGAATTTTTTTTTTATAGAAAGAGAATTTATTGAATAAAAATTTGCGTACAAACCGAGGCATCATGAGTGCAAAAGTCATGAAGTTAAGGAGAGAAAATTGATCAATGAATCATCTCCAATGATGACAAGGCTTTGTAGGCAAGGGAGTGACCTACATCATTAGCTTCCCTTGAAATGAAATGAACAAATTTCACAGGGGAAAAAAAATGGATGAGTTCGGTTATAGGTTAGCATTTGAATTAATTTTGGTTATTCTTTCCAAAAGCCGGGACCAGTTGGTCTCAACAGAAGGCACGGAGGAATGTTGGATCGAAGCAAGAGGCAAGGACCGAACATCGATGAATTCCTTGAAATACGTCTCACAGTAGCAATCACATCAGAAGGGGACCACCCTTTTGAGTTGAAGCACAAGTCGTTTTTTGCCTTCCACAAGTACCAGTAGATGAAGGAAGCTAGTCCAAAAGCATCATGAACCGAGTTCTTAGAGTCCCTAAATATGTAGCACGGGCGAAAGGATAGGTAAATAGGATATGACCAATAGTGTCCAAGTATCTTCGGCAAATGGGATCCAAAAGAATTTGCCTCTAAATCAAACCATCTCCCATCACCAACCCTTGAGCACAAGCTCTCCAAAGAAAGGCCCGAATTTTAAGAAGAGACTTACAATTAGTTCCATATGAGCTTCCAAATCTATATAGGAACAAGCTGCCAAATGCTGATGCGAGAAGTAGGACGGTCCATCTCCTCCTTCTCTTGGTGATTAGAAAGGAAGTGATAAGCCGACTTGACTGAATATTTGTCGTTCATTGATTTGCTCCTAATCAGCATTTCTTCATTGGGAAAAAGCCTTAACTGGATCTTTTGAATAGCTTATACTTCCATGGGCTGAAACAAAGAAGATAAGACCGATTTCCGAGTCCTGTTGATGGATCAATGAGATCAGAAACCATAGTGATGTTGCAACCATGGGGGGCAGAAGAGAGGGGTTTAAGTTCTTTAAGAGAAGGAATCCAGTTGTCTTCCTAGATTCTAACATTTTCACCTCCCATCCATCAAGCAAAAGTTAACGACCCTCAAGAATACTCCTCTAAGCCCAAGAAGGTTGGTGGCCTAACTTAGCATTGAGAAAATCAGTATGAGAAAAGTAAATGGATTTAAGAAAACAAATCCATGGGGACAGAGGAGAGGACCAGATTCTCCCGGCCAACTTAACGAGAAGGGCATTATTTTGAAGAAGATGGTCTCTAAATCCAAGACCACCATTTTCTTTGGAATAACAAAATCTCTTCCATGAGATCCCGCAAAATTACACATAGTGAAGACCATAGATTTGAGAAGAGTATGCCTTCCATGATTTCATTTTGTTGAGGGTGCAATCAAAGCAATCTATGAAGATAATTTTTTTTTATAACCAAAATGCGAAGGCAAACCCAGGTACTTTGAAGGACCTTCTCCATAAGGAATTTTCAGAATTTGCGAAACCACCTCTTGAACCTTGGAAGGGTATTGGGACCGAAAACAATATTAGATTTTTTTAGATTAATACTCTGTCCCGAAACCAAGTAGTATTGGTACAGACATCTCTTTAAGGAAGTAACTTCCCCAAGATTGATCGAAGAGAAGAGCAAGCAATCATCTGCAAACAACAAGTGGGTAAGGGAGGAGGTTCTATTCCGGATACGAATGTCTGTAATATCCCCTTGGTCTTGAGCCTTTTAAATAATAGAAGGCAAGAGTGAAGCACATAAAATAAAAATAAATGGGGACAATGGATCTCTTTGTTTTATCCCCCTATAGGGGGTGATAACCTTTCTCAGCTCTATAATAACCGAAGTGTAAAATGAAAAGGTAATACAATGCATGACAAGAGAAACCCAAAAAAAGTTGAAGTCAACTTTAAAAAGCATACCTTCGATGAACCTCCAATCACGTCTATCATAAGCTTTCTGCATATCAATTTTCAAGGGCACCAAATTAGTCTTTCCAGTCTTCCTCCATTTAATATAATTAAACGCTTTATATGCAATCAAGATATTATTCAAAATGAACCGGTTCAAGATGAAAACTGTTTGAGAACCAAATATCAAACTATCATGAAAAGGTTTAAGTCTTCTGGCCAAAATCTTTGAAATTAATGTGACACCCACACTGCATAAACTGATGGGTTGATACTGCTTAACAAGCTCTGAATGAGAAATTTTTGGGATGAAGCATATATATGTCCTGTTGAGCTCTTTTGGAATGAAGATAGAGCTAAAAAAGTCCAAAATAAAGTTAAACAACTCCGTTTCATAGTATCCCAGAATTTTTATAAAAAAAAAGGGGATCCATCAGGCCCAAGGGACTTTTGGGGGGGGGGACATGCACTATTGACTTCGTCAATATCAAGAGGTCTACGTAGGATGTCATTCATGTCTGCACTAACCATAAGGTTAACCAAATCGAGGGTAGAGGCTAAAGAATCCAAACAAATAATAACTAAGCTGTACATAGGCCTTAAATTTGATAATTGAGCTATGAAAATAAAATTAGATAACATTTTATACTGACTTCGCCTATGGTAAACAAACCTGATTTTCTTACACAGATGTTAAGAAAAGAATCTCCTCCATGGACACATAGGTAAGATGGGTTCAAACCAATCTAAGTTTACTAAGTGACAAAAAAGAAATTGAGAAATCAAGGATGATCAAGAGGGTCCAAATGAATCCAATGAGTGTATGGACATACATAGGATGGTATTAAACTGATTGGAGGGTACATAATTGAATTTGAGGTCAAGATTTGACATGATTTATTTAGGCCATTCTCTAGATATCCATGGATGAGATTTCCCACATTACTATTCCACTTGGTAGAGCTAAGTATGTTTGTTAATTAAGGAGATTTCTTTTCTTAAACAGAAATGCGAGAAAAAATCTCTCGGATCTATTTGTTTTGTGTTAAATTTGTTATGTAAATGATTTTTTACATGAAAATTTTTCTCCGTGTATTATTTTCCTAGTTTTCAATATTTTTTTTTAAATTTCTATTAAATAAAATTGTGAAAGAAAATCTTATTTTTATAGGAAAGTTTTCACTTTTTTCACCTCTTTGTACAGAAACATCTGATGAGGGAGAAGGCAGGGGTATAAGTAAAAGTTGGTATGGGATCTGTACTTATTTCCTTCTTCTTTTTTTTTTTGGTGAAAGTACTTTGTCCCTTTCATGCTTGAGAATATTGCTAGCTCAATGATAATCTAACTTTATCTTACACATTTCCTCCCTCATTGAAAACTTAAAAAATTGAAAGAAAGAAGCTGAAAAAAAGGGATCAAATCGTGATTCAATTGCTAGAGTTCACGCAGCACACATGTCGAGATTTAGGTTCTAAACAACATGCGATGATCTTTGTTTAACAAAAAAAAAAAAAAAAGGATCAAATCAAGCCATCAATATAAGGTTGAAAAAGAGTAAGCCTTACAAGGTTGAACAAGAAAAATTTTTACTTGAAAGTTCGGAAGCAAACCTCAAGGGAAGCTTGGTTGGTTGTAGTCTCTGTTCTCCTTCTTGCTTGATTGATTACGCACAAACACCACGAGAAGAGAGTGAGAGAGAGAGAGGAATGTCATCTAATGTATATTTATCGGACCCGGCTCCTCTCAAGTCCAGTAATTCTTTAAGTTGGTGATCCAACGACTGAAGTCAGTCCGTAGCATACCAACAGATTAGTAAATGCGTAGAGTAAACTCCAGCCATTGATTGGATCACGACTAGAAAGAGCGTTGAACTTGAGACAATCTTTTTCCCCCTTTATCTCTCTTCACATGTAAAGTTTCCTCTACCTCACCTCTGATTGGCTCTTGTCTGTGCGCAAAGGGTATGACGTGTTTAGAAATTCCACTTTCATATTTTATTAGGGGAGATGGATTACCATCCTTGAACGTCCACCTGTATGCGTCTTCTCATATGGACGGCCAAATGATCAAGGACAAGGTTGGTCATTCACTATTCAATGTGAGAGTGTGCGAAGGACATAGTCCTGTAGCGACCTTCTTTTTTTTTTCTTTTTTTTCCTTGTTATTAATTTCATGAAACTTATTTGTAAATGATTTGATAATTTATCTAATGATCAGTTGGATAGGAAAAATTGAGAGAATATGCGTCCCTCTTGCCCTAGCATTTTTTTTAAGAAAAGAAAAAAAAAAAACTAATTAAGACAACAGTCGGCTCATTGCTCCTTGCTCTTATTTAATGTCCATAGGCAATTTAGGAAATTTTACTTTCCATGTATATGAAATTAAGGGAAAACTCTTAACAAAAAAAAAAAAAAAATAAAAAAATAAAAAAAAGGGAAAATATGTGTATTTCTAAAACAATCTCTCAAACCCTAACAAATCTTTCATCTACATTATGGCTGCAAAATCATCTCACCTCTAACTCTTATCTGTATATTCCAATCTTTCATCTACATTATGGCTGCAAAATCATCTCAACTCTAATTCTTATCTGTATATCCCAATCTTTCGTCTACATTTATGGCTGCAAAATCATCTCACCTCTAACTCTTATTTGTATATCCCTATCTTTTATCTACATTTATGGCTGCAAAATCATCTCACCTCTAACTCTTATCTGTATATCCCAATCTTTCATCTACATTATGGCGGCTATAAAATCTGTAAGATATTTTTATGGGTTAAATTAATTATAAGGTTAGTTGGTTCAGTGGGAGTCTAGTTACAGGTAGGTCGATTTAAGTATGATTAGAGATGGACCAACCTGGTCCAGGGTTGGGGGTGGTATTATAAATACCAATGGTTAGAGTCCCCACAGCCATGGTGTTATTTTCTTTTTCTGTTCCCATACGCAGAGAGAAAATCAAGGGATCCCGACAGGCTGTAAAAGACTTTGATCCAAGCATTCAAACCAAAGATAACGGTCAGAAATCAATCTGCAGCAAGAAGTATGTGTCTAATCATCTCTTTTCAATACCCATTGTATTCTAGTAATCTGTGTGGTGTGTTCGTTAGGGTTCATGGGAAATCCCATGGGAAAAATTTAAAGAGAATCTGAAAAATCTTACAGTGGTATCAGAGCCACCTACACAGATCTAGAATCGATGGGAAATCATTGTTAAAACTTTATGTTTGATTGGATTGGAAAATGAAGAGATTTTTCTCTCAAATTTTTCGTATGAACTTGTCCCTCGAAATTTTTTTTTTCGGACCATTAAAAAGTAAAATAAATTTTACAGAATTGTAGGTATCGGAGAGACGGAGCCGGTGACATAAAGTTGGTCGCCGGAAGCTACCTGACGCGCTCTCACGCGTCGCCTGAAAAAGCGATTGAGATCCACGTGCCGGCGTCAATAAAAAAAAAAGAAAAAAAGAAAAGGCAAAGTAGGGCTGACATCACCTGGTCAGTCCGTACTGGACCGAGCCGATCTGGGCCAGTCCAGGACCGAACCAGGGCCCAGACCAGCCCGGTCAGCCCACCGTGAATTCGACCCGATGACCCGACTTGTGACCTGGTAAAATGACCCGATAACCCGTTTTGACCCAGAAATCCGATCCCGATAACACAAAAGTTTGACCCGAGGATCCAACCCATTGACCCGAAAAAGTGGGTCCGATGACCCGGATGATGGGTTGATTGGGTCGGCGATTGAACCGGTGGTTTATGGTTCGGTTTAAAATCAAACCATTTGGTTTGGCCTGGAACAAAGCATTTAAAAAAAATTATTTTGTGGGTTCGGTCCGCCCATAATCGAGTCCGGTCAGACTGAACCGACCCAGGCTGAACAGCCTAGAACCGGTTCAAGATGCAAGAATACATAGGCCAACTTTGATCAACGATTGTGGGAGCTAGGAGCATCGGATTTTGACATGGTTTTTTGCGTTGGATTCGTATTTTGATGCCCTACGGTTTGGTACATAGTTTGACACAGTTTGATGATTTGGGGAATTTAGTTTTGATTAAAAGGTGCCCCAAATTAATCCGATTTGTAGTTTTCTGCTTATTTATCAGTTATTTTTGTACCAGAAACTTGTAAAAGGTTATGTGTGCATGATATTTTATTTATTGACCCACAATGTGCTGCAAAGTAGGGTTTGAGGATATCATTGTGAAATTAGGTGGAACCCACTAAAGTGGTACACCTAGTTTCATCATGATGTCTTCAAATTCAAAGTTCATGTATTTATAAATGCTTGTGTGAGGGCGATGTACACTCAAAGGTGACATTGTCAAGTTTTGATCAAATTAAGATTTGTGGGTGTCATGTGAAGATTGGGTGAAATCCGCCAAAGTGGTATACTTAGTTCGAACATGGTAGTCCTTAAACCCCAAACTTATGTATTTATATATACAATAAAGGATATATGTTTATTACACTATTCTCCATGGTATGAAAAACAGCAAAGAAAGACAGTGTTAACCCAAATGTGGCATTGTCAAAGTTAAAAGGTAAGTTCATGCACATGAGTTGAAAGGGTTTTGATTTTAGGGAGTCTCATTAACCCAAAGGTAGTGGGATTTTCGAGAGTCATTATTCTTTCGCAGTTATTGCACAGAAACTGAGAAGACCACTACATGTTTATCCCAAAGGAGAATGTGCAGTTGATTAACTCTTGAAAAATGATATTTATTTGCATGAATGATTTATATGGTTAATGCAAGTAAATGGTATGTGTATGAGTCTTTAGTTGTTTGATACTGTATTTAAACTCATACACTGATGTGTTCATCTAAGTATGACTGTCCCAAATAATGATTTGATATCTATCTTTTTCTATTCGAGATAAAATATCAATAAATATATATTACATAAGTTTATATGAGTCTTGTGTAATTTATCTATTGCAGGACATTTATGTTTGGACTCATATAATGATGATGGTTTATGTCTCCTTGGATGTCTGTCTCAGTGAATGTACCATATGATTTGGTAGTTTATTTCCTACTCTTCCTGGGACAAAGAATAAATTTATTATGAAAAGATTGGAGACTAGTATAGGATCGTTTGACCTAGATGTATCTTTCATAGTAGTTTACATAAGTTGTGAGGTATTTTACTATTGAGGTTATGTGTAGCAGTATTAAGATGAGAAATATTGTGAATGAATTATCTAAGAAAAAAATCCAAAGGATAAGAATAATATTTCAGAAGGGGGTCGGAAGATAGTTTATTAACCTAGCTCTCTAGTAACAGTTATGTTGGAAATGATAATGTGAAGAAGTATTTTTGGGAGCTATCAACTATCACTGAAAAACTCAAAGACAATGAGACCAATGTAATTGATATATTAAAATTTTCATTCCTTGCTAGAAAATATATTCAGATCTAGGTGGCTTACATTACCAAAGGGGAGAAATAGCTTGTGATATGATTGTTGTTGGGTAACTCCAAGGAGGATTACTCAAAGATAGGTAGATTAACCAAAGATATGTGGTTTGACCAAATACTGTTAAGCCAGATAAGCATATCTAGAAAGAGATAACGATTCTAGGACTCCCTAGGTATTTGGGATAGGAGGGTCTTGAAGACTGTTGGCTTGAATATTGTAAAGTTTCTTTTACATTTAAATGTTTTTTCTGCTCTTGATTTTACTTTGTTTTATGTTTATTGTTTGACTTAACATATTGTTCCCATATTAAAAATATAATGATGTTATTTGAAATATCGGAATATAAAATTTTTCTTTTCAATTAAATTGAAAGAAATTATGATTATGATGTTGTAAGGTAAATGACTGCATATAATGTTGATCATATTTGTTATGTGATGTGGTGAATAATTTTTCATGTTTGAATGTGCAATCTTAGATTGACTAGTTGTACTAGTCATAGTTGATCTCTATGGCAATGTAGAAACATGTTGAAATGGTTTTCTTGGAATGATTGAAAATGTTGTCTGTGGGAGTCTTTAGATTCTCTTAGTCAGTGGAAGTGTTTAGATCTGCTTGGTTAGTGAGAGATCTGGAAATTGATAGTTTATCTATAATTGATTGTTCTGCATGTGGTTTAATGGGCAGGATTATTGATGAGCATTTATTGCTTGTATATATTTTTGATTATTTAAGACATGTCAAAATTGCAAGGCGGTATTTAGCCAAAGAAGGCGGTAAGCCAAAATATGATATTAATCTAAATTGGAGGCGATTTGCCTATATAAAATTGGATAATATCAAAGTACATTGACCTATAAGGATTTTAAGGTAACGAGATCGTGGTAATTCGATCATTGGACTCAAGTATTCATCTCAAAGTGATTTATGTCATTAAGTAGACCTCTGTATGTGACTGACAGAAGGGGATACACCGGATGTGTAGGAGTACTTTCCGCTGTTGTTCGACATTGGTAGACTTGATGACTAGATCAAAGTAAAGGATGATTTTGGTGTAATTAGATTCATGGTCACATTGGATCAATGGTGAATTTATAATTAATATAACCCAAGTGGGAGATTGTAAGATATTTTTATGGGCTAAATTAATTATAAAGTTAGTTGGTTCAGTGAGAGTCTAGTTACAAGTAGACCGGTTTAAATATGATTAGAAATGGACCAACTTGGTCTACTGTGAGACTGGTCCAGGGTTGGGGTGGTATTATAAATACCAATGGTTAGAGTCCCCATAGCTACGGTGTTATTTTCTTCTCCTGTTCCCGTACGCAGAGAGAAGGTCAAGGGATCCCGACAGGCTGTGGAAGACTTTGATCCAAGCATTCAAACCAAAGATAACGATCGAAAATCAATCTGCAGCAAGAGGTATGTGTCTAATCATCTCTTTTCAATACCCATTGTATTCTAGTAATCCGTGTGGTGTGTTCGTTAGAATTCATGAGAAATCCCATGAGAAAAAACCCAAAAAGGAATCTGAAAAATCTTACAAAATCATCTCACCTCTAACTCTTATCTGTATATCCCAAATTATGATTGCAAAATCATTTCACCTCTAACTCTTATCTATATGTCCCAGGGTTTTCTCAATCCGTATGTCAATCAATGTTAGAGACTCAAATTCTAAAATATCTTTCATATTTTCTTTTTCTATATATGATGAACTCATTAAACTCAAAAGACTAACAAAGATTCATAAAAAGAGACATCATTTGTAGGAATAATGAAATTTCCATTAATATTGACTTACCATAAGAGGGGTCCAAATTTTCTCCTCGTATTTTAGATTGGAAAGAGAAAGTGCTTATAACCTTAATACAAGTCGTGCCAGTCATGATCGCATGCCTGGCCTTCGCCTGGGGCACATACCAGTTGTGTGATCACGATTGACACCTTTTCGATGACAGGAGATGATTTCTATCTCCATAAGAGAGGGGAGAGGGAAGAGGAGAGAGAGGTGGGGGATAAGTGTTCAAATGGAAGGGTATGTTTTACAATTTTGCATTTTATACCTGGATGGCATAGAAGTTGTTCAACAAAAAATAAGTATCTCTAGACACTTTAATTATGATAACAGTAACAATATTTTAAAAACAAACATCAATAGTAAAATTAAATTACTTATCAATATTTTATAAATGAGATTTTTTTATTGACACCTAATGTTTCGAATAATTTGAAATCTTATTGTAACACTTATTTTTAGTGAGGGTAAATTCTTGCTATTTTACGTGCATATCCAAACAACATGGGAGTCAATGACATGCTCCTTATACAATTTACCCTCATTAAAAAAAAGATAAATTGCACTATAAATACCTTAAGCGTGGTTTCTTCAACATTAATAGATACTCCAAGTGTAAAATTTCATTTCCTCATCAGATTAATTATAATTTGTATCAAATAGATTCTACAACAATAACAAAGCCTTATCCTAGCTAATTAAATGGGATCGACTACATGGATTCTTGTTTGATGTCATACTTGAAACAAAGCATAAGTTTTGCATGTCTTTCTTCACCACTTTCTCTAGAGTCATATTAGGTTTGTCCCTAACTCTTTTAAGTAATTCAATATGAATCAAATCACTCCTCCATACGGAAGCATGTACCGACTCTATGGAGCATGACCATACCATCTCAAAATGGTTTTCTTGTAATTTATCATGTATCAATGCTACTCCCAAATCAGCTCTAATATAATCATTTCTTACTTTATTCTTCCTAATTTGTCACACATTCATCTCAACATCCTCATCTCAATTACATTAAATTTATCTATATGATGCTTTTTATCAGATGAATCCTCCACTTGCTATTTTTCCTTAAACCAAAGTAAGGAGGGTAAAGGGGTAAAGAGGTAATATTATATTAATATTGAATGACTAAAAATAGAACAAAAAAGATAATTGTATATGTCATACAATATTTTGGATTTAGCCAGATGGAACTCTTAACGATCTTTCGTTTTTGTCTATTAAACAAAAGATCATCGTCTGTTGTTTAGAACCTGAATCTTGGCATATGTGCTGCGTGAACTCTAGCAATTGAATCACGACTAAAATCTCCAATAATGGGAGACACATCAAGAACACACATGGATGAAGATAGGAAGACTCGAACCAAGGAGTTTCTAGCTGAACCAGCTCACAACAGCATGGCCTCTTACCACGGATTCAAATCCTCTCCATCCTCGGTCTCGGATGGAGAGAGAGCGGCCTCCTTAGATGTGCGACACCTGGGACTCGGGTGAATTCAAGTCCTTTCCCCGAGTCAACTAGGGGGTGTCGATTCGGATAGAGAACTTAGATTCAGCCGTTTCAGGTGTCACACATGTAAAGGGGCCGCCCCTCTCCCTGCAATACCGAGGAGTGGATTTCTCTACTCTTACCGCTGGGCTATCCAGCGGCGCCCCCCGGTCTCATTCATTTAACATAGCCGGTTCTTTGCTCTTTGTTTTCCCCGCCGCCAATCGTCGTGGAGATACCACCTGGCATTTTGCTAATTAATAATTGTATGCAGAATTGACTTGGCGATGAAAGCCATAATAAGATAATTAATAAATTGAAAAATGAGCGCCTTTTTCTGTTAACAGAATACCTGCACTCGTTTTATTATCGCTTGCAACGGTTTCGCTTTTCGCCTTCTTCGAAAGCTCCGTTTGAGGAAAACACTTGCAAAGTTGCGACTACCTCATATTGAGCGTTGTTCACAGTAAAGATGTGAGTTTTCTTATTGTTCTTTAACCAGATACTACTTTTCCTTTGAAATTTTGTAATTACCTCCATTTCATTTTGTTTTTTTGAGTTATAATTTGTCAGATTCGAAGATTTCGATCAGGTTCTGCTTTCTCGAATATTCAATCATTTGTGTTTGCCCCTGGGTCTCAATCGTTTCTATACATATTACATAGTGATCTAATCGATTCGAATTGTGTTGTTTCAGATGGCTTCTTCAGCGATGCTTTCTATTGCCTCCGCTGGTCCGTCTGCTTCTGCCGCAAATTGCAAGGTACCTGATACTGTTACTTTTCTAGATAGTTCAATTTAGAGTTTCGAAATTGTTAAAATTCAATTCACAGTTTGGATTAGGCGTTTGATACTCTACCTGTAACAGGCATCTTTGCGGAAGACGAAAATCGGCAGCTTTGATGTAAGATATATGCTTGGGAAGGCGAAAGGAAATCCCTTTCTCAAGTCACAGGTATTGTCATGGTATTTACTTGGGGCGAGGGTTGAGAAAAGGAAAGTTGTATACTTAGAAATATAGAATATCTTTTTATGTCTAATAAAGAGAGAGAGGTCTGAACTCCCACGTTGAGGAATCCAAGTTAGTTTAAGTGTGCCTCTTGTAGTCTCGTTGGCTTCATGTTAAAGTTGTTTGCCTTCAGGTTTCACCTGACTGGCTGACTCAAATCTTGCTTTACTTCATTGATGTCGTCGACTAAAGTTTCTTGTCTATAACACAAGCTATTCCATACTGAATGACGCATACAAGAAAATCTAACCCATGTTTTTGCGGCTTAAAGTTTTCTTTATAAATTTGTTGTATGTAGCAAAATTGTTTGGATTTGCAATTATGTTTAATTTAACAAATATCATATTATTTTAGTTGTAACGTTGCAAAAAAAAAAAAAAAAAAAAAAAATGATACTTTCATTATGCTGATTGACTGAATCAAAATGTTGTGATTGTTCCTCATTTTCTTGTGAAAAAAGTTAAGCTCATAAAGTGATTTTGTCCCGTTCAAAAATCTCAAAAAACATTGGTTGGATTCCAACTTTTAAATATGTGCCTGCATTAATGCATTAGAAATTCAAGGGTGTGCAATTGTGTCTACCATGTACTTAGCTATAATCTAACATGTTTCTTTTATTCTAAATGGTTGTTTAGGATACGGTGAATGGTTTGTCATTATGTAACAGCCCAAAAGAGCTTCTTATCTCTCTCTAAGTTTCAAATGTTAATATCAAGGACTAGCTCAATGCTGACCATGGTTCAAGGAAGTGGAATCGACCAAAAGTCACCGGAATCAACCTGAACACTAAGAAAAACACGATTCTTTGAATCCAATTCCAGTTGAATTGGACCACCGGAATAAGCCTGAACCCTAAGAAAAATCAAATTTTTTGAATCGGAAATCGGATGGACCTGATCCTCCAAAATCAGCAGTCCGATTCCAATTCTTAAAAGGGTGCAAGGAAGCAGAATTGGCAGCTGGAATCGGATGCGAATTGGCCAGAAGTTGCTAGAATAGCCTGAACCCTAAAATGAACCCAATTCTTTTGAATCGGGAATCGGTAACATCCTATCCCCATCTGATTCAACCAGAATTGGCGATCCAATTCCAATTCCTAAAACTGTGACACTGACACTCACTTAAACATGAATGCTAGCTTATTGATAAATGGTGCTTTACTTTTCCCCGCAGTCTGAGTTAGCTCTTGATATTTTTGCAGTGTTCTGGTCGGGTAACAATGGCTGTTGCAGTTAATGTTTCTCGCTTTGAGGGCATTGCCATGGCCCCTCCAGACCCAATTCTTGGTGTTTCTGAAGCATTCAAAGCGGACACCAATGATATGAAGCTCAATCTTGGAGTTGGAGCCTATCGAACAGAAGAACTCCAACCTTACGTACTTAATGTGGTCAAGAAGGTTAGTTCTGTCCTATACAATCTATTGGAAAAGTTCATTTCCCTACGAAAATATAGAAAAGAATTTTACACTTTCTTTTAAAACTTTATCCAGGGTGTCCAAAGAAATTTGGTAGTGTTGTCATCTTGGTGGTAGACTAGATTTTTTTGGATTCATATTTAGGTAATAGGAAAGACCTCTTTTTATTTTTAATAACCTGTGGAGGTCATTCAACTTGTAGAGGAGACTTTTCCCCATCTTTTCTTTACAAGTAAATTGAGATCAGTCTAACTACCATGTACACTTTTTCATTCTCTAGGTAGAGAAACTTATGCTGGAGAGAGGGGAATACAAAGAGGTATCTGAAAGTGCTCAATGATTAGAATTTCCTGTTGCCAAATGCATTTACTTTTTCGTTTGAAAATTAATTCTCAAAATTTTTTGCAGTATCTTCCAATTGAAGGTTTGGCTGCATTCAATAAAGTTACTGCAGAGTTGCTATTTGGGGCTGATAATGGTGTCATTAAACAAGGAAGAGTATGTGGAATTATTAGCCATTTGCATTTGCATTTCATAGAAATGTTTCCCATTTAGATTTATATGTTTATCAATTTTTAAGCATACATTACATCGAGCCTCAAATTTTTCTTATTAATTATTGCAATTTTTTTTTCATCCTTTTCTTTTAAGGTTGCAACTGTTCAAGGTCTTTCTGGGACTGGTTCTCTTCGCGTTGCAGCAGCTTTTATAGAACGATATTTTCCAACTGCGAAAGTTCTCATATCATCTCCAACTTGGGGTGTGTATAATTTTTTTTTCTCCATCTTCTTGTTAGGTTTTACTCATCTCAAGGCTACTGATTGAATCTTTGACGTCTCGTGTCAGGCAACCACAAGAACATTTTCAACGATGCTAGAGTTCCTTGGTCGGAATATCGGTACTATGACCCAAAAACTGTTGGATTAGACTTTGATGGGATGATATCAGACATAAAGGTAATGCACATATCACAATCTCATAACTTGTTTTAACCAGAAACAAAACTCGAATGGCTTGGCTGATGAAACCTGAACTTGAATTATTGTATATGTCAGATTTTAGGAGTTATACCAAAGAGTGCAGTGCTACCCATAATTATGAAATGCACTTCTTGGCCTCATGTCTACAGGCTGAACACTAATTTATGAATTTTCTTGTTAATTTCAGCTTGCTATATCTTTTCTTCTTCCTTTTTTTTCATTCTTATCTCTGTTTTTCACCCTTTTAGGGCAAAAGTAAATATGTATGGAATGGGGAGATGCTTCATATGCCCTCTATGCTAATATGTTTCGTTCTTGGTATAAGAGCTCTCACTTTTTCTCAACTTACAATATTTCCCAAGTTCAATCACAATTTCTTAACCGAGCTGAGTCATAACTGGTCACTTCGAAGTAAATGAAAGGAACCGAAAGGCCTCAGAGATGCATTCTGTTGTGGTGTGGTTTTTCTTTTGTACTATTTGCTGCTTCTTTTTTTAATGGAATATTGTTGACTATGAATTCCTCAATTTGTTTGGGTGCACTGAAGATGGTTTCAAAGAATTCATGTGAGCTTTTCTAATTGGGATTTTTAATTCGAACTCAGTGGATTTTTATACTTTAAATTTTTTAATATCAAAGTCATATTTTTCCAATCTAAGTGTCATCCATAAGGATATTTTGGTCTATTGATAATTGATTTTGACCCTCCTTGTTCAGGCAGCACCTGATGGATCTTTCATATTGCTTCATGGCTGTGCTCACAACCCTACTGGCATTGATCCAACCCCTGAACAATGGGAGAAAATCGCTGATGTCATTCAAGAGAAGAACCACATCCCATTCTTTGATGTTGCATACCAGGTGAGGGAGGCTGTTTCTTGTTGGCTTTGGTTGTCAGGTTCCCAGGGACTTAGATTGTGCCTGACCTGAAATGCCATCTTGCAGGGATTTGCAAGTGGAAGCCTTGATGAAGATGCTTCATCCGTGAGATTGTTTGCTGCACGTGGTTTGGAGCTCTTGGTGGCTCAATCATACAGTAAAAACCTGGGGCTTTATGCTGAAAGGATTGGAGCTATAAATGTCGTGTGCTCATCATCAGATGCAGCTGCAAGGTGCAGTCAGCTAGTGAGCTAAAATTTTTATTTTGCACTTAAGATAGAAAGGACCTGTGCACTATGTTTAGTTTGCAAGGTATGGACTAGCTTGGTGACCCAATGGAAACTTAAATTTGTAAGCATTTCCATGTTCAGGGTGAAGAGCCAGCTGAAAAGAATTGCTCGACCCATGTACTCAAATCCTCCCGTCCATGGGGCTAGAATTGTTGCCAATGTTGTCGGGGATCCTGCTCTCTTCAATGAATGGAAAGAAGAGATGGAAATCATGGCTGGAAGGATAAAGAATGTGAGACAGAAGCTATTCGATAGTCTCTCTGCAAAGGATAAAAGTGGGAAGGATTGGTCATTTATCCTTAAGCAGATTGGCATGTTCTCTTTTACAGGCCTAAACAAAGCACAGGTAAGGTCCCTTTCAAAAAAAATTCATACTTTTACTAGGTTATGATATTCTTTTTTTGTGCAACTACATCAACACTCCTTGAATTCTTGTCACCTGGGGTTTGAGATCTTTAGCACAGTCTCTCACATTCTGGTCAATGAGGAAGTAGTCCTACTTTGGTAAGTAGGAAAGTGCAACCAAGATGATATTGGTTCATTATAGATTTCCAGAACACCATCTGGAGACATGCCACTCACAGAGAATGGAACTGGAGGGTGTTTTCCTAATTTGGCTTGTAGGGCTAGCCGCCTTCCTTGACACATGGGGTGTAACAGTTCTCATGCCTGCTATCTGATACAAGCTATACTCAGAGAACTAGATTTTCATGACATATATGGTATCCTAACCTTTGGGGTGCATCATTGACTGCAATT
The DNA here is from genome assembly GCA_028583415.1 of Protea cynaroides. Classification (NCBI taxonomy): domain Eukaryota; kingdom Viridiplantae; phylum Streptophyta; class Magnoliopsida; order Proteales; family Proteaceae; genus Protea; species Protea cynaroides. Next base: position 91,151,583 of record CM053274.1, read on the forward strand.
ATTTCCAGATTTCTCATATGCCTCTTTCTTTTTCTCTGACTATTCTAACCTTTTCTTTCTTTCCCCCATGTCTTACCAGAGTGAAAATATGTCAAATAAGTGGCACGTGTACATGACCAAGGATGGGAGGATATCATTGGCTGGACTCTCTTTGGCTAAATGTGATTATCTTGCAGATGGCATCATTGATTCTTTCTACAATGTTAGTTAAAAGAGAATGGATGGTGATTTACTATTCTTGGTGGTGGCTGTGCTGGAAATCCTTTTTCCCTTCTGGGTTTCCCGTCTGTTAGAAACCTACCATTAAAAATTTTGGGGAGTCCATTAGTTTGCAGGTAGCCTGGTAATTATTTTAAGGGAACTTTGTAATGTAGGTTTACTGTCACATTGTCTGGAACATCTTGTATCTGAAGTTCTAATGATGGGCTTGAATGCCTAACAATAATTTTCTTGTGGAATGAGGCCGTTAGCGCCAATACCTCTCTATGTATTTCAAAGTTAGCCAGTCAATTTACCAATATAAGGCTATGTTGAATGTCTGATTCATCTTGAGTTATTGGCTTTGCATAACCTCTCAGCTCACATACTGATGGCCATCTTGTGCAATTTATTTTGGAAGTGTTTTGAGTTTTTCTTGTATTGGGGTTTAAGGTTTTGGCATTCAGACTATAGTTGAAGCAAATTACAAAGGTTTGTTATTAAACTTGTGGTGGTACCTGTATATCTTGTATTGTTAATACCCAGTACTATATTATACTATGGATTCTGTATTATTGTTGTTATTATTAGGTTACTTTCTTTTAAAAAGTTATGGTTAAGTAAAAATAATTAAGGGAGAGAGGAACCCCAAAAGAAGGCCTATCTAAATCATAGAAGGATCTGCTATAGAGCTATGTAGCACAGCAGCATCACAAAGTATTTTGAGGAATGATAGAGAATATCCGCATTGTGGGTAATTATAGTTTCTATGTACTTACTAGGGCTGCAACAGGGCCGGGTTGGGCCGAGTTTTTCAAAACCTTAACCCCAACCCTGACTATTGAAACTTAACCCTAATCCAGTCCAACCCTGCTAGGGTCAGAAAATGTACAACCCTAACCCTGATCCTGACAAGGTTGGGCCTAACCCTAACCTGTCCTGATTAATCCTAATAGGGCCGGGTTGGGCCAAGTCAACCCTGATTAACCCTGATTCAGGGTTAGATTGTCCCTGATATTGACCATGATTGACCCTAAACATACAACAAATTATCAAATAACAATTACAACTTAAAACATATGACAAATACAAGCAACCTATGATATTCTTTTAAGAACCTAACAAATACAAACCAAATCAGTTTAAGTGTTTAACAAGGAACAAATACAAATCATACATATATTTATAAATATATTCAAATATATACAGGGTCGGGTTGGGCCGGGTTCAACCCAGGGGGTCAACCCTAACCCAGCCCAACCCTGCCAGGGTTCATATAAAATTGAACCCTAACCCAGCCCTGTCAGGGTTCGGGCCGGGTTCAACTCTACCAGGGTTCAGGGTGGGCTTGGGCGGGTTCAGGTTGTCAGGGTAAAACTTGCACCCCTAGTACTTACACATATGGGAGTACAGTATTGTAATAGAGACTATCTACAAAAGCATTGTATTGATCTTTTGGAATTATACTATTTTCGTTGAACTAGACACTGCTTTTAATGCAAATTTATGCCTTCTGGTGCCACTAAAAGGAAAAGGAAAGGCTTTTCTTGAACTGGTTTTTAAGAATGTGTGTCGGTGGTTTTGGTGAGGTTTGTCATTGAAAATTGTCCTGTATGATGTTTATGAAAATTTTAAAAACAAAGAGATATACGATAGGATTAAATAATCTGCAGGGCAGAAGACTGTTGTCAAAATATTTACATCTAAACATGTTGTTGTGGGATATTCTCATGTCATCCATCCAAATAGGATATTAGTTGGTGCATGAAAAGTTACCTCTGTGTCAAGACGTGCCTAGTTGGAACTTATATCATCGCTTAATGAAAAACACATTTCCTAGTTTGCAACGAGGTCATTGTGATAACTTTAGATATTATGGCCTTCCAAAATATTGAATGACAACAAATAGTAAAAAAATCTACCACTGCTTTAGATATTCTGGCCTTTCAAAAATGAACATCATCAAATAGATACAACAATCGACCACTGTCAAACCATTGGAGAGTTTTTAAGAATACACAAGCTAGAAAGAACTTTATATGACATAACACTAATAGAAAATTAAACTATCAAGAGATGCAAACAGAGATGATCACTCCTACAAGCTAATTACATACACCACATTTGGCTGATTTTGATGTGAACATGTCTAAACAGGACTTTTTATCCTTCTGGTTCAAAATCAACAATGTTTGCTGTGTGGTCTCAACCCTGATAAAAGTTTTAGCGCATCTTCCATGGATGGCCTATCTGATGGAATGCTCCTAGTACAGAGCAGAGCAACTTCAAGAACAAGTTTTGTCTCCTCTCTTAGTTCACCAATGGAACCAACTTCATTCTCATCATAGATCTCTCTTAAAATTCTGTCTCTTGGTGTGCTATGTATGCTCGCTTCCCCATTTGTTAGTTTACCATTAGTTAGAATTTCCAATAAGACCTCCCCAAAGTTGTAAATGTCTCTGCAGAGCTCATCTTTTATGGCACTGTTGAAATCACCTGCACATAAATGTAGAACAGTTAAGAGGACTCCAGTCCTTGAATGATGGAAAGAAATTTGAATGACAGATGAACTCCTAAGTTCCTGCCATTCAGACAATGTGACTCCTTGTTCATGGTTCAAATCAACAAAGATATGAGTTAGCTTTGGGAGAAAGTTTTTGGAAAATACTTTAAATTTGTTATACTAGAACATCATCACTGATCTTGGAAGGAAACTAGAGCTGTACTCATCTCTAATACTACTCGCCCTTTTCCCATTTGACCCTTTCTGATTTTAACAAAAGCTCAAGAAATATCAGATGGTGATTCAGACATTTCTCAAGACTTTCCTATGTTGTAAGTTGTAACTTTAATGAGAAAACCCTCTTTTTATGTTATGGGCGTTCCAGTTACTTCTGATGTCAGAACACTCCATAAAGATATGTTAGAGAACAGGAAAGTAATACGACATACCTGAATCTGATAGTGCATCAGTACTGGATATACTTCCTCGAAGTCGACCTTCACTCATCTGGAGCAGAGTTCTAAGCCCAAATTCTGCAAGATGAGGCTCCTGGTTTTCATCAAATACTATGTTACTTGCCTTTATATCTCCATGTGGAATTGCAGGATAGCAGTCATGGTGAAGGTAGCAGAGGCCCCTTGCAATCCCTATCACAATTTTATACTTAGCTGACCAAGTACTAATGGGAGTTTCCCTTTTCATATTCATCTTCTCTGCCAGATTTCCATTAGGCAAGTAATCATAAAGAAGATACGCAACATGCTTGTTGCTACACAACCCCAACAATCTGGTCAAATTCTTATGCCTGGCGTTGCCCATGCGAGAAATAAATTCGGACATCACACCCCTCCTTCTTGCTCCCCACTCAATCTTCTTCACTGAAACTGTTATTCCCGTTGGCAGAACAGCCTTGCTGACTGGAACTGATAATGCAGGCACTGGCTCTGTGGATTCCGTGTAACTGAAGCTCCTTAGCACATCATTTGCTGTAAATCGAGGAAGCCCAATAAATGATACCATTTTCCATTGGCCATTACTTGCCTTCTGAAGGTAAAAGATAGCCAGAGCTGCCATTACAATGAAGAAAACCCCCCCAGCACATGATAACAGAACCCATGTAAGCTTCTCTGTACCTTTGCTTCCCAATCTGAGGCCAGCCACATGTGGAATTTCCTTTGAATCAGGACAGGGTGGCAGTGGCTCTCCACATAGTTGGGGATTTCCAATGAAAGCGCTTGCACCCATGGATCTGAAAATCTGTTCTGGAGGGACATAACCCGAAATATCATTGAAAGAAATGTTTAGAAGCGCCAAGCTCGATGAATTTCCAAACTTCACTGGTATGGAACCTTTGATTTCATTGTGTGATAGGTCCACGAAATGCAAGGTGGGAAGACTTGCAAGCTCAACAGGTATATAACCTGTCAAGTTATTGTTGGCCAAATCCATCCTTTCAAGATACTGGCAGTTGGCAATGCTGTCCGAGATGGATCCTGATAAACTGTTCCTGTTCAGTTCAAGTACAGAAACAGAATTGCAGGACCCAAATGGGGGCAGATTGCCTGAGATATTACAAGAGGATGCTGAGAAGTTCTGCAGAAGCGGCAGTGACCATGTTTTGGCAGGAAGCACTCCTTGCAAGCCTGGATTCTCAGAAACGTTGAAGTACTGGAGCTTGGAAGCTTGAATTATGTCTCTGGGAATCCCTCCAGTAAATTTATTTCTGGAGAGGTCGATGTACGTAATATCAAGAAGAAGGCTAAATTTCAAGGGGATCTCACCAGAGAAAGAATTATCTTCCACACGGAGACGGACAAGGGGAGAGCAATTTGCAAGAGGAGAAAGCCCACCTGTAAAATTATTTGAGAAAAGCATCAGCTTAAACAAGGTACCTCTTGCGCAGATGTCTGGTGGAATACCCCCAGTGAGACTATTTGTAGAAACATCCACCCACTTCAGTTTAGAGTTCCTCCCTAAGCTCTGGGGCAATGGTCCAGAGAATAAATTGTTCCATATCAAAAGCGATTCCAGGAGTGGAAGCTCTGCTATTCCCTCAGGAACAGACCCCATCATGTCGTTGTACATAAGGCTCAGCAGACGGAGATTCTTCAAGCTTGCAAAGCTGTCTGGAATGGACCCAGAAATTCTGTTATCAGAGAGATCCAAGTTTACAAGAGACGAGATATTGCCAAACTCCTCAGGTATTGATCCAGTTAGCCAGTTCCTGAACAGGAACAAAGACTGGAGGTTGGTGAGATTGCAGAGATGATTGGGGATTGGACCAGACAGATTTGCCTCAGCAATGTCAAGATATTGAAGCTCGCTCATGTTACCCAATTGCCAGGGGATGCTTCCTTGGTAAGAGTTGTATCCAATCTCCATATGGGTAATTGTTTTGAGCTTTCCGAGCTCTGGAGGGATTTCACCATTGAGTAAATTCCCAGCAAGATGAAGAAATTCAAGACTCTTGAAAGACCCATAATCTGATGGGATTGGACCCTCGAAATAGCTACCAGCTAAATTAAGTACCTTGAGTGAATCCAGTTGGGCTACTTCCGGCGGCAAGAGGCCTGAGAAGCTGTTGCTGAATCCATCAAGCAATACCAGGTGTTTCACTGCAGAAACCCCTGCTGGGAAATGACCACTGAAGTCGTTTCTGCTGATATCTAAGCTCCTAAGATCAGTAAGATTAAATACCTCCGGTGGAAGTTGCCCAGAAAAAGAGTTGTGACTGAGGTTGAGATCTACTAGATTGGACAGGAGCTTGATGTGCTTACCCGAGATTGCACCAGAAAGGTTCTTCCTTGACAGGTCTAGACCAACGATCATGCTAGAGTTCTTGGTACAGGTGATTCCTGACCAAGAGCAAGCCAAGATTTTTCCAGGTGGGCTTCCTCCTGAGGGAATGGACCAATCAGACAAGCTGTTTGAACCATCAATAAGCTCTGATTTTAAACCCAGAAGCACATCAGAGAAGTTATCTGCCGTTGAAGCTACAACGGTAAGCATCAAAACTAAGAGGAAGCTTGGGGCCAAGCTCATGAGCATCTCCATTGGAACTCGCATTGTTGGAAGAAACAGCACTATAAGAAATCCATGAAAGCGAAGCTTATAATAAACTTATCTGGTTCAAGTGCTGCATGGGGACTAGAGAAAGTTGCAGAGAATATAAAGAGGAAATGACGTCGTTGGAGTAGTTGATTTGAGAATATCATTGGGAATGCTTTTGAGTGTGTGAGGGACCATTAGAGTTGTAATTTAATTGGATGATGTTGGCCACTAGGGGAGAATTTCCAACATCTAATCCCACCAGCTCCTTCCTTTAATTCCCTTTACTGCTGAAGAGAATCCAATAATTCCATCTGTGATAGCTTTTCAAAAGCTCGTAAGGTTAAAGTTTAAGAATTTTTATCATTTCCATGAGATTGCTTCAAACTGTCTTCTACTACCTAAAGAACGATCTTACTGCCTCTCTCGTGTCACGGGTCATGTGCAGAAGGGTGATACCATTTGGAAGATAGCTGTTCAAATACTGATCTACTGAATTGCATGATTATAATCGTCTGACGTTCTGACCCGACGTTGGGCCTTGTTCTTCTGCATTTGAGCTACTTTTGAAGCTGTACCTTTTCTTCTTGTAATGTAGCGTAGGAAATGAAGATACTGCCGCACGTGGGCTGTTCCCTTTATGTCCTGCTTAGAGAGCAGAAATATATTTGGGCAGAAGTTTTTCTGCACTGTCCGAAAAGAATTTTAAGCTCTGGAGCATGGTTTTAGTTTTCGGCATCGAATCATGTACTTGGTAAACCAATATGGGATCGGATATGTATTGGTTTTTTTCTTTTTTGCTAACGATAGGAATCTAGATCTTTTAACTTGATTAATCTCGCAGACCCATATTGATCCCACAATCGTATAGACTGGGTCATTCTAGGGTTGAATAAGAACCATTCTACTTGCACCCATAACAGGAAAGAAAGAGCACTCAACACCCCGTATGAGTGGTCCCAAAACAATAAAAGGAGTCGAACTTAGTACCTTTCGCTTCCTGATACGTATTAATCGATAGACTAAGATGTCATACATTTTTGCCCATATGTTGGCCTAAAATGCCGTGTCATCCAATACCATATTAGTCAACTAACCGTAGATCCGTACCAATGCCCATCCATGTTTAAAACCATGTATGTAGTCATTTATTCCTAAAACCCCAAACTCTCCCTATTTGAAGTTCCCCTAATGCCGTTATCTTATTTGGAGTATTATGACTTCTTATCCTTCTATTCCCCTGGTTTTTAGTCTTCACGGGAACAGAACCTTTTTGGTCCTACATTGGCAGAACTCCCGTGAGGCTCTGAACTGATGATTCAATTCAGACTAGTTGCAGAGCATAAACCAGCAATGAGAAATTGGGGATTGGGCAGCAAGTTATTCTTTTGGATGGTTTGGGAGCATCTGATGGGTTAGGCCATACAACCCTTTGATGGTCAGACATTGAAGCCAAAAGCGGAGACCATCTAGTAATCTGATTTAATGTGAGCAATCGTTTGACTTTGACCGACCAAAAGGGTTTAATAGGATTGGCCTTTTTGGCAACCCCCCAAAAAAAAATGGAAAAATTATGGTACCTGCCCTCTAGTTTGTCTTTAATCTAAATATTTATAAACTTTTACAATTACAAAGACACTCCCTAAAATCCAAATAAATAACAGAAACACCCACGCCATTAGTGATTTTCCGTCAACTAACTTCAACTCATTCAACTCCATACACAAAACATTATATGGGTTGCCTCTCTTTCTTGTATGCATTGAAGTTGTGTATGATACTTACACAATAGTGTTGAAGAAGATACCTAAGGGAGAGACTATTAAATTCTCAGTAAAAGTATTGTTACCAGATGAGATGCAAGAGATTGATCTAAAGAGTGATAATGATGTTATGCATATATTCAATACATACGAGAAGGAGAAGCAAACCCATACAGTAGTTTGTGTATAGAGTTGAAGTGAGTTGGAGTTAATGGAAAATCACTAATGGTGTGGGTGTTTCTATTATTTATTTCGATTTTAAGGGGTGTTCTTGTAACTGTTTAGGGTGTTTCTGTAATTGTTTGAAAAGTTTAGGGGTACTTGGGTTAAGGACAAACTAGAGGAGAGGTACCTGTAATTTTTTCAAAAAAAAAATAAAAAATAACGAACAAGCTTGAAATTGTTGAGAAGAAAAGAGTAATAAAAAGTTACACCCTTGTGAGCCGCTGATAGGGGTGTGAGACTCATATCCTTCCATGGTTGCCAAATATGTAGGATGGTTATCACGTGGGGAGAGGATTTGGACTATTCTCTTCATCCAGTTGAAGAAATATCGAATATTTAATGGCCTACGATTGGTGGGGAGGAAGAAATGATAGCCCCCGTTCTCTTCTACTTTCTAATGAATCATCAAGGAAAAATCTAATTGTAACCACAAGAAAAGGGTTTCATAGTATAGGCCTTTTTGGTAGTGGCACAAAAAATATGGTCTAACTTTGAGACTTTGAGAATAAAAGAGGAATAATCTATAAAGGCAAAATCTTATTGTAATCAATAATCTTATTGTAATCATTTTGATTACAATCCGATTTGAAACTATAGTCTGATTTTGCCCATAGAAGAATATGTGGCAAATTTGATTGCTAGATATTTAGAGAATTACCTAATTCGTCCACACGTCGAATTTCAGTCCCATAATTTATCTTGAATTGTGTTTTGTCACTTATGCTTCTTTTGTTTCGATTTAATATATAATATGTTTTTTATAATTTGTTTCCAGTAGATAAAAGAAATTTGAAGTTTCTTTTCCATCCCTCTAGAGATCACTATATTTTATCTCTTAGAAGTAAAAATTGAATTTTTCTTTTTGTACAAATAAAATATTACTGTAAAATTTTACATCAAAACAAATAGAGTATTAGTAAATTCCGATTGAATTGAAACTTGACACGTGAAGAAGACCTCAGGATCTATATTCGTAAATTTTCAATTCAATCTAAACTACCACATACCAAAATGGTAAAATCAAGGCCATAGTTACAGTTTAACATGTAAAGAAATGCTTAGCTTCAAGTAGAAGCTCCCCATTGGAAAAGGTTCACTAAGAAGTAAAGCATGATGGAAATTGGAAAAGACTTGCACCGACCGTGTGGGTGTGAAAGAAGAAAGAAGTGACAAGTAAGAACACTTCTTTTGATGAAGGGCTGATTAAAGTGTGGAGCGTGATTGTCATTTGAATTGGATTTGTCTTAGAAAAACGGTCAAAAAAGGAGAAAGGCAAAGGTTGATTTCTAATCACTTGATTATCAATCTACGAATAACAATGTAACAGTAACAAGTTCAAGTGCACGGACTCGGGAATGGGATCGGTCGTTGGCAATCCAAGGATCGGGTTTGACTTGGTCCCCAAGAAAAGAAAAAACAAAATCAGAACCGGCCGGCCTTACACATGGAACAAGCGATCCTGCAGTAACTCGATGTGCTGACCCGGTCAATCCAGATCTGGGTTGGCCAGAAACGGCCGATTGATCCGAGCTCTTGAACCATAAACATTGGATGGATGAGCTTTTGAAACCATCTAAAAGTATCGACCAATCCTATAGCATTAAGTTGATAAAGGAGAGGGATGTTTAAGCAAAAGTGATTGTAGAAAGGGGGACAGGTATTCCCCTTCGTACAGCATACTGAACTGGGGATGAATGGCAGAGTTTTGGGTTTTGACCCCCACAAGTTTGAAGCCCATGTTACCCAAAAAAAGAAAAAAAAACATTTTTAAGACCTTTACGCCAACTATGCACCGGGGGACAGAAGTATCTACAGTTTGTAAGGAGATTTGATCAATTTTCACTCCTTGGTTAATTGAGTTATATATTTACGATAACTTAACGTTTACACATTTTAGAAGATAGGAAAAAGAGAGAGATACCTCAAACACGAGAACTACTGCCTTGTGCAAGGCTTAAACATACAAAGGCTAGACCCAATTGTGCTAATGATATGGGTTAACCATATTGAGTGGAAACATGACTGATCCAGACCTGGATCAGGATCGGTTGAGGCCGTTCCCTAGCCCAATTCCATGTTCTTGAAAGCTGTGTTCAATCAATGATAATTTGGAAAATTACCCAAATTATGGATATTGAAGCAATGAATCTGGATGATACTCCATCAATTCATGGCATCAACACTCCAAATGAGTACATGACAAGGTAGGAGATTGCATAAGAAACAACTTTTACAAGTTTGTATACTTTCCTCCACCAACTTGTCTGCTCTTTATTTCACATCAGTTCTCCTTTTTGCTTGAATTCCTATCTTGATTATTGTTTCCACCTTCTATAATGACTAAAAAAAAGATACTGTTCCTTTTGTGTTGTGACCTGTAAATGTGTATGTTCAACAAATATTTGACTACCTTAACACTACCATATTAGAATGGGTATCAAAAGTTGTAAAGGCAGACATCTAACTGTACCAAGTCATGCGCAAAGGCAATTGTACCAACACCATGAACACCATTTACTGTTTTGTTGTGTGTTCTACACTGGAACCTGAGTTGTACAATCTGTTTGAAACAAGGTTACAAGGATGCGGGGATCCGCCCATGCAAACCCTTGAATCAGCTAACCACGTGCGATAATTGGCTGAACACGGGCTTGAATCGGGTGTGACATGGGATCGGCCTGATTCGGCTTGTGCCCTAGTCATTAAACCATGGTTTGAACTCAAGCCTTGCTGAGTAGGTTCCCTCATACGCGGTTTTGCCTAGTTCAAGAATAGACCATGTAAAAGTCCGGTTATATTTGAAGGAAGGAACTAAATCTCGGTTTTGAAGGCTGGTTTTGATCAGGCCCGGAACCTAGATGTGTTGGATCTCATTTCGAGGTTTCAACACTAGATTTCAACCCTGAGCCTCCTGGGGTTGGGACCCAGTGTGGAAATCGGTGTTTCGACCATGAGATTCAACCAGAACCAAATCCGAGACAACTTGAAAATTTGGTTGGTTTTGCCTTAAGAGACAAAGTTTTGTTGTTTTAAAATGATTGATTTCCAGCATTTCAATGAATTTCCATGTGTTCCTTTGGTTATCTCTTCCCCAAGTGGAATGCTTAAACTTTTTGGCTCTACCATCCCATTGAGCGTGGCAAGAAGTATTAATTTTCAAGCCTAGTTTGTGAGAAAGTAAGAATATTCACAAACTGTTGTTTGAAGAGCAAGGATAGGGTCTGAGCCGTGACACTAGAGAAGGGGACTATATTTGTGACTAATATTCTAGACCGTCCCAACAATTTTGGATGATCTAAATCTGCGATTACATATAAAGCCCTTTGGTATAGTCAGTATAGAAATCATCTCCCGCCTGAGTTTGGGCGGGAGACTTGACGGCCCGGATGGATGGCCGCCACCTAGCTCTCGGTGGATCCAAGCCCTCCATCTGAGCTGACACCCCTGTCGGTTCAGCTTGTTGGCTAGGGTGTCGACTCCGATGGAGGGCTCGGATCCACCCGAGAGCCATGTGGCGGCCATCCATCCGAGCCGCCAAGTCTCCCGCCCAAACTCAGGTGAGAGAGGATGTGGATCCGTATAATCAATGGAATAAATTATATAATTGATTATTATATTTGTATGTGTTTGGCATAATTTATAGAATTAATTTATCAGAATAATCTAGGGTAAATAATGCAGACCTTCTCTTGACAATACGTTAAATACAAAGCACTACCTAGACTTGCAGGAAATGACACAAAACTCCTTTAATGCATGAGATTAGATTTGTGACAGAGAAGTTCATTCAGTTAGGCTTGGAACGTTAATTGCTGAAGTTATGAAATCTTAACCTTCTATAAGACAAAACAACCCTTGAAGAGCATATCGCTGCTGAAGTCCTGAGTATCCTTTTTCTTTGGTTTTTTTTTGTTGGGAAGGAAATGTCTCTGATCCGTGCTGACTGGGTTGTTGCTCTCGGTTTTAACGGGAATTGTGCACTTTGGATTCCATATGGATCTCTTTGTTCAGAGAGATGTTTTTTCGTGGCTTTCTTTAACTAAACAGATCGAGACTCTAACGAAGTTAGCTATCAATCAATTCTCCGCTGTCAAGATGATGGGTTCAAAACGTCTCCTGCCTGGGTATTAGTAGCTGCCTGTAGCCGATGTGCGATACGAGGCCATAGGAGAATCTGAACTGACCAGCCATTTGATAAGCTGAAATTTCAAGACAATTTCACCTCCTTATGCACCAGCATTGTTAGTCTGGCTCGTATTCTCCCATGACCATGTGTCACGCATCAGCTGATAACCAAACAGGAGACAATTTGAATCCCAAGATTGTAGCATGCATCTTTGGATGGGTGTGGCTTGTCTCAAGTCCCTCAAGTTGGTGATTCAGCGGTTGGATTCAATCCGCTCGCATACCAATGCACGTGGAGAACTCTAGTCGTTGGATCACAACTGGAGACTTTGCTCAACTCGAGACTAGCTCCTTCCATGATACAACTGAACTCCAACAGTTGGATCACAATCGAAGAAACTGAACAACAGATCTTTTTCCAAATAACATAGCTTGCTTTTACTGGTACCCCTTTTTTACTATAGTGGTTTGGATCCTCTCCTGTTGCGATGCAGCTGCTGGAGTCAGTCGTGCAGAATCCAGGTAACTAAAGCCATAATTATTTTCACCACTTACATTCTGTTTTTTTTTCCTGGATTAGAAACGTTTGGGTTTAGGTATTATCTCTGGTCACAGCCTGAACCAGAGCCATTTTTATCCTGGTGTTGAATGCCTCCAATTCAGTCTAGATGCATTGTGATATCAATAGAATCTCGTTGTCTGAATCTTTATATTTACCTATTTTCCAATGCTATTTTTCATCGTCCATGATCTTCCTTTCTCTTTTCTATTGATTTCTGTCAAACTACATAAATTTGAAGAGGAGAATATGATTTCCTGAAACCAGTGGCATGACTCCTCTTGGAATCAAAGGACCACAGCTCGATACAGTTTTCTGTTTTTCTTTTACCTATTTTTCATGTGTCTGTCTTTCTGTCAGAAGATTATGGAGATTTCATGCCACAGTGAGTACACACTAGCAGAACCCACCTGGAAAATGGATACTTTACCAGTTACCACAACTATTCCAATCGACTTCTATCCCTTTTGTACATCCATGCTCAGAGGTCAAGTGATGCATAAATGGCGTGACAAAAAAAAACATTTCTAATGAAAAGGAATGAGATGATTATGTAGATCAGAAATTGGAAAAAAGTCAAAATTCATCATAAATGATAAATGATGCTCGCAAAAAAGACAACTGCTGCCATATATAACCCCCCCCCCTCGCGAGCACCAGTAAGAAACTACTTCTTCATGCATTAATTGGGATGGAAGAATGGTGCTATCTATTGCTACATTCACAATTTTCTTTTGTTTAGTTACCCATGAGGGATATTTGGCAGAAGCTTGCTGAAAAACCAAATTGAATCACCACCATGTACTTTCTAAACTATTACATTATACGGGATGTTTTGATGTAGAATTGATGCAATACTTCTGCAAATACTTGTGAATTTTCATGGTTGGGCAATTAATCATGACATGTATTCATCACAAGCTTGACAAAAATCATGAAAAAATAAAAAAAAATATAACCTATTTGAAATAACAATCTTAGCCCACGACTAGAAAAGCAGAAACAATGACAATATACTTTTCCTCAAACCTCAAATGGTACAGCAGAATCGGGCGTCACACGATTTAGTTGAACTGTACCAAGAATGTACTCAGGCAGCTCGTCCTCTTTCTTGGCCTGCAAAAAAAGGAGGTTTTAAGCATCCATTGCACAAAGCAATGGTGGTTGGGCACTTGTGTCAGTTTAAGTGAAACTACTGAGCCCAAGTCCAAGAAAAGGACCAGGTCAAGCTGCACTTTTCGATTTGGGTTGGGCTTGGGTTGAGAAGCAGAATACATGGCAAGCATTTTCATGATATGATCCATTTTCAATTTTCAAAGTTATATAATGGTTTAAAATTTTAAAGCTCCATGCACTCCACATAACTGTGTCTCCATAACACCGCACACTTAATCCTTCAAAATTATGATTAAGACAAAATAGAAATAAAGAAAAGATGAAGAGAATAAGAAGAGGGAGAGAGAATCGATGTGTATTCCTCTCCTCTTAGCAGTCACTATTTATAGATAAAATAAAAGGGGTAAATTGATAGACCTAGGACTCCACAAGATAAGGAGTCCTAGTTATGTTAGCAGTAGGAATTCCACATGTCAACATAACAAGGAAGCTAAGATAAACAGTAAATCCTAGTTAGACAATAATAATAATCTTCTAATTACATATAATGAATTAAAGATAAGGAGTAAGTCAAGAATTTAACTGGTATTAAGAAGGCAGTCAGCTTGGATAGCTGGTCAGTCCTAAGCTAGGTGACACCTAGACAGGCCTATGTGACACTGAGACAGCAGAACCAAAATAGTATAATCTTCAACATTCCCCCTAAAGCTGGAACATGTAAGTCATCCATGTCCAGCTTGGCGCAGTTCTGTTAAAATCAACAATCTGACACGTAATAGTAGTAGCAACAGTAGATAACAGTAACAAGCAACAAGTAAGCTCTAACACAAACGAAGAGGTTGCATTACGTGCAAGTAGTAGAGATTGCATCATGTGCAAGTAGTAGAGATTGTATTACGTGCAACTGTAGTGGAGGTTACATAACGTGTAGGTAGTAGAGGTTTCATCACGTGCAGGTAGTAGAAGTTGCATCATGTGTAATTGTAATAGGCTCCAACACGAGCATAGTATGCAGTGGTAGACTCCATCATGAGCAAATAGTAGTAGGCTAAGTCTCTTCAATGAGAAGACATGAGCTTGAGCAAATATATATATATATATACACCCTCCTTTTCTCCCTCATGTGGAACATTCTATAATCCATATGGATAAATTATGGAAGATTTCAATCTGAGATTGACGCTAGTAGAAACCAGCAATTAAACCCAGATTTAATTACACTCAAAAGTCAATAAAACCAATAGCCGAAGCTGTAGTAGATTCAGAAGAAGTACAACAGAATTCATCTTTCCCAACTGTGAGCAGTAGCCCATGAAACAGAAGAGCAGAAATTATATCATTCATGGGTTGATTAATGGAAGGTAAAAAAAAAAAAGATCAGATGCAGCAGTGGTGGCTATGGTGACTGCACACCACAACGATGAATTTAAACAACTCTCAAAACGGCAGATCAGATCAACCGCTCTGATACCATGTGACAAAATAGAAATAAAGAGAAGATGGAGAGAATGAAGAAGAGGGAGCTTCTTAGCGGTCACTATTTTTAAATAAAAATAAAGGGTAAAGTGATAGATTTAGGACTCCACAAGATAAGGAGTCCTACTTACATTAGAAGTAGGAATTCCACATGTCAACATAAGGAATCCAAGATAAACAGTAAATTCTAGTTAGATAATAATACTAATCTTCTAATTATATATAATGAATTAAAGATTAGGACTAAGTCAAGAATTTAACTTAATCCCAAAGATTAAGAAGGCAATCAGTTTGGACAACTGGTCAGCATTAAGCTAGGTGACACCTAGACAGCAGAACCAAAACCATACAATCTTTAACAATGATGAATCACCATATGAAATGATAAAGACACTGAACCAAACATATGCCAGCTTCAATAACTGAGAAGACGACAAAGATTGGCTTGGATTTTGAGGAACTTGATAGAAAAGATAGATATCAGATTTATTTACAGGGCCTTTGCTCCAATGGCTTAGCGAAGAATCAGAAAACAATTTCTTCAGTATCCACAAAAGACGCACAGCATATATCTATAAGATTGGATCTCCAGCTCTTGGGAGCCAAGGATCATGAGGACTACAAGTTGTCCTTGTCCCTAACACCTTGAATCCACCCAGTTACTTAAAACATAAAAAGCGATTAAAAGATCTCAGGCTTATCATGTATGACCAATCATCTTGTTCTTGCATATTTCCCCCTCCTGCTTCTCTCTCTCTCTCCAGGATTTGTCACATGGTGGTAGGCAACAACCTAATGGAGGATGAGATGATTGCTCTTGTTGCCTATCACAATGGATAAAACAGAGTTACTGACTGGAGAAGTTGGAGGTCACTGGTGGGAACACAGTGAATTTCCAGATTGCAATTTAGCCTCTGAACTGCAGCAAAGTACAGTGGTGGGAACTGCAGACTTTGCCCATGATTTTGTAAGGATCCTGACTCTATCCTTTAAATACCCAGGTTTGGTTTCCCCTCTTTTGAGGCCTCGATAATACATTTATTCATTCACAAAATTGACTAGAGAGAAATCCCTACTGTTTTTATTAGGGTGGACTTGGATACTTAATGGAGCAGAATGATGGCCAATTGTAAAAACAAAATATACAGGGATGAGGATGTTGAGAGGAAAAATGGAAAGAAAATGAAAATGAAAGCATATAGTGGAACATATGATAGCACTAATAGGAAATAACATCAGAGGAAGTCAATTGTAATGGTTCATTAACACAGAGACAATGACTGCAATACTGAAAAAGGATATGGTGCAAAGTCTAAAGCTCCAAAATGGCAAGGAAAAGGCCAGACCGCCAGAAGCATATGTTTTGGCTCAGATTTGGTGAGGGATTATAAATCTAGGGGCAGAATCTGTGTCAATCTGCAACCTGACTCAGATATGCCACATGCTTTATTAAATTAATATTTGAGCTTGGATGGAAAAAGTGTGTGTGCTTCCACGTAGAAGTTAGGACATTTTTAGCTTATTCTCCACCTCCCCCTTCACTCAACAGGATTATTGCTAAATCAAGTTTTTAATATAGTGAAGTTTCTGGAGCAGGTGAGTGTTTGTTTAGTTATAAGACCAAGAATTAGTATTTTTATATCATAAATTACTATATTAGATGCTTCATTTAATGAGCAGGGACAGGAAAGTTTGAGGCTGCTTCTATGTGTAGAACTTTGGAAGTGTCTAGCTTGTCATCCCCACCTCTCTCAAGGTCTTTATGATCAGATTAATAACATAGTTTTGGTACCGCCAACTAGCCAAGGCTGTTGACTTTTCTTTTTATTCTTCTCTCTTAACCATTATACTCTTAGTATCTTAGATCTTTACCAATTTGGTGCTTGCTTCAGAAACACAAGTACTAAAAGGTAGCAAGAAAAAAAAAATCAAAAGACAAGAATGTGACAATATGAATTCCATGCTGCATCACAAACACCGTGAATAACAAACTTACCAAAAAAAAAAAAAATGAGAATAACAAAAGAATGAGCAAAACTTTCACCATATACTGAAATCAGAAAGGAACAAACCTCGAGTAAAATTGCAAGATCAACTACTATGCTTGTGATGTATCCAAGGACCAAGCCAATGATACTCTTGGCAACAGATGATGAGCCAATATCCACATCAATCTGCATGAAGGGCTTTTCGTCAGTATTGTACAACTTGCTGAGCCTATACTAAAGCTAAGCAATGACTATGGTGTTATGTTATTCGTCAACCCTGTAGCAAAAGCATGGTGAACGGAAATTAATCTTAAGAACATACGATGTGTAGTTGTCAAGGCATCACCTAGGCGTCTAGGCGCTTTTTTAGAGCCTGGGCGCCTTGCTATTGTAAGAAAGGCGAGCGCTCAGGCACTCTAGGCGTTGCCCAGAGCGCCTAGGACGCCCAGAGTGCCTGGCCGATCGCCTTGTTGTCTATGAGTGCATTTTCTTATTTTTTTTGTAAAAATTTATGTGTATAAATTATAAATCATTAATAAGATGCCTATGGGAATAAGGCTACCCCCTTAAGGTTTCCGTTTACTCACAATTCAATTTCAACTATCCACTTTTATCAGCTAGACGACTACACATTATTAAGTTCCTTAATGTAACAGATTTTGTTACCTAATTTGTGTCGCGGACTTGCGTGAGATTTAAGCGTGTAGGGTTGGCAATTGGCAATTTAGCATGACCTTAAACAAGTGTACTCATATATATAACATATAGTATCCAGTGCGTGTGCATCGGGAGAACTACCATAAATAATAATAATCAAATGACTAAATAACATGATCTAGGATTCTAGGTTTACCTTAATCACCTTCACAATCAATTTTTTTTTTTATTCCAACACATATGACGATAATTGAGATCTTTCCAAGAAATCCAAAGTAAGATAGATATGAAATGACCAATTGATTAAATTATTAAATCATTAGTAATATAGGCTAGTAGTAAGAGATGAAAAATAGTATTTTACCCTTATACTAAAAAGTAAAAACCATTCGAGATTGGTTTAATCCAGTAACAACAAATCATGGTAGATATATCATACATCTATGACCATGTGGGTTTTTATTCGCAATATCATTTCTCGTTACCTCATTTACGTCCCGTAAAATTCAAGCTTGTGGGGTTGGCATGAACTTAAATAAATGTACTCATATATATAACATATTAACATATAATATCTAGTGGCACGACCTTAAATAAATGTACTCGTATATATAACAAATTAACATATAGTATCTAGTGGCATGACCTTAAATAAATATACTCACATTAGATTATTAAATCATTAGTGATAAGCTAAAGCTAATAGCATAGGCAATTATATACTTTTTTTTTTGGTAAAGCATAGATAGACTAGATACTGATCGATGTTGATATTATTAATTTATTATTATTAAACTTATGTAATAATAATTATATAATAATGAACAATCAAAAGATAATTCTAAGTTATTTATTTTTATAACTATAGTTATGTAACAACTAACAATACTTATAAGTTATATCATTAATAATCAAAAGATAAATCTAAGTTTTTTAATTCTATTTTTATTTTTTTAATAAAACCAACTTTGTGGATAACACATTGGATGAAAGACTGACGTTAAGGAGTAAACATATTTTTCTAATTGTTTAAAAAAAAAAGAAAAAAAAAAAGAACCATTTTCTCATAAAAAACGTTTTGGCTTTTGGATTGGGGAATACTATTCGAACTCAGCGAATTAGGGCTTTTCACTCTCAAACTCACGGTTCCTCTCCTACTCTTCCTCTTCCGATCCTCTGACGAGTCGACGATGGGTTCAGTTCCAAGTCTCCGGCGGTCTTATTACATTTTCGGCGTCTTATTATCCTCCCGGCGGTCGTATTTCAGTTATGATTTAAGATTAATGCTTGATGTTATCGGTTTTTTTTTTTTTTTTTTTTTTGTGAATGTCGAGTGTTATAGTTACATTCCTTCTTCTTCTTCTTCTCTGCGCATTTTGTTTTTTTTTTCTTCTTCTTCTTCTCTGCGCACTCTTTTTTTTTTTTTTTTTTTCTACTTCTCTATGCAACAGATTTTTTTCCCCCTTCTTTCTTCTTCTTCTTTGTGCACTGTTTTTTTTTTCTTCTTCTTCTTCTTCTTCTTTGCGCACTCTTTTTTTTTTTTCCTACTTCTTCTTCTTCTCTACGCACCTAATTGTTTTTTTTCCTTCTTCTCTGCGCACTATTTTTTTCCCTTCTTTTTCTTCTCTGCGCACTCTTTTTTCTTTTTGTGAATGTCGAGTGTCACTATCACATTCCTTCTTCTTCTCTGTGCACTCTTTTTTTTTTTTTTCTTCTTCTTCTCTGCGCATTGTTTTTTTTTTTTCTTCTTCTTCTTCTTCTCTGCGCACTCTTTTTTTTTGTACTTCTCTGCACACTCTGTTTTTTTTTTTTTTTTTGTTCTTCTTCTTCTCCTTTGCACACTCTTTTTTTTTCTACTTCTTCTTCTCTTCTCTGCGCAACAGATTGCTTTTTTCTTCTTCTTCTTCTTTGCGCACTCTTTTTTTTTTTTTTTTCCTTTTTTTTCTTCTTCTTCTTCATCTTTTTTTTTTTTTCCCCTTCTTCTTCTTCTCTGCGCACCAGGTTGTTTTTCTACTTTCTTTTTTGGTTGTCAGATTGTCGAGTTGAGTCTTGCCAGTGGTTTTTTTTTTTTTTTCTCCTTCTTCTTCTTCTCCTCCCCTGCACCATTGTTGATCTGATTTAGCCAGATTTCATTGAAACAATAGTCAGCAGCTGTTAACTTTTGATATAGTTCATTAGTTCCAACAAGTCAAATATCTAACTAAAATCACAATGCCATTTTGTACTGTGGTCGACTTCTTCTTCTTCAATGCAACTATGTATGATATTTTTTTTTGAGAAGTGACAGGTGTTTCTGATTTAGGAATTAAGATTGCCTTGCTGCTGCCTGCTGGTGCTTCTCTCTCTCTTGGATTCTCTGCAAGACTGCAAGTGCTAGTGCTGGTAGCCTAGTAGTATGTTGTTATGCTTGTACTTGTATGTTACTATGTTCTGAATTAATGGTTTAAAGTGTATATTTATATTTGTGCAATGTGCAGTCAACAACATATGAATATGGATGCTGCTATTGGTACTGGTAGCAACTCAACACCAAGTGTTGCAAATCCAGCTGATCCTAGCAAAGATCCAGCCAGGAAGGCTAAATCAAAAGATCCTGGCTGGAAGTATGGCTATTGGTCAGATCTGGGAAACAAGAATATGGTTAAATGTACTCTCTGTGGTAAGAACTTGAACCAAGGGATAAAAAGGTTGAAGCAACACTTGGCTGGTGATTTTGGAGATGTAGTCAAGTGTAGCAAGGTAACTGCTGAGTTAAGTAGAGAGATGCATGAATATATAATAAAGGATCAGAAGAGGAAGATAAATGATTTAGATGATCCTATTCACAATGATGACTTGGACATAGAGGAAATAGAAGGTGAAGGGCAAATGCCTGCCTCCCCCCTCATCTCAAGCATATATAATTGTCCTAATTCCAAGCTCTGGCACAAATTCTAAAAGAAAACAAGTTTTCATTCAACAACAAGTAAGAGGTCCTATGGATGCTCATGTGAGGAAAAGTGCTGAAGAAGTTGTTGAGGATAGGCGGCGAAAAATGAAGGAGCCCATACAAACTACATTGCATGGTCGGTTATCAATTGAGCAGAAGAAGAAAACTGATAGTCACATTGCTGCTTGGTTGTATGAGTGTGAGATTCCTTTTAATGCAATTAAAGCCAAGAGCTTTGAGATGATGGTTGAATCCATTATACAGGCTGGGCCAGGATACAGGCCTCCAAGTTATCATGATGTAAGAGTGCCTCTATTGAAATCAGAAAAGGAAAAAATTACAGAAATCAGAAAACAATATGAAATGTATTGGAAGAATTATGGTTGTACCCTCATGTCTGATGGATGGACAGATAAAAGAGGGAGACATTTGATTAATTTTCTTGTGAACTGTCCAGTAGAGACCTTTTTTCTTGGATCTGTTGATGCATCCAAGCATGTCCAGGATGCCAACATGTTGTGTAAATTGCTAGATGACAAAATTGAAGAGCTTGGAGAAGAAAATGTTATTCAAGTGGTTACAGACAACGTAGCTAATTATAAATTAGCTGGTTCCCTACTAATGCAGAAACGACCTACATTGTATTGGACAGCATGTGCAGCTCATTGTAATGACCTCATGTTGGAAGATATTGGGAATTTGAATGAGTTTAAGAATACAATAGTTAAAGGTAGAAGGGTCAGTACCTTTATTTATAGACATGTTCGTCTTCTTGAGGCAATGAGAGCTAAAACTGGTGGGCAATATCTTGTAAGAGCTGGAATTACCAGGTTTGCAACATCATTTTTGACACTCCAAAGTTTGTATAAACACAAGATGCTTTGAAGCAACTCTTTGTTTTCGATGATTGGACAATGAGCAATTTAGCAAAGACAGAGGCAGGTAAACAAATAGTTGATACATTGCTTTTTGTTCAATTTTGGAATCGTGTAGAAGATTGCTTGAAAGCATCAAAGCCTATCGTTACTGTATTGAGGGTTGTAGATGGGGATGAAAAACCTGCTATGCCTGAAATATACTTGGCATTAGAGGAGGCAAAGAAAAAAATACAAGAACATTTTGGTGGCCAAGGAACATTATGGAAAAAAGTTATCAAATTTATTAATTAGCAATGAGAGCATCAGATGGGGCGGCCCTTGTATCTTGCTGCCTTATATCTTAATCCTGGAAAATACTTCAAGTATATAGAGGATGAGCCTGATCAGATCAAGAAACAGGAAATCGAAGGGAAAATCCAGCTTGCTTTTAATGAGGTAATTGTAAGAATGGTGCCTAATCTAGATTTGCAAGACAAGATTATTGATCAAGTATCTTCTTATAAACGTCTTGAAGGAATATATTTGGAACTCCAATGACAATTAGACAATGGGCTACCTCTAGTCCTCGTAAGTATTATTTTAATTAAAAAATTCATTTTAGTGTTTATTGTTTAAGTTTTAGCCTTATAAATTATTGTATTTTATACTTTACAGTCAGATGGTAGGGTATTCATGGTGTGGCATCCCCAGAACTTTTGAATATTGCATCTCGCATTCTAGGCCTGTCTTGCTCTTCTTCTGGTTGTGGACGCAACTTGAGCACATTTAAGTTTGTAAGTATTAAGTACATTTTTTATTTTGTAAATATTATATTTCTTTGTTATGTACATGTACTATTTTTAGTCTTTTAGAAAGAATGACATACTCTGTATTGTTTATATATTCAGATTCACACAAAGAAAAGGAACAGGCTAGAATATGAACGTCTAAATGATCTGGTATAACATTCAATATAATAGACGTCTTTAAGTTAGATTTAATGAAAGGCGTCAACAAAATATAAATTATAATCCCCTGTTGCTAGATGAGTTAGATTGGAGTTGTGAGTAGATGATAGGCCATGAGCCAGAAGAGGAAGAGATGGTCCATGATGGTCTCACATGGGGTGATGTAGATCGAGCAATTGGGATATCATCATCTCTTGAGGGACGCACTCGAGTAACAAGAGCTTGAGCATCTGGCAGCAATATCCATTACATACGCCGTGTGAGGAGGGATTCAGTTGAAGATGAGTCAGATCATGAAGATATTCAAGAAGAGGATTTATATTTTAATGATGATGAGGACATTGATGATGATTTTGGACAGCGGCCTGAGAATCATAGTGGAGGGGGGCAGCAACAAGAACATGCAATGGACCCTAGTTTACTTGATGATTTGGATGATTGATTTAACTAATATAATTTGAATTTGGATGTGGATTTTTATTTAGTTGTTATTTCTTATTGCATTGTCTAGGATAAATTAAGATATATTAGAATTTCCTTCTTGCAATCTTGTTGTATATATTTTTAATGCAGGATTTATTACATTTAACACTGAGCTACTGAGGAATAGAGGCACAAATATTTATTTTGGCATCATAGAGGTAAGTAACATTATAGTTTTCCTCTTGCAGTCTTGTTTCTTACTTATATGTTATGATGTTCTAAATTCACCCTTCTTAGTTTATTGATTTGTGTTCTCTTTTAATTTTTGTGAATATGTTTCTTTATGTCCAATACTTTATTCATTATTTGTTGTCTTGTTGGTTTTCTTATATTAAATAAGTTATGTTTTAAATGTTGATTATTTATGTAGAATACTGCATATATATAAACATTAATATAGCATTAATATTTTAGAAAAAAAAAAAATACACTGGGAACGCCTTGGTCGCCTATGCAACGCCTAGTCGCCAAGGCACCCAGGAAGGCCCAAAACGCCTTGGCTCGCCTTGTCGCCTTGACAACTTCAGATTGAGAACTCCACTAGTCAACGAGCAGAAATGCATCAAGTGTTCTCTTTCTCTTTCTCTCTCTCTTACACATTCATCAAATCAAAAAGCAACTGAGAGTCTGAGACATACATACAATTCAAAGCAAGAAATTCCCTTGTGGGAGAAGTAAACTCACAAGGCAAACAAGGAAAAAGGAATATCCAATAAAGGACACTCACCACCTTCACCAAGACCATTCTCACACCTTCAATTGCAAATAAAGCCACCCATGAGAACTTCAAAACTTATGATTTCCTAGAAAAACTCCAAATAACTCCTGTAGCCTTATTGTGCTTGCTCCCAAAAGTTCATCTTCAGTTTCTTTCTTATCCTATAGGCATGTTCAGCCACCCCATTAATATTCACACTTATGCTCTCAATATTCCCCGGTTTTGTCCAATCACAGTCCT
This sequence comes from Protea cynaroides, assembly GCA_028583415.1. Lineage (NCBI taxonomy): Eukaryota > Viridiplantae > Streptophyta > Magnoliopsida > Proteales > Proteaceae > Protea > Protea cynaroides. Next base: position 91,175,436 of record CM053274.1, read on the forward strand.
TCATTGGCTAAATGACAATCCCCATTTACTCATTTATCAAAGAAAAAAAAAAAAGAGACAAAGAGGTGAGGGATGAGGATAATTTTGAAACTTTATGGCCTCCAATGAAATGCCTGGCAAGTGAAGATCCTGAGTTTCCTCACCTTGGGTGCATTTGTTGGCATTTACACCCCCATATTTTAACTATGAGTAACAACAAACAACAATGAACTTGACCCATTAATATGTTGATGTTTTCTTCATTCCCACTAAGTGATAGTTTGATACATCCCATTAATATGTTGATGTTTTCTTCATTCCCACTAAGTGATAATCTGATACATCATTTCCTTAGCTGAAACTTTGAACTGACTTTAGATACAATCATATCTTTGACATCCCTATGATGGCAAATTCTAGAGGAAAAAGGTTAATACTCAAAATTTCCTAGTGAGTAGAACCACATTGGGCATAGGAGTTGTTTCCTGAAAGGCAACGGATTTCGAGCAAGGCAATCATTCTGTTGCTTGGTTGGTCATAATATGGTAATTAAACTTGTCAAGTACATTCCTTAGCCCATGTCATATATTTATATTCCTTGCAATCAATTTGGTTGACAAAAGCTTAAGTAAAATTTAATTACTATATTTAGTAACTTTTTTAGTTCGCTACTATTAAAGTACTCTTTGACCTGCACAGTTGGTGTAGGAATCTTTGACTATAGTCGCTAAGTTGGAATAGGACTCTACAGTCCTATTGTGTTTATAGTTCTATATAGTCCTACTGTAATTAGATCTTCTATAAGTATATGGACTCCTAATTAGTTTATTATTTTGCTTTATTAGTTTCCTTTATCAATTAGGCTTGTTAGTTTCCTTTTCCTATTTGGAGTTTACTTTGTCTTTAATTTGTGACTACGACTCTGACTTGTAGAGTTCTAGATCCTATCTAATAGTTGTTTTCTATTTTCTATAAATACAAGCTACAAAGAAAAGCATACATACTCTTTCTTTCCTTTATACATCGATTCTCTCCATCTTCTCTTATTTTTCTATTTTGTTTCATAGTATCAGAGTGGGTGCCATTTTGAGAGAGTCGTCAAAATTTCTTTATCATGGTGTGCAGCCACCATAGCCACCACTGCTGCATCTGATCCTTTTTTTTTAACCTTCCATTAATCAAGTGAGTGTTCTGTTTCAAACTTTCAAATTTAGATCTGGTACTGGTTAATTTTTTTTTCAATCAGATCTGAATCTCTGCAACTTTTGATCTGGTTTTCTTTCAGCCCATGAATGATATAAATTCTGCTCTTCTGTTTCATGGGTTACTGCTCATGTTTGGGGAAGATGAATTCTGTTTTACTGCTTCTGAATCTACAGCTTCAGCTATTGGTTTTATTGACTGTTGAGTGCAATTAAATTTGTGTTTTATTGCTGGTTTCTATTAGCATTGATCTTAGGTTATTTTCTGCCCTGCCATTAGTTGATTTCTACATATCAGTGATAGATCTGGATTCCATTAAAAGTTCCACCATTATCGATTTCAGTTTTTGTTTTAAAGCCTAGTCATTAATTGCGTTCGATTTCTGGTTCTGCTTGACATCAAATCTTGATATCAGTTACAGTTTTGAACCCCTATCTTTTCATTCTCGGTTTACCATAAATCTTTCTCTCGACTTTACCACAGCATTGAATTGGTTGCTATTCACCATTATTGCTGCTGTCAATTCTGGTTAAAGAAGGAATCCTACCCTAATAAGGAAACCTTCCTAGCTGGACATCTAGGCATTGGATTGGGTTCAATTTATGATATCTTATCATCCTATCTGTTTATGATACTTTGGCAAGTTTTGATTGGCCACTGTCACATTAGACTTTGACTTTTGAATTCTATAGAAAAAAAACTTCCCTATCTTCCGAAGCCCTAATGTTGCAAAGACTTGTTCATATCTCTTAATCCAACCGTTGGATTGATATCATCTTTTAATATTCCGCTTGAGTCATTGATGTTTACATGAATACCAATTCTGGTTGACAACAGTTGGTCGGATTTTGATTTTGACTTTAGTCAAAATAAAAAAAACCCTTGCCTTGTTACCCTATTCTAGTCCCACTAGGACTTCACCATATTTCTTAATTCGACCGTTGGATAGTTTTGAAATTTGGATATCCTATTATTGATGTGTACCTTCGTAATTTGTTCACGTGGGGGGGGGGGGGATCATATATATATATATATATATATATATATATATATATATATATGATCAAGTTCATTGAAGAGAGCTTAGCCTATTACTACATGCTCGTGTTGGGAGCCTACTACAGTTGCATGTAACATAACCTCTACTGCTTGCAGCCTACCTACTTGTTGCACGTGATACAACCTACTACATGCTTGTGTTGGGAGCCTACTATAATTGCACATGATGCAACCTCTACTACCTGTAGTTTACCTACTTGTTGCACGTGATGCAACCTACTATTTTTGCTCGTATTGGAGCCACCACTATTGTTGCTTGGTGTCTGCTCTATTGCTGACGCTACTTCTGCTTGGTTCACATTGACCTATAATGTGCTGCTTTTGTTGCTTGATTCAAAATGACCTATACTGTGCTGCTTTGCTACTACTAGTGTTGTTGCTTGGTTCACAGTGACCGATACTGTACGACTATACTACTACTACTGCAGCTTCTGTTGATACATTGTTTCCAGCTAAAGCTCTCTCTATTGCTGCTGCTTCCGTTGCTACATTGTTTTAAGCTAAGCTCTTACATTCTCTCGTGCTCCAGCTTGAAAGGGGGGGGGGTGTTAAACTACACTACAGTCCACACAATGGGACCTACTCATAGTCTTCATCGTGTGGGACTCTTTAACCTGCACAGTTGGTGTAGGATTCTTTGACTACAGTTTTTGAGTAGGAATAGGACTCTACAGTCCTATTATAATTAGATCTCCTATTAGTATATGGACTTTTAATTAGTTTATTAGTTTTCTTTATTAGTTTCCTTTACCGATTAGGTCTATTAGTTTCCTTTTCCTATTTAGAGTTCACTTTGTCTTTAGTTTGTGACTAGGACTCTGACTTGTAGAGTCCTAGTCTTAAATCCTATCTAATAATTGTTTTCTATTTTCTATGAATACAAGCTACAAGGAGAAGAGCATAGATACGCTCTCTTTCCTTTACACATCAATTCTCTCCATCTTCTCTTATTTTTCTATTTTGTTACAGTTACAAAATCATTATATTAGTAATTATTATAAAGTTTCAATTTTTGTTTTAATTTCACCTCCTATATTTCACTTTATCTTTAAGCAGAAGAAGCCTAAAGTAACTCTAGGTATCTAGTCATATAAGTCCAGGTGTCTTTTCAAGTTGAAAATATCAGGTAGACTATATAGCATGGATGCCCTGAACCACATCATGCAAAGGAGTTGATTCTTGAAAGGCAACGGACTTGCGCAAGGCAATCATTCTGTTCCTTGGTTGGTCATAATATGGTAGTTAAACTTGTCAAATACACTCCTAAGCCCCTATCATATATTCATATTCCTTGCAATCAATTTGGTTGACAAAGGCTGAAGTAAAATTTAATTACTATATTTAGTAAGTTTTTTTAGTTAGTTACACAATCATTATTAGTAATTATTATAAAAATTCCAATTTTTATTTTAATTTCACCTCCTTTATTTCATTTTACCTTTGAGCAAACGAAACCTAAAGGAACTCTAGGTATCTAGTCATATAGGTCCTGCTGTATTTTCAAGTAGAAAATATTGAGTGGACTATATAGCATGGATGCCCCATGACCTCATTTTAACAAGATCCTGATGACAGTGTCACCTTGGATAAAATCTGAAATTAGAACACATTTCATATTCATTCTAAGAAGTCTACTCTGGCACAAGTGTTTTAAAATCTTGCTCATGTGTACTACAATACTAGCTCATAATCAAACATCCAAGGGCAGAAATGAACAAAGAAGAATACAATTTTAGCACTAATAGCACGCACAGGGTCAATCATGAGGTGAGCAAAAGAGATGGGGAGAAAGTGATGAGTGAGTTATGGAATATCTTCTGATGGACTGCCATAGGATTGTTCGCACAAGTTATCCTAAAAGCTTGTTGCTAAGTAAGGGCAATGATAATGTTTATCAACACCCCCCGGACGTACAGGCCTGTACACACACACACGGCCTTGTACATCAAAACTAATAGCCTCCCAAATCTGGTTGAAGCTTCTAGGATTGGCCACCCATCGTTGAAGATTTCTCTCGAACCAAATGTAGTATATAGTTGCAGCAAAGGCAAGCATGGCTATAGTGTCACAGGGGGTTTTGGCCTTGAGTTTCTTGATCACCCATTTTCATTTCTAATAGGCCAGCATTTACTCAAAGAAAAATGATGGATGTCTTTTCCACAGCCCAACACAAGCCACAAGAAGAGTTGGGGATGATAGCCCTTTCATGACGAAGATAGCTCGTCAGGAGAGTCATAGTCAGGGTTCACGAAAGGATAAAGCTATGATGAGGAAGGCGCCCACGAAACCAAACCACATCAAACCATTCAACCTTGGGGCTTAGAGATTTGACCGTATCCCAAGTAGAGGATGAAGAGAATCTACCATTCGAGGAGGCAATCCAGGTAGTGATATCCCCGCTCCTAAGAGGACGACGAAGGATAGAAGTGAGGGCTTCCCAAGCTTACAAGAGATGAGAAAAGAAGGCCCTGCCAGTGCACCAGGATCTATATGACATAATTGAAGAAGTGGCCATCCTATCCCAACCATAATCAATTCTAATCCTTTACCCATAGGCTATCACTAGGACACCATGAGGATGCCAGTTATCCAACTAGAGGAGAGTAGAGGATTCATCATCAATAAGGGGTCAGATGTTGGGGAATGCCATTTGCCTATGACGAAGAATTGTTCTCCAGACCCAAGAAGAATCAATACTCTCAGTTGCTGTCCAAAGAGTTTTTTCAAGTGCCTGCTGTAAATCCATTTCACCTAGATCCAAACTTTTTTCTCCACAAGACGCCAAATCATTTTTATGATGCAGGCCAAGTTGACTTCCTTGACTCTTCGAATTCCCAAGCTGCCGCCTTCTTTGGCAGACAGACTTTTCCCAACCAATTTAATGGAAGAATTCGTTGTTCTCCGCCCCTTTCCATAAGAAGGCACTAATGAAACTTTCAATTTGCTGGATTATTGGGCTAGGTAGGCCAAAGATCCCGGTCCAATACAGATACGAACTCTGCATGACCGATCTAACAGGTTCCAATCTCCCTACATAAGATAGAAATCTGGCTTTCCATAACCAAAGTCTCTTCCTAAGCCTGTCGAGAATAGGAGAGCAATGATGGATTGAGAGTCTGGAAGTTATGAGAGGGAGATTGAGATAGGTGACCAGAAGTTTCCTAAGGGGAAAATCCACAATACTCTTGAGGTTCTCAAGGTACGGCTCATCAATCCCAGCCAGGAACAAAAGGACTTTTGGTTGTTGATGGTTAAGCCCGACATGGAGCTGAAGGAGCATAGAGTTTCCATAATGTCCATAAGAGATTTGATGTTTCCTTCCGAGAAAATCATGATGTCATTCACAAAAGCCAAGTGGGTGAGGTCAATCGCCTTACAAGGGGGGAAAAATTCATCCGATGCTGACAAGAGCTGATTTGGAGATTTCTAGACAAACTTTCCAAAGTTAGAGTGAATAGGAAAGGAGACATAGGGCATCCTTGTTTAATCCCCTGATTCGCATTGAAGAAACCAACTGGGCTACCATTCACCAAAACTGAGAACTTAGCTGAGAAAACGCACCATAGAATCCATTGACAGATTCGCTTAGGGAACTTCATTTTGGTGAGGACTTCCATGAGATATTCTCATCTGATTTTATCATAAGCTTTTGAAGGTGAATCTTTAGCATAGCAGCAGGAGAGTGATACTTCCTGTCAAAACCCCGAACTAAATCCGTGCAGATCATAATGTCATCCACAATGTTCCGACCATGAATAAAAGCCGATTGACATGGGCTGCTGACCACCACCTCTTTCAGTCTGAGAGAGGATTTTGCAATGATCTTATACAATGTATTGCATAGAGCTATGGGCTGAAATCAGCAATGGAAGAGGCACCTTCCTTTTTTGGGATGAGGAATAAGAAAGTTTGATTAACTTCTTATCTGTTTGGGGTTGTAGAAAAAACTCTTAACTGCTGAAAGCATATCTGCCTTAATGATATCCCATGCAGCAATGAAAAATCACATGCTGAATCCATTTGGACTCAGGGCCTTCTGGGCCTTCATGGATTTTATGGCTTTGAGGATCTCATCTTCAACTGGCAAGGCAGCCAAGCTAGTTTTTGATCAGCAAATAGGACTTTATCAAAAAGATCTAGAGGAACACTATCCGAAAAAGGGGAGAACGGTTGGACCATACAGATTAGAGAAGTAATCTTCCGCCACCGTTTTAATTCCAGCAACATCAAAGAAAATAAGGCCATCCTCTGCTTGCAAAGAGGTAATATGAGGTTTTGGCAAGCTTTAACTGATTTGTGAAAGTAGCTGGTGTTTCTATCTCCCAGTTTGAGTCAGTAAATTCTGGATTTTTGTTTGAAGAAGCTATCTTCTTGAGCCACCAAAGTGCCCAACTTTAACGATAAGTCTTTTTCAGCCTGAGCAAGGGATGTGTCAGTAACAGGTGCTTGTAGCCTGAGCTGAACAGCACTCAATTCATTTCTGCACTCCTGCACAAAACTTGTTAAGAGTCCTTGTCTTTACTTTCTATTTTTCTTTTTAGTATCCTTAACTAACTAGGACTTTCTATTTTGCTTTCTAGTCTTCTGATGTAACTAGGACTGCGGACATGTAGCAGTCTTATTTCATTAAGTTGTTTAGTCTTCTACTATTATAAATAAAGACCGCAGGGAGGGAGAAAGCATTACTCTCGAATCCTCGATTTAGCTCCCTCTAACTATTCTCGATTCTCTCTTCCCTCTCTTCTTCTTCTTCCATATTCATTCTTGAGTTTGCTGGTTTATATTTTCTTTACTTTGTTACATGGTATCAAAGCAATCTCCTAGGTTGCCGTTTCGAGAATCGTTTAAGGTTCTCGTTTTAATGTGCAGCCGCCATTGCTGTTTTTGTTGTAGTTTATTATTCTCTACAAGATCTGATCTGGTTCATCTGGTTCGGCCATTGATTTTCTGTAATGTGATTGGTATTAATTGTCTGCTGCTGTCAACTTATTTCTATTGATCTGATCTGCTGCCAGTATCTACAGCTGCCTTCAATCTGCTGTTCTGCTGATTTGTCTGCTACTCAATCTGCTGCTGCTGTTCTATTGCTCCTAGTTACTGTCACCTAGTGCCGCAAGTTGCTGCCTCCTGATCTGCTACCCCTGTTGATTCTACCCTACTGATCTGCCTTTTTTTTTTATTGATCTACTGCTACTACTACTACTACTACTACTACTCTTACTACTACTACTGCTGCTGTTGCTGCAACTGGTACTCTATTGCTGTTGCTACTACAATTGCTGCTGTTATTACTACTGCTACTGCTGTTGCTTCTGCTACTGCAACTGCGTTGTTCCAAGCTGGGAATGGATGACTTGTATGCCCCAGCTTGGGGGGTGGGGATGGGATGGGATGGGATTAGCAATATAATTATAATTCTTGTTAGGAATAATAACTAACTAGTCAAAGCAGTTAGCCAAAACGTAAGGAGAAATTAGTTTATTAGTTTATTTGTTAGAGTCCGTAGTCTAGTCTAGGTGTGAGATTCCTTAGTCTAGTCTGGTTTACTTGTTAGAGTTCTTACTTGTCTTTACTTTTTATTTTACTTTCTAGTATTCTTAATGTAACTAGGACTTCCTACTTTGCTTTCTTGTCTTCTTATGTAACTAGGACTGCTGACATGTAGCAGTCCTATTTCCTTAAGTTATTTGGTCTTTCACTATTATAAATAAAGACCACAGGGAGGGAGAGAGCATTAATCTCAATTCTACTCCCTCTAACTACTCTCAATTCTCCCTCCCCTTTCTTCTTCTTTTTCCATATTCCTTCTTGTGGTTGCTGGTTTATATTTTCTGTACATTGTTATACACATGACACACACGGGGAAACACAATAACGTAGCACCAAGGAGAGAAATTGTGGATACCCCATTGCACTTCCTAGGGATCAAACACTCGGCCTCCTTACTTTGATACCATTTTGGCAACGTTTATCCTAAAAGCTCGGGCTGTTAAGTAAGGGCAACAACAATGTATGGCAATTAGCAACAAGGACTAGGTTTCACATTAACCACCCCTCCCCAAAAAACCCAAAAAAAAAAAAAAAAAAAGTCATAAAATTGAGCTTTCAAAAGATAAACAGAATAATTCTTTAAAATAAAGGTCATCCAAGATAACGGCTTCAGGTACTTCAGCTAGTTGATATGGCAATGGCTATGTGCCTATTTAAAATAGTGTCCAATTAAATTGCTGATGGTTAATTCCATAGTCCCAGCTCATGATTTTAGATACATAGGCTTCAAACAAATAATTGTTAATGAAAACTTTAACCTAATTAGGACTTCTTCCAGATGACCTACAAAACTCCAGAAATTTTCAAATTCCTAAACTGCTAATAACAATATGGGTCCCAAACAATAAACTACCGAATAATGACTTAAGAATACATATCAAACAACTTGTGCACAATGAGAAAATGTGGGATTATCAAATAAGAAATGTATAAAATTTGCATAATGGCTAAAAGGGAACACCTAACCAGGAAGTACTGAACTACTTGTAAATTGAGTTGAAAGTTACCTCCAGAAAGTTATCTTGTCTGAGGTATCTGCATGTAACTGCTTTCCCCAACAGGCAAGCTCTCGTCCCAACAGCACGCTTGACCATCCAATATCCCTGCATGATCCAATAAAATGCATTAGGAACTATAAAATGGGCAACAAAACGTATAAAGACCACTCAATCTTCCTGGTTCTTGATCTATGTGAAGGTCAAAGTATTGCTTACCTCTACAATACTTGGAATAAGTTTTAGTCTTGCATTCCGGAATATGTCACTTCCATCCACAAATCTACCCAATAAAGATTCTTTTCTTATGGGCCGATCAGCACCATAGTAGAGAACCAAACTATAGTTTGGTTTTGCTGGAACCTGCAATGATACAACCAACATATAATTTCCCATCTGAATAGTCAGGCTCACATTAATGGTACAAAACAGCCTGCGTGATGGCTATGGACCTGTCAGCACCATGATAGAAATCCATTTCTAATACAGCCCACACCCGGTTTCTATCTGAATAGCTACACTGACACTCGTAGATAATAACATGAGGACAGCCTTAGAAAGTAAGAGTGGCAGCATGGGTTGGGTTGGCAAGGAAAAGCATAGCAAAGATAATTAAAAGAAAAAATTCTCTAAAATGTGATTCACACTTAATCCCTCGTTGAATAACAAAAAAAAAAAAAAAAAACTAATATTTTGATCATAACTCCTAACCAAAAAGTTAATAATTGGATCTTTGATAAATAAATAATTAGAAAAATAATGAGAAAAGTTGGTCAATGCACACAGAACAATCTCTACATACTCTCTACTTTTCTTGGAACTCAAATACAATTGTAAAGAGATTAAGAAAGAAAAAAAGAGAGAAAACATTGGGTGAAGCAATTAAGTTGCCTATGATTTAGAAGGCAGAATTCGATTATCTGACCTTAATACAGTAGTTACCCAACCCACCATTTGTCATCCCAGATGATTCTAGGACAAAGAAACTGATAAGCAACTGATGTTGACCTCCTCCACCCTCTTTTATCCTTTTTCTCTAGGTGAGGCAAGTGGGTCGGTTAGTTATGAGTTGTTGAAGATGGGTTTTCAATTTATGTTTATGCATTTTTACTACTTCCCCCCCTCCTCCCCTCCTCCCCCCCCCCCCCCCCCCCCCCCTAATTTTTATGGCTATGGTGTGAAGAGCCATGGACTTTACCGGCTTAGCAAGCAAATAAATAGCTTGGCATATTGGCATGTACCATTATTTTTATACGAAAAAAATAAAACTACTTAAGTAATAATTCAAAGGTCATGTTTAACACTTACTTTTGTTTTGAATCTTTTGATAAGTAGATTCGGGGAGGAAGAGTGCAGGCAGGATATGATCCTAGGTGCACTAGCATCTTCCATGATAATACTTAATTGCCTTCGAATCATTGTTCATTGGAAGAATAATATTATTAAATTAACATATATGGTAATATGCTTGCTATTCCAAAGGATAGTCAGGATAAGGGCATCTATCGGAAGTTCATGGATCAGTAAATGTTCAATTAAACTAGCAATGAGTGCTGAACATAGGTCATTTGCTTCACAATCATAAAGTTAAACCGGTATAAAGATAATTTCAACATGTTTCTGAATCCTTCAAATGAGTTCAATGTATGCCACTTGAAAACTTCAATATTTCCATTATTAATTAGTGGACCAATATACAAAGACAGTATGGAACAAACTCAGAATTTAAGAGGATGACAACAACCTCCACCTGTTGGATTATAGTATTGGTAATTGGCATATTTACCTATCATATACATAGATCTCATTCATAATGAAATGAAGCAAAAAATCAAGATCAAAGACACATACCTCTAAATTAATGACCAATATGAATGGCAGTTTCTTCCCAGCATCTGACTGAAAATGAGATAACAAATTTAGTCAGGAATTGTTTTTGGGTACGTGACAATATATAACCAGTATAAACCATATCTCAGCAATCTATAATGGATGCAATAGAAACAGGGGAGAAGAGAGATTGAGAGGAAGAGAAGTGAAAGAGAGAGAACCGTGGGAGGGGAGAGAACGTTGAATTAATTCTTTCCCCCTCACCCCCCATCTTATTTATAACATTAAAGAGTAAACAAAAAGGGAAGTCGACTTGGACAGAAGTTTAGTCCAAGTCGAAATTACAAGAGACTGAAATTAAAAAGGACTTTAACTACTAGATAGCACTTAACACTACTAAGCTAGGTGACACCTAGACTACATAACTAAGAACATAACATTCCCTCTCAAGCTGGAGTCGGAGGATAAATATCACCAAGACCCAGCTTGGAACAATTATGAAGAAATATAGCTTTAAACATTGCCTTTATGAACATATCACCAAGCTGAACATTGTAACTTGTGAACGAAGTAGAGATCACTTTATGTATATAACGGAATCATGAACAAAATGACAGTCAACTTCTATATGCTTCATACACTGCTTGAAAACCGGGTTGCTAGCAATGTAAATGGCTGTCTGATTATCACAGTACAAAGGGAATAGGTTGTGTAATTGGAAAGCCAAATTCACTAAGAATAGACTTTAGCCATATTAATTCTGCAGTAGTATGAGCCATAGCATGATACTCAGCCTCGGCACTAGATCGAGCAATTGTAGTTTGTTTCTTGCTATGCCATGTAATAAGATTGCCACCACGAAAGGTACTGTAACTAGAACAAGTAAGTGGAGGGACTCTCATATATATAAGGCACCCAAGGTTTCAGTATTAAGCAATATGAGACTATTCCCAAAACTCCCCCTCACGTGTTGCCCCTCTTTTGGATGACAGTACACATGACTTATGTGGTCCTACTTTTGGGTGACCTTGATCCCTTTTTTGGGTGATTGTAATGAGGGAACCTGGAGCTCTAATACCATGTAACATAATAAAACCAGTATAAACTAGATCTCAACAATCTACAATGCAAGCAATAGAAACAGGGGAGAGAAGAGAGATCGAGAGGAAGACAAGTGAGAGAGAGCGTGAGGGGAGAGAATGTTGAATAACTAATTCTTTCCCCCCCACCCCCATCTTATTTATAATAGTAAAGAGTAAACAAAAAGGAAGTCGACTTGGATAGAAGTTTAGTCCAAGTTGACATTACAAGATAATGAAATTAAAAGGACTTTTAACACTAGATAGCACTTAACACTGAACAACACTAAGCTAGGTGACACCTAGACTGCAAAACTAAAAACTTAAAAGGGTGAATAATAGAGGAATGTATTCTGTTAGCGTTAGCAATATGCTGTGGGGGCTGTGGGACCCACTTAGATTTAGTAGATTTATTATTTTAGTTGTTTGCTATTTGTTGTAAGTGGTATCTTGGTTTCCTAAGTTGTTAGGTCTCCTTTCCTAATTGGGTTATGTAATTAGGAAACTTTCCTAATGACCATTGTTACTATTTTTCCATTATTAATATAAATAAAGGAGTGTAGAAGAAGGACAAATATAATCGACTCTTCCCTCTTCCAAAGAGTTGTACCTGCCTCCTTTCTTCTCTTCTCCCTTTCTCTCTTTACGGTTTCTATGTTACTGTTTTCTTCTATTGTAAACTGCAACATGGTATCAGAGCAATAAACTGATCTGCAGTTTTCAGAGTCGTTTAAGTTTTTTGGTTATGGTGTGCAGCCATCACTACTGCGTCTGCTGTTGAGTTTACGTATTGGCTGTGGGCTACAATGAGAATCGTAGTTGCTGTTCCGGTCTTCCTGCAATTTTCTTGGGTTTGAATCTATGTTGCTGTGGGATTGGTTCAATCGGATTTGTTTTATTCCTTACCAGATATCTTGGTTCGTGAACGGGTATCCTTGTGCTTTGGTTTTCAGTCGCATTTCTTTTTCGGAGGTTAGTTATACTCACCTGTGGATACCCTGTCCTTCCCATGTTTCCTCTCCTTTGTTTCTGTCACTGTTATTGTTACAGTTCCTTCTTGTTATTATTTTGGTTATTCCCTTTTGTCTCTACATCCAAAAACCTACCAAGCTGCAATCATGGTGGTCGTTCTCCATAGAGAATGATCAATTACCCTAAGTCGTGGAGCATTAGCTCTCCACCCTGGCGACCTAGCCTATAGTTCCTTGTCTCTAGAATCTCAACCTGCTATGAGAAACAAAACCTGCAGCTGCTCTCTTCCCTACTGCCTGCGTTAGTTTCAGGAAGTCGATTCGCCTTCATTGTTGGTTGCGTGGATCTTTTTCTGCCTGATTTTCAGAGGACTATCAGTGGCGATTGAATACCTAGAATTTCAGCTTCATCAGCTTTGATTTGGATGAGTTCTCTCATTTCAATTAAATTCAGTTCTACCACCTCCGTTTCTCTCCTTTCGTGAGTCTCAAGGTTGAAGACAGGTTTCCACCCACGTGAAACCCTTCTCTTCTTTATTTCATATTTTATTCTTTCCTTTCACATTAATTTCCATAACTGCCATTGCCTTTTAAGAGAGTTCTGTTTTATCCTCTTCCAATATTTGCTTCCAAGAATAACCTCATCCATTACATATAAACCTTCCTTTGGTTCAGGGTCTGTTTGCTTCACTCAAAAGGAATTTTATAGTTCTGTTTTTTTGAAATTACCATTCTACCATTAAGGGTTTGTTTGTCTATCTTAAGGGAGATCAGATTTCTGATTATTTTACAATTTTGCCATTCCTTCCTTGTTAGCACCCATGGCCACTTGAATATTGTGGTTAATTACTAGATTGCTACTAGATCCATTTGTTCCCTTTCTAAGGGTCTTGTTTGTCTTTCTAGTATATCCCAAATAGTTCTACATACCTCATAACTTTGGATTCAACTGCCGGATCAACTTCAAATTTGGATCTTATTAGTGATTGCTTTTGCTTATGGGATTTCTGGTGCTGTTCATCCTTTAAGATGCTACTTATTGCTACTACCGTATGATGCCTACTTGTTGCACGTAATGCAACCTAGGACCTTTTGCTCATGTTGGAGCCACCACTATTGCTGCTCTTTGGTGTCTATTGCTAAAAATATCAAGATCTGATTTTTCAAGAAATCAGATTGAAAATCAGATCTCGATCTAGTGTTTTCTACTGCTTATTACTATCAAGCCCTGCTGATCGAGATCTGCTAATAAAGAACTGGATTCTTGAAACCTGCTTACTTGTTGTGAATACTACACTACTGCTTTAAGATCTTCTTCAAAGATCTTATTCAAGATTGGTTTTGACTTCAAGAACTGGTGCTCAAGATTTTTTTTTTATTGCTGCCTCTACTACCTGATGCAATCTCTACTACTTGGTTCGCAGTGACCTATGTTGATGCTTGGTGTCTGCTCTATTGCTGATGCTACTTCTACTTGGTTCATAGTAACCTATATTGTGCTACTGCTGTTGCTTGGTTCACAGTGACCTATGTTGCTGCTTGGTGTCTGCTCTATTGCTGATGCTACTTCTACTTGGTTCACAGTAACATATATTGTGCTGCTGTTGTTGCTTGGTTTACAGTGACCTATATTGTGCTGTTGTTACTGCTTGGTTCATAGTAACCTATACTGTGTTGTTGCTGCTTGGTTCACAGTAACCTATACTATACTGCTTTACTACTACTATTGATGTTGTTGCTTCCATTGATATGTTGTTTCAAGTTGTAGCTCTTACATTTTCCTATGCTCCAGCTTGAGGGGGTGTCAGCATTAGAGATATAATGTGGGGGCTGTAGAACCCACTTAAATTTAGTAGATTTGTTATTTTATATTTGTTGAAGTGGTATTTTGGTTTCCCAAGTTGTTAGGTCTCCTTTCCTAGTTCGGTTATGCAATTAGGAAACTTTCCTAATGACCATTGTTACTATTTTTCCATTATTAATATAAATAAAGGAGTGTATGAGCCATGAGGAGGACAATATAATCGACTCTTCCCTCTTCCAAAAAGTTGTACCTCCCTCCTTGCTTCTCTTTCTCTCTCTCTTACAATTACTGTGTTACTGTTTTCTTTTATTGTAAAGGGCAACATATTCAATAAGCGTCATAGATCATAATTATCAAGGCGTCGCGAGACTCTGGGGGCTGGGCGGCTAGGCACCTTATTACATAATAAAAAGGCGGGCACCTTGGCTGTCTAGGAGTAGCCTAGGGCGCCTTATACTTGAGTCACTTTTTTATGAGTTTTTCTTTAATCTTTTATTATAGTATATTTATTCGACCGTGTATGCAAGTCATGGTACACATGAGATTCATAGGATCGATGGGCTATATAAGCAAAAATGAGATGAGAAAATCGATTTGGAAGACTTCAAAAAAGCTAAAACTCAAGTCTGAACTCTGAACTAGAAAAACCCTACATTTAAACTTTCAGTCTTTTACCTTGGTGTCTTGCATATAATATACAATGGATGCCAATGGTAATAGTTAAGCTGATATCTTATCGCATTGCCTAGGTTGATTTTTGGTATATGACACAAGCAAAAAAATAGTAATAAGTATTAAAAAGTGACATAAGGAGGGGTGCACCTTGGACAGCTTATTGATGCCTAAGCGCTTAGGGGCCCAGACACCCCTCTACCGAATTGGGTCGCCTTGGCACCCTGAGAACTATGCCAAAGATACAAGAGAGCTTCTGAGTAGGGGCATAAAAGAAAAAAATGAAAAACCCAAGAGGACAGCCATCCCCCACAATTAGATATAATCTTCAAATACAAGTGGATAGCAAGATCCTAAGCATGGGAGAAGTGCCTACTCCTGATCGTATCAAGATCAAGGATTAAAGTATTGCGTATCGGTAGCGTATTGGGCAAGCAATTTTAAGAGACATTGTATCGTGTCGTAGATACAGTGGATACACTACGATACGGAGCAAGATACGCACGGGAATGCTTAAGGAACATGCAAAACATAAATTTAAGGCATAACACTGTAAATAAGCAACATCAAAAAGAAAAATATTCTTACATGAAGGATAATACCAAGCTGAATTCCGGGCCATGTTTTGAGTCCTTACTATGGTGGTGTGCAGGCAAGTTTCAACCTCCTAGGCATGAGTGTGTTTGCATGGATGCCTTTTATAACTTTTTATTAGATTGCGTACATTATTATGTTACATTGGGATACACTATATCAGCACCTAAAGGAAAAAAACAGAAAAGAGAGATCACGATGAAAGGGATTCTTCTCGAAGGTTTTTTTCACTCCACCAGAGTCCCAGACTCAACGAGGAGGAAAAGCACATGAATGTTCCAATTTCCAACATCGATCAAGGTTGCTTCCGATGATTGACAGCGCCGACAAACATGTATATATCTTTTTACTTCTTTATCTTCTTCTTCTTCCTCCTCCGATTTCTGTTTTATTTTACCTTTCTCTTCTTCGCTTCTTCCGATTTTTTTTTCTTCTCTTCTTCCTCTTCAACCAATCACCTGAGACAAAAATCAGTGAGTTGCAGCCGCTCTCGATACAATCTTTTAAACTGTGACGAATTCTTGAAATGTACATTTGTATAAAATTTATTTTGTATCGACCTATATCGACAAGTATCGACCTATATCGGTCCGATACTGACTGATACATTTGATCCATTTCTTCCTTCTTCTTTTTTTTTTTTTTTTTTTTTTTGAATTTTTCAAACGAGAAAATGGAAATGTGAACTTCATTTTTGACGTATAATTCATTTTGTATCGACCTGTATCGACAAGTATCAACCTATATCAGTCCGATACTGACTGATACGTTCGATCCATTTCTTCCTTTTTTTTTTTTTTTTTTTTTTTTGATTTTTTCAAACGAGAAAATGGAAATGTGAACCATTCATTTATTACGTATAGGTCGTATCGAACTGTATTGAGAATATCAATCTGTATCGACCCGTATCGGTTCAATACGTTTGATACCCACCAATACACTTACTATTTTAAAAACTGGGAAACATATCGCAGGGGTATTGTATCGACCCCTATCAATACCGATACTGGCAGTATCATCGATACTTAAATCCTTGATATTCAAGACATAGAGATAGTTCAAACCCGAGCTTGCCTCTGACATGAAAGATTATGGCATCCCAAACCTGGTTGTTTGATCTAGACTTGTTGGTCCATTTCCTCAAGTTCCTTTCCATTCATAGTTGATAAATTGTGGCACAGAAAGCTAGTTTTCTGCTGTGTCATTAGTAGATTTCGTTAAATTACATCTTGAATCATTTCTACTCTTTGTCGAAAGGGAGGATCCTTCTGTCAACAAGCTAGCACTTCCGATTGATGTCTCCCCAGATACGGAGGGAGAAGGGGCAATCAAAGAAAAGGTGATTGCTATCTTCAATTCCATTCCAACATAGGCAACATGATGAGAAAAGACTGCATCGAGAGGGAGCATGTAAAGACTCTTTAGGCTTTAAAGTTGTGTCTTGGGATGGAGCCTAGGAACCAAACCATAGAATGCTGAGGGATTTTTGGACAACCTCAACCAATGTAAGCTGAAGCAGAGGAGAATTTCCCAAAGGCTAACAAGGTCCAGATGACCTAATCTCCACAACCTCTTCAGCTTCTGGGGATGGAGGAGAGCTCGGACCATGCAGCCAAAAGAACTGAAGTGGAAGCTACATCCGGGGGCCATGAGAGGCCTTGCACGATGGAGGAAACTGTAGCCGTCCAACGAAGACCGGTGCCGTGAATGATGCCATCTCCAAGAGAGTTAATTAACACTCCTTGCATGTGCCAATTGTCTAACCACAAAATGGTGGAGCTGCCATCATTGATACAGGACTTGATGACGTTGGACACTAGGTGTCTACACCTCAAGATGCTTTTCCAAGTCGAGAAGTCATGATGACAAGGGACTATCCATAAGGAATCCACTTTGAGAACCTGGGCATAGATCCAGTCGATCCAGATGCTTTTCTTCCTTTCCACTATCTTCATAGTTGTCAAGGCGTCCAGGCGGTGTTTACAGGCCTGGGTGCCAGGGTGCCTTGTGGACACGAGAAAGGCAGTCGCCCAAGGGGCCTGGGCATCGCCTAGGCGATGCTTAGGGTGCCTTGGACACCCAGAATGTCTGGGCGGCCGCCTTGTTTTCAATGTGTCTTTTTTTGTTCTCATAATTTCCGTTGATCTCTGAATTTTCCTCACAAGATTTATTAGGCTAGACAGGAACATGTATCAAACAGTATTTATTTATGCCTAATATCGTTCAAATAAATGAATTCATTTCCTTAAGATATTATTCATAAATAAGCAAATACCCCCCCCCCCCATTTGAAGCCAACAAAAATAGTCTAAAATTCAAATTCCAGAAGGATAAAAAGTCAATCCTCCAGTTCAAGAACAAAAACCGTATTTTTGGGTGCGGGGGCGATTTTCAAATTTCAAATACTAGGCTTTTTTCCAAATATTCCATAAATCTTATTACACCACTAAAAACCAAGAGCGCGCCAAAATAATCTCTTGCTTTGATGCCTAAAAAATAATTTACATTCAAACGACTTTAAACAGCATTCGCGTACTCCGGACAAGGTTTGACTGGAGTGTAACTCTTTCATTATATCTCGGATTCAAACAATCTTGGATTTGTTGGAAAGCTGATTATGCTAGCTTTGCAATGAATTCGAGATTGCTTGAATCCGAACTATATTAAAGGAGTTACGCTCCAGCTAAATTTGTTAGAAATACGCAAAAGTTAGTCATAAATATGTGTTGCCTATTTAACTCATTATTTGTTGCCTTGTTGGTTTTCTCATATTAATTAAGTTATGTCTTAAATATTGATTATTTATGTAGAATGTTGCATATATATAAACATTAATATAGCATTAATATTTTAGAAATAAAAAGAAAAATACATTGGGAACGCCTTGGTAGCGGTTGCCTAGGCGCCCAAGATGGCCCCGAACGCCCTGGATCACCTTGTCGCCTTGATAACTATGACTATCTTCCACACCAACTTGATTATTCCAGCTAAATTTACTTCCTTCACTCTTCTCAAACCAATAACCCCTTCCTTTCTGGGAAGGCACAGGAGGTCTAGCTGATAGTGTGCAGAAAATTGTTGTTATCATTACCTTTCCATCGAAATGCACTCATCAGATATTCAACCTTCTTCATGAGAGACGAAGGAAGACTTGACTGCCCAGTCCAGTAGATGCAGGAGGCCTGCATAACGTAGGATAAGAACTTGGCTTTCCACAATTACAGCTTCTTCCTCAACTTGTCCAAAAAGTGCAATGGTGGGCAGATAGCATGGAGGACATTAGAGGAAGCCCAAAACACTTCACCATGAAATGGCCTTTCGAAAAACCAGGCAAGTTCAGCAACCTCTCTCTATATGTGAAACCTATATGCAAATTTCGGGGACGAAATTTCTTTTAAGGGTGGGGGAGTTATAAGACCCACACTCCATAAACCCGATCTAAACTTTGATATCATGTCGTAACAGGTCTTTCGATCATCACCGGGCCAGACGGGACGAGCGGATGACAATCAGGTACGAAATCAGACCAATCAGACCAACTTAAGTATGGATTTTATTCATACTGGTCGATGGTACCAGTCTATGGTACCGGTCGACCGGTATGGTCTGCGCAGCAGACTACCAAGATCCGGAATTTGGATCTCTGCGGGTCCCACTTTCCTAATTCCGAATCCTAGGACTTTCCTAATCCTAAGAGGCTTCCTAAACATAATTCTTAGCCTATTTAAACCCCTCTAAACCTCCTAGAATCCCTTCCATTGATCCTCACAAACCCTAGAGAGGAGAAGGAGATTGGAGAAGGAGAAGGAGAAGGAGCTAGGAAGAAGAAGGAAGAACCGCCGTTGCCGTTTGACGACGCACACCTTACGCCGGTCGACGGTAAGTGTTTAAACCCTTTCTCTCACATTATGACTCTAGGATGGTTGGGTTGTTTGGATCAATACCATGCAAAGCAGGTATTGACCTAAACCCTACTTTGCCGTCAAACCCTAATTTAATCGTTAAACCCTAGATTCGAGTTCTAGGATGAATACCATCAAAACTAGACTTGAATGGAGTTGGAAACAACTCTAACTCAAAGCTCAGACTTAGAATGTGTAGGAGAAACCCTGGAATCAATAGAGAGTGATCAACGGCAGTCGAAAAACCAAGTGTATGGTCTTCCAGAGACATACCGGTCGCACCCCATGCGACCGGTACCGCGACCGGTACATCTCGGGGAGTGGCCTGTGGGGACCGGCTGACCATACCGGTCGCAGGTTTCCCCATAGTGCTGCGACCGATACTGTGACCGGTCAGCTCTGTGAGTGTATTTTTGTAACCTCGTTGGTTTTCCGACCAACGTAAACCTATTCTAATTAAACCCTAATATTGTATAGGACTTTGTGATAGCACGTTTGGATATTGCGACGTGGAGCAAGCTATCAAATGAGCGTCAGGTAAGGGAATCGGACCTAAACCCTAATAATTAATGGACAGTAAACTGTTGTTAATAAGAATGAATATTTGGTATGATGTTTGTGCATTCTCATATGTCATCTGTTATTTCCAGTTATTATATTTGTTCATGCATATTCCATATGCTAGGATGTGATTGTTAGGCATGTGATTGTTTTCGTTAGTGTGTGGAATGAGAAGGGCCTGGGGCCTGAGATCATTCTTCACACTAGCACCTTTTCGTAGTTCTATCTTAGCATGCTTGGTAGGGGTAGGGCATCAGGGGGAGGTTGTGGCACTGTGGTCTCCGGCCTGGCCACCACGCTCTAGTTCTATCTCTATGCCGTAGGGAGTTATGTTGGGATAGAGTCTACTTGCGTATTGTTCTGTCTTAGTATGCTTGGTGCGGGTGGGGCATCAGGGGGAAGTCGTAGCACTGTGGTCTCCGGCCTGGCCACCACGCTCTAGCTCTATCTCTATGCCGTAGGGAGCTGTACTGGGATAGAGCCTACAGTGATGACATATAAGATTGGTTAGTTGCGAGCCCAGTTTGCAAGCCCTAGCGAGTAGGGGCTTATGTATTGGTATGGGTAGAGCATCAGGGGAGGTAGTGGATGCCTTAGCTCTATCTCTATTCCATGATGGGTGTATATGGGTCGGCAGCGGCGTAATCTACTGTGCGATGCTACACACTCGTGTATAGAGGTGCGGTGGCTGCCAATCCTTTCTATAGCACATTGCAAACTTAAACCAGACCACAGCATAAAATGATTGTTACTCATGCATACAATATTGATTCACTGTCTGATTGTCTTACTGAGCTAAGTTGTGAGCTCACCCTTGTGTATACACCATTTTTAGATGTTGATGCAGGTTACACGGTGGACGATTACGTGAACGCTTCGACGTATGGAGGTGTTGCTGCTCTGGATGTGCAAGCAGGAGAGGATGAGCATGACGCTTCATGCGAGTGCCCTTTCTGCGTGTACCATTGATTTTATTTTATTTGTTTCAGTTATTTTTTTTAAAGTGATGTAAAGATATTATTTATGTTTTGAGAATTTAGATAATTGAATACTTACTTAAATTTATCAATAGAATACTCAGTTCATTTATTTAAAGACTTTCGCTGTATTTATTATATTTTGATTGTGGTTATGTGCAATGGTTTGTATGAGTGGACACGGTCTTATTGAGATCCTGGTGTGAACCGTTGGTTCAGTGACGGTTCACTCACATCGTTCTGGTTGGTTCAGAATTGGGGTGTGACACTATAGCTGTCAAATATTCCGGCTAGGAACAGCTGGGATTTTTTGGAGGTTAACCAGAAGGCCACCCATGGAGTTGAAAGCTTGAAGGGAGCTGACCACTATTTCCAAAGATGGTTGGTTCACCTTGATGAAGATCATGGCATCATCTACAAAGCGCAAATTAAACAACTGAATGGCTATGCATTTGGAAGGCACGTCAATGATCTTTTGCTATACCTTTGATTGGATGGGACTCGCATTGATCAAGAGGAAGCACTGGGCAAAAGAAATGCAAGTCATCACATGTCAGGGTTTTTTTTTTCTTTTTTCTTTTTTTTTTGGGAAGGGGGAGGGTGTAATTTAGCCAATATCCAACAACAAAAAACTAAAAAGCTTTATCCCAACTGATGGCAAAAGGGGTTAAAACATATCAAATTAATAAGCCCTCTTTGCTACAGGATCTTGACTCAGTCCAATACAAAAATCTGCAGAGAAAAGTAATAGAAAAAAAATTTTATCTGAAAATCCGACCGTCAGAAATTGATGAAATTTGGGTTGAATGACCTTTATAATAGTTATGAACACCCTTCAAAATCTGAGAATGATCCGAAAAGAATTGAAGGAGCTATGAGCTTTGTAACCTTGCTGTACCTGGTGCCGCCAAAACCTGGGCAGGTTCAAAAGGATGTCGGCTGCTGATTTGGTTTTACTTCCTCTAATTGGTGTTGAGTGTTTCACATATAACCAGCAACAAAGAACAAAATAGGAGTATTGAATGCAAAGGAACAAAGAAAATAGAGTTCGGTTGAGTCTCACAACCTTGGAGACTCAACCAGAAAATAGGAGTTTCACTCTCTTTTTTTTCTGAAAAATTCTCTTACTGCAGCCAGTCTGTATTCTCTTTATTTATAGTTTCGAAACATTACAAATAAAATAGGAAAGAACGAAATTTGGAAAAGCTAAACCTCCTTTATAACTTAGGAAGTTTCTAAAACATAGAAATAGGAAAGTTTCTAAAAACTGGAATTAGGAAACTCGATTTTAGGCAAGTCTTAGTCTCCAAGCAACTAAGACTTCTAAACTAACTAGCCTAATTTTTAGGAATGGAAATAAGTAAACTGAAAATTAGGAAACTAATCAAAAGAGTCATAACTAATGCTGTTGGTACTGTTCACGTGAACAGTACCGCGTGAACAGTGTTCACGTGAACAATGTTCACGTGAACAGTGTGGACTAGGCCCGGGCCCATGTTGACGGTACCTTGGGCTGGTTGCTTCTTGAACTGCATCAACTCCCCCCCATTTAAAATGAACTCGTCCATGAGTTTGATAATGATGAAGAATGATTTCAGTGGGTTCGATAGGCAACATCTTCTGATTTTGAAATTTTGGTTGTCCTTGCAATGTTGGAAGAAAATCCATCACTTTGGGTCCACTTTCTTCAAGATATTTAGACGGTATCACAAAGTCAATATGCTCAACATCTTGAGGAAAGTCAAGTGAAATCGTGGTATTCATAGGGACTATCTTGTTCAATTCTTCATTTTTCGCAATTGTCTCCACAATACCGTGGTCTTCATCAGAATTGTGGTCACCTTTCTCAATCTCTGGAGCTTTAGCAAAGGCATCAAAATTATCCACATCTATTTTTGAGGCAATCAAAACCATACTGCTGATTATATGGATTCCATATGAATCCTCACCATCATCCATGACATCCGTATTAGGAACAAAAGTGTCGTCACTTTGTGGTTCACATACCTGTGTATCTGGGTTGGCCTCGATTGCGGCAACTAAGGAGTTTACCTTTAATTTTTGTGGACAATCTCTAGCAAAGTGACCATATGCATTGCAGTGATAGCATTGCACATCCGTAGTTGCTACCATGGGAGTTTTACCTTTATCTGTCGTTGGAGTAGCATGAGATATAGTCCCTATGGCTTTACTGTTTGGTGTAGGGTGCTTCAATTCATAAGAACTGGAGGTGGGCTTTGGTGTTGACTTCAAAAGGTCCTCGACTTGGAAAGCTTTATCAACACAGTCGTTAAAACTAACAATATCAACCACTCCTATTTTTTCTCTAATTTCAGGTCGCAGCCCCAAACGGAACCGAGATATCATTTGATCATCATTGTCTCGTGAACCTGACCGTGCACACAATTGGTCAAACTGATAGACATAATCTTCCATACTCATAGTGCCTTGTCGAAGATTATTCAGCTGGTCATGCAACCTTCTTTGGAAGAATCGTGGCAAATATTTTTCTTTCAATTCTTCCTTCATCTCCTCCCAAGTAGTGGGTTCTCTACGACTCCTCATGAGACTATATTCATAGTTACGCCACCAATCACGAGCACCCCCCACTAGTTTGGAGCGGGCCAATTGCAGCTTTCTAGGTTCGGGAAGGCTAAACCAATCAAAGTAGTCATCTAGAGCATTCAACCAATCTTGAAAGGCTTCAGGGTCTTGCCTCCCATGAAACTCCTTGAGGTCCCTCCGTACCTCATGGGTTTGGTAATGGATAGGTTCATCATAGTCTTCATAAGGTGGGTTGTAGTATTCCTCTCTAGGGACTCTTTGAGGAGCCCTAATAACACGTCTTGGCATTAGGTTGGCATTAGGAATTTCTTTTCTAAGGGCTTCTATTCTAGCCGGCCTAGGATTATCCTGTTCCTCCAAATTACTTATTCTCCCATCCACGCTATCTAACTTGGCATCCATTTTGGTCAATCGTTGGAGAACCAAATTAACAAGGTCATTGAGGTTATTGGACTGATTAGGAGAGTTAGAACTCTCCTCAGCCATGCTCTGATACTAATTGATGACAAAAGGGGTTAAAACATATCAAATTAACAAGCTCTCTTTGCTACATGATCTTGATTCAGTCCAATACAAAAATCTGCAGAGAAAAGTAATAGAAAAAAAAAATTTATCTGAAAATCCGACCGTCAGAAATTGATGATTGAATGACATTTATAATAGTTATGAACACCCTTCAAAATCTGAGAATGATCCGAAAAGAATTGAAGGAGCTATGAGCTTTGTAACCTTGTTGTACCTGGTGCCGCCAAAACCTGGGCAGGTTCAAAAGGATGTCGGCTGCTGATTTGGTTTTACTTCCTCTAATTGGTGTTAAGTGTTTCACATATAACTAGCAACAAAGAACAAAATAGGAGTATTGAATGCAAAGGAACAAAGAAAATAGAGTTCGGTTGAGTCTCACAACCTTGGAGACTCAACCAGAAAATAGGAGTTTCACTCTCTTTTTTTTCTGAAAAATTCTCTCTACTGCAGCCAGTCTGCATTCTCTTTATTTATAGTTTTGAAACATTACAAATAAAATAGGAAAGAACGAAATTTGGAAAAGCTAAACCTCCTTTATAACTTAGGAAGTTTCTAAAACATAGAAATAGGAAAGTTTCTAAACACTGGAATTAGGAAACTCGATTTTAGGCAAGTCTTAGTCTCCAAGCAACTAAGACTTCTAAACTAACTAGCCTAATTTTTAGGAAACTAAACAATAGAAATAAGTAAACTGAAAATTAAAAACTAATCAAAAGAGTCATAACTAATGTTGTTGGTACTGTTCACGTGAACAGTACCGCGTGAACAGTGTTCACGTGAACAGTGTGGACTAGGCCCGGGCCCATGTTGACGGTACCTTGGGCTGGTTGCTTCTTGGACTGCATCACCAACTAAATGGGGTTGGCTACATAGATATTTGCACTCCAACCAGCTTTGTTCAAGGTCATACTTGAAACAAGGCCTAAACTATGCATGTCTTTCCTCACCACCTCACTTAGAGGCATTTTAAGTCTGCCCTTGAATCTTTTAGATCCTTTGATCTGAATCAAATCACTCCTCTGTACTGGAGCATCTAAAGGCCTTCACTGAATATGGTCATGCCATCTCAATTCTCAAATGAATTTCTCGTAGCTTATCATATATTGGCACTACTCCCAAATCAGTTCTAATACACTCATTCCTTACCTTATCTTTCCTAGTTTTGCCACACATCCATGTCAACATTCTCATCTCAACTACATTGATTTTATATATATGATGCTTTTTAATTGCCTAACATTCCGCACCATACATCATATCCAGTCGAATGACTATCCTATAAAATTTTCCTGTAAGTTATAAAGGAATACGCTGATCACACAACACTCCAAATGCACCCCTCCACTTTATTCATCCTATTTTAATCCTTTATGAAACATTATCCACTATATTACCTTATTTAGTTATGATTGAGCCTTGATGCCTAAAAGAGTCATTTTGCAGTATCTCCCTCTCATCAATTTTCACCACCTCATTATCCGTCCTTGTATAGCTAAAGTTATACACCATATGCTCCATCTTCGTTCTGCTTATCTTAAAATCTTTCGATTCCAAAGTTGATCTCCAAAACTCCAACTTGGCATTAATCCTTGCTTTTGTCTCATCCAACAAAACAATATCATAAGCAAAAAAACATATACCAAGGAACCTCATCTTGAAAGTCTATGGTTAAATATCCATAATAAACATGTACAAATAAGGTCTTAAAGCTAATCCTTTGATGTAACCCAATTGTAACCCCCACAGTTCTTACACTAATGAGTACCATGGTTTGAGAACTCAGTCAAGACCATTGGTTTCGATCAAGTTGTCTTGGTTTTAACATTCACCAAGTTGAAATTGAGGTGTTATAATAAAATGTTCAAAATCTAATTTGATTTCGATCTGTCTCAACCAGGTTTTGACTGAATCCTGGTTTTGACCAGTACTTGACCAGTCCTTATATTAAATCACAGTTTTCAATCGACACCTGTCCGTTTCAACAGGTTTCGACCAAAATCCCGAGTACAACACTTATTTATGTCTTATATTATTAAAGTAAATGTTTTACTTAAGATATTGTTCATACATAAGAAAACACTCCCTATTTGAATCCAATAAAAATAGTTTAAAACTCAAATTCCTAAACAATAAGAAGTCAACTTTCCTGTTCAAGAACAAAATCAGATTTTCAATTACGGGGGTGAATTCAACTTTCAAATTCTTTTTTTTTTTTTCTCAAATATAAAATTTTCATAAATTTTATTAGAGTAAAACATCACTAAAAACCATGAGTTTGCCAAAATGATCTCTTGTTTTGATGCCAAAAAAGTTATTGTCATCGAAGGTGAATTTAAATAACATTCACAAACTACAAATAAGGTTTGACCGGAGCATAATCACTTCAATATAACTTGAATCCAAGCAATATCGGATTTGATGGAAAACTGATTCTACTAGCTTGGCAACAAATCCGAGATTGCTTGAATTTAATATAGAGCAAACCTACTTCAAACCTACTTCAACCAGAAAAAACTCTATAATTGCAGATGTGATGAGAATTTTAAGAACTCAAAGTATAACTCATTTATGGGCTCAAATGGATGATTAAGAAGTACACGCATTATTTTGAAAAGAGAAAATCAAAATTTATAAAATAAGTTGATGTTGATTTGAACTAGGAAAACCAGAATTCGATTTGAGGTTTCAGAGTTGTAGAATAAAATTGAATTTTAAAAGCAAGAAAAGAAATTGATGGCAAGTATGGTATATACAAATACAATAAAAAAATCAGCTACTGCAGAACAGGATTCCTAGACAGAATTAGACTACCTAATAATTCTAGGATTTATATAATTAAAATAGGACTGGACTTGAAATCAGACTATGAATAAGATTCCTAGAGAGAGTAGGATTCGAACTAGGAATAGGATTCTCAGAGAAAATTAAAATGCTAGAGATAATAGGATTCCCCAAGAGACTAGGATTCTGGCCGTGCCTTCTTCCTTCTCTTATACTGTAACTTTTACCTAGCTGCTGTATCAGGAAGGGCCAACCTAGTTCTATTTAACCAGAACAATTTTCAACTTGAGCTGACTCCATAGTTGTCAAGGCATCAAGGCGACCAAGGCGCTCGATTTTCCAAGGCGTCACAAGGGCACCAGGGCGCCTATGCGGCGCTTAGGCAACGCCTTGACAACTATGGCTGACTCCCTCCAAGTCCAATCTGAGATGCTCATTTCTCAGCCCAAGCACAGGTCGGGTTGGTTAACATGGGTGGTCATTTCAGGTCAAGTAACGCTGAAGTGCTAGAGTACATTGTCAAAGAGGCTAAAAATGCATATGTTGCACTTGATAAGAGTTGTATTCAAGTTTCCTAAATGGCTCTGCAATTTAGCGGCCCCTCAGTGAAATACTTAATTGCAGTGATTTCAGGAAAAATGAACCAGCTAAGCAGTATATATATATATATATATAGAGAGAGAGAGAGAGAGAGAGAGACTAATATCACATATAAGAGTCAAATGTACAGCAGAAACAAACATCTAGACTAGGCTTAGGGTAATGGTGATATACTTTAAGCGAGAAAAATTCAGTCATGTCTTCTTACTTCTGCAGTACACATATTCAATCAAATATCGGTTCTCATGTAGAATGGAAGTAGTCCATTTTCCCATCAACGATTGCTATGCAAAAGTGGCCTTTAACTATGTTTGATGTGAACAGTGGTGGTTTTGCAGGCTGGTCAATAAAGTATTGTCAGAAAAAAAGGAAAGGGTTGAATGACTAAAATAAACGATAAGAAGAAGAAATCTCCATTTGAATCACAGCATGTGAAGCATAACAACTAGAAGGCCTTAAACAATATTGGATGGAGACTGAACCTACAGCAAATCTCCAGGAAAGTACTTGGGTCTTTTTTCCCTTACGTTTCAAAAAACAACTAAATAGCCTTATATAGCTGTTCTCACGTTTCGAGGCCCTGAGGTTGCTGACATGCTGCTTCGGTTCTCGGACTTTTTGAACAAAGTAACAAAATATAGGACACTTAATACCAAAATAAACCTAATTTTCCACATATTCAGTTCTTTTTGTAGAATTTAACTGTTAATCCTTATCCCTTAACATACATAGACAAGTTCGGAATTGCATAGCAAAAGTATATAGACAATGCAGAGCACATATTCTTTACCTGAACAAGGCATTTGGGATGCAAAGCAACCTTCTCAATGCAGTTCTCAGCCTTAAACCAGTCAACTGCTAAGAGCTTCAAAAGAGGATCTCCTCCAGCTATCTATGGAGAAACAAAGTGATAGATTACACAGATGACTGACCACAAAATTCAGTTTGAAATTTTCTATATGAGCCGCAGAAAAGATTATCCGTGCAGTCATAGACATCGGAAAAACTAAAGATTGAGAATAAGGACAATATATCCTCCTAAAAACCCTGCAGTGAGATGGAACTTATAACATATAGCCCAAAAAATATCTATCTGGCATAATTACATGGATCTAAGAAGGGTGGCAACGAGTCATATAGTGTCAAGACACAATACAACTTGCTGCAAACACAGCCGGTTTTTAAAAAAGGTTGATAACCGAATGTATTTGAAAGACCGCCAACATGAACAAAGCATGTATAATAATGGGTCATGTTCAGGTTAGTATGATAGGACTTGAAACAACATGAAAAGAACAACCTGAAACAACACCCAACAGAAAAGAAAATGAAAAAAGAAGGATGAAAATCCTATTAAGAAAACAACAGGTAATAAATTGATGTATGGGTCAATTTTGGGTTCAGTAGGTTCAACATGAAATGATAACCAGAAGCAATAACCCATCGAGAAACAGATTAAAGCGTTGTGCTCATGTCAATTGATGGGCACCTTGCATGTTGAGTATTGATCAACAATACAAATCCTCTTACAGAATTACTTGCTAGCCAAGTATTTGTAAAAAATATACTTTTCTTTTAAGTGAATGTTTGGTCCATTCATACTTCCTATTATCATAGAAGATGACTATCATATTTCCACCTTTTTTTAAATAAATAGAATCATTAAAGTCATTTCCCATTTGTTTTAATAGAAAGAGAAGAGAATATATTATAGGGGCAAGCAAAGAAGAAAATAACAAGGCCCCACAAAAGATGAATCCCTCTAGGGCAGAAGTGGGGAAACAAAAAGCTTACAAGCATATATAGTATCTACAATTGAGATGGGGGAAAATTCCAGGAAAGCTCAAAAGCAAACAGGAAAAAGGAAGAAAAGAAGTGAAAGGAAGGCAGGCACATTAGGTACAAGTACAACAAACTGTGAATTATCCAAAGGGTTAATGCAGCATCGGTTTTGGTTTGGATTGGATCAGTTTTGAGTCAGTTTTCTGAACAAGCTTGGTTCAATCAATTGGATCAGTTTGGATCACCTCCATTGACCAGACTCAATGAATCTGGGACAGATAAGATCTCAGTTTCATGATTTATCACAACAGCTCCTCAGTCTAAACCGTGGGCTTGTTTGGTGACTTATTTTGCTTTCTTTATTATCATTAAATTGTAATAAACGTTGGCTGGATTAGGAACTCTATGAGTCCAGCCAGGGTGTCCCAGTGCACGAGGCTCCCGCTATTGCAGGGTTTGGGGAGGGGCAGAGTGTACGCAGCTTTACCCCTACAATGTAGAGAGGCTCTTTCCGTGTTTCAAACCCATGACCACCAGGTTGCAATATGACAACCTTACCGTCACACTAAGGCTTGCCCTCTACTCTATGAGTCCAGCCAGATTATGTCTTAATTCAGTTTTGTGGTCAGATTAGGACACCCACATAAGCAGGTCAATTGGGTGTTTGAGTCAATCAAGAGTCTCCTTTTATTTAGGATGCACAAGAGAGGAGATTGCTTATAACATATGCTGTTTTGTGATCATTAAGTTTCCTAATTCAATAAGATTACTTCCATAGCTTGCAGATGGGAGATTCTAAAATCCTTTTCCTTCTTTATTAGGAGTATTAGTTCCTTATTGAATTTTATTTATACTTAACAAAGTAATTAGGAGCGTTTTCTCCTTAAATATGCATGTAACCGATGGATTGGTTAGACAAAAAGAATGAATTGAATATTTAGGTTGTTGCCTGTGTGGCTTGGCAGCTTGTGAGCTTTACCAGTTTAGAAACATTTCCTCTAGATTTAAATACAGTTCTCCTCCCCCCCCCCCCCCCCACACACACCCTCCCGGTGGGGGAAATTTTCGCTGTTTCCTGCCTCTTCATGAGTTAGGAGGCATGATTATGGGTTCTTAGATGCTCTCGGCTTTCCAAAGAAATGGTCTGCTTTACATTTTTTTTGGGGGGGAAGGGTTTGGGGGTATGGGTTGTGCTTGACATAGGGGGTTCTCTTGTCTCCTTCCATATTCTACTTTCTATATTTGTGTCCTTTTTAAATCTCTAATTCTATCTCTCTTTTTTTTCTTTTTCTTTTTCTTTTTTTTATTATTGATCAAATAGAAGGACATAAAAGAAGAAGAAGAAAATATGAGGTGTACTCATACAGAAGAAGCTAAAATACTTCACAATGGCCCAAATTGAAGATAGTAATTAAAGGAAAGAAAGATGGAACCACCTTAGAATTATCCTGTAAGTATGTCTTTCCTCTTATCATAAATCCTTGTCCTCCTGGAAAAGACCAACAGTTTGTGTCGGTAACATCTTTTCCTTGGGACATGGAACCATGATACTGACTTGCATCAATACTGATAGGAGGAATGTGGTCATCTAATTCCTTATTTGTGACTGTAACTGCACCAGAACAAACACTTGAGAAAAATTAAGGGTATATAAATAATAATAGATTGAAGTAAGTGCTTAAGGCTTTAGGTCAACTGATGATCATTAAATGTCCACAAGTATAATTAGAAGAAACCAAAGATGATACCTTTGTCAATTACAAACTGTAAATACTATTTGGCTTACTATTTATTGAGACAATATTTGTTACTATTTTATATACTCCACCAAAGGTTTTGAATATGCAATAGAAATCATCAGCTGCGGCATCTGATGCAGAAGTTTACTGGCATAGTGATACATATTTTTATGATCCATCAATAAAGATAGTTTATTCTATTTTAGTTTCTTCTATTTTGTATTCATTGGAAGGAGATTTGTCACTAAATTTGTTGATATAAAGAAAACAATTACAGCATCAGAGAGTGAAAGCAAGAAATGGAATCCCGCCTACCAACCCCCCCCCCCCCCCCCCCAAAAAAAAAAAAAAAAAAAAATGGGATGAAAGAGGATAGAGTACCATCCTCAAATTTTATGCTTCAATTACCACAAAGTTGAGTTGGTCGTCTGGTCAAGTTGCTCAATACTACCACTCTTATTATTCAGTTAGCCAATATCTCTAGGGTTCAGAACTACTTACTGAATGATAGGTCAAGTACAAAAGAGAGGGAAAAAAATAACCATGTGAAACACATAATGTGTGTACATTTCAATTATGTATGTTATTTTATGAGTGGAATTACAGTACAGTAGCAAGTTTTCCTCACAGATGAAGGAGATACTGATATTATGCTCTAGACGAGGCAATATTACCTGAACTTCGTTTCAAGGCCAACCTTGCGATGGCCCATGAGACATTCTTTAGCTTCAGTTTCCCATCCTGACAGAAAGTTAAGGAGCGGGTCAAAATTTTGACTGCTGGGTGCTCATATATATGCATGTGTTTGTGTGTGCAACCGTGCATATTTGTATACGACATGCATGTGTGCACGTTCTATGGTCAAGGGGAAGGTAAACCACTGTCTGAGTGTAAAGTCAAGGAACAGAGTAATAATTCTCAGAGCCTTTGCATCTGTGATCTAAAACAGAATAGTAATGGCAGTAAATGCAGACTACCTTGGCAACCTCTATGTCATCATCACTATCCTCATCATCAGATGATGGATCAGCAGCAATTGCATCATAGAATTGATCATTAACTTCTTCGTCCTCAAATTCACCACTTGCACCAGAAGAACTAGAAACTTTTGAATGGACCACAGTAGTTGGAGAGTCAAATCTGAGTGTAGGATTTGCTCCGAAGTATTCCTTGAGGCCTATACAACCAAATGGAGAAAAGAAGTTGGAAAGTCAAATGCAAATGCAGGATTTGCTCCAAAGTACACCTCAATGCATAAGCAATCAATAAGATGGACAAAAGAAATAAGAACTCCTCTCATTTATGGAGTTAAAAAAAAAAAGAAAAAGAAAGGATAATGGTAGGTAATCAGTTTTGGAATGTCATTTACATAGTCAGGTTATGCAAAAATAACATATTGTCAGATAACTCCAAGAATATAAGTATTTGTTCAAGTACTCAATGGATTACAGCCTTCTGGGATATCCTCTATCTTTAGTGCTAGAAATTGCAAGTTAGCAGTTAGGCAACTCAACTAAGTTCAACAAAACCTTACCACAGCCATTTGGGGCGGCCATGTCTTAGACTTTCTAGAGTATATGCTCTGTTAAAAAAGTATCAAAACAGACTCTTTCATACCATTATAATTTCTACAAGAACATCCAGAAATGAATAACTTCTAAGTTCTAACACTAGCTACTTCTAAGCAAAATTTTATAATTTCCACATAAATTGCTAATAAGCCAAAAAGTAATAAATTTTATGTGAAAACCAGAACAGAATAACTTCTAAAAGTAGCTACTTCTAAGATATATCAAAGTTTTGTAATTTCTACATAAAATGCAAATAAAGCCAATGGAAAGTAAGATGTCATGTCAAAAGCCTGCACATCTGTCTAACGGCCATAACATGCTCAAATCACTTCCCATTTCTCCTTAAGGGAGGATTTTGGATCCACTAAAATTTAAGTTGGGTTATCAAGTCAAATGAAATTTCAAGTTCTCTAAATCCAAGGAGCTTTGACATAGAAAACTTAGGGTAGTAGCCCAATAGAATAGGACCAACATCCCGAGCAATTCTGCAGAGCTGGCCCATCTTCTTTTTCACATATCACAGAGTAGTTTGCCAGATTGGATCTTTACTCAAATGCTTACTTTGACACTATGCACAAGAACATGCAATTCGGATCACCCGTTCACATGTACTGCGCACAGATTACAACTCTTGTATTCACTGTGTATGAAAGAAGAGAGAAACAAAAAAAGAAACTAGGCTACCCCTATTCCAAATGCAGCTCTTATAATCAATCATATGGAGAGAGGCAGTCCCTGTGGCATTTTCCTAACCAGAAAGACACCTCAACCAGATTCAATATTCTCCTATTGTAATGCTTAAAAGTAACAGGATTGCACGAATCTAATGGCATAAACAAGACTATTCAATCTATATTCAAAAACATAGCATGAAGAATGGTATTTTTACACTACTGCTACTAGTTCAATGCATATCCCCACCACTAGGCTGTCAACAGATAGGTGGTCTTACCTGTACCCTCCAAGGGGAGGGGGAAGTTTTCAACCTTAGTAAGGACTTACATTTACCCTTAGTCCCTTACTCATCACATTACCTGGTGTTTAGAGCTTCAACAATGTTCTTTCAATTTGTAGGTTGGGGATTTTGTCGTTTCGAAATACTATTTGGCTTAAGATCTAGGAGTATTTGGGTAGACTACAAGGGATTGTTTATGGTTATACGGCCAGGCCTTGAGTGAACATGTAAACATAGATGTATAATGTATATATGCAACAGAGTTGCCTAAATATCTTTATCTAGACAGATAAGGGTAAACGGGTTGGGCAAGACTCTCTTACCCATACCCTACCTGTTTCGTTAAACAGTATAAAATCCCTTACCTTACCCTCCCTATTTAAGATAACCATTATGAAAATTCCACCTTTGCCCTCCAAATGAGGATCTGGTAAGGCAGGTAAATGGGTATGCATTGACAGTCCTAGCCCTCACCATGAAAGTGAAATTCCTGAAAGAAAATATATTTGAACAGATGATGAAAGAAAAGGTTACCCAACCTGCAACTTGGCACAACAAAGCATAGGGGACTGTCTTTTCAAAGTCTGACCGCTGGTTCTTCTTCCATAGAAAGCACCCACTACTGGTAGGAGGTACCTCCAAAATTTGTGTTATTTGACATCTCTTAGCATTTGAAGCTGAGGATAGATTCAAACCTCTCATCTCCCAAGTGGAAGCTACACAGAACAATAAAAATAATGGCCTCAATGAAGGTCAGTAGGCAGAAGTCCGATATTTGAGTACATAGAGGAACAAAATAAGTAGCAGTCAACAATTTTTCACTTCTCTCATCATGGAGGTCATGAAAAAATAAAAAACTATTTGCTAGTTCCACATATTACAATGAAACAAATCTCCATGTGCATTTCCCAGGTATCCAAAGTAGAACTCAACCCAACTCAACTCGATGTGAATTCATGGCAAACAAACCAAAGTAACATACTATATCTGAAGTAGTTGCGAACCCGCACAAGAAAGAAGATATAGATAGGGATTCTTTTTTCTTATTTGGGTTTAACTTGTAATAGGAAGTTTAGATAAGATAGGAGTTTTTGCAATTGTTTCCTAGTTTTTTATATTTCCAGATTAAGTAGGAGATTACTAGGATTTTACTTTCAGTTTTAGATTAGGCTTCTGCTTGGATTTTATTTTCAGTTGTCTTAAATTAGGAGTCTATGTTTTATTTATTCTTTTTACATGGTTGTAACTATTCGGTGAAGTAGTGATTTGAGTACAGAAAATGGAATATTGAGTTGTTCTTGCCTAGGCCTATTGGCCAGAGTGCTATCGTTTCTCTATTCTTTTCTTCTCAGTGAGCCGGTTACACCTCCCATCGGGTGAGTCCCCCCCCTCTCTCTTCCCTTCTTCTTCCTTCCCCTTCACTTTCTTTCCCTGCTATGGTTCCTCTACCAATCTGCAAAGAAATTGTTCGATCTCCTTGTTGAATGATCTGTGTACCCTAAGATTTTGGGAATAAACTGGCCATGCTTAGGCGATTCAAACCCTTATATCTCACATCCAGATTCCTCTTCAATTGGGAGGGATTCAGGTTTCAAATACTTCATCAATTGTTCTGCTGCCGAGATCTGATTCAGAAGATTGTGGATTGATTTTGGGCTGCTGAACCATGTGCATAAGAACTGGGTTTCATAGATCTGTGTTAGAAGGCGTCCCCTAAATTTTTAGATCGAACCAAGTTCATTTTGGGAGATTCCTCATCCGGAAGCCAACCAGATTCCCGCTGGTTATGTTTCCCTGTTTTGATGAGAGGGTGAAGAAGGCCCCCTCTCCCACGTAACCTTTATCTCCTTATTTTATTTGTTCACTTTCCTAAATACCCCCAACTTTTGAGCTATTCCCACCTCTAATAGCTTCTAAGTTTGTCCTTACCCCTTAAAATCAAATTTCTCTTGCATCCCATGTGCTGTTTCTTTTCAATAAGAGTCATAATTTGTTCTAGAAAATTACCAAACTGCCATTACATCTTTATATTTGGACTCCTGTCATTTGGGTGGGTTCATAGTGATCATAAAAGGGTTTTTGCATCAATCTAAGTACATGTAATTTTAACACATGATTCATTCGAGCTCTCCAAAAGCAAGTAACAGGATACAAGAAAGAAAATAGTGATGATGAGTAGTTTCATAGGATATGTTTTGGACACTTCATTCTCTGGTTTGGCTTTGTTGCATTATTCTGGATCCGGAATTCAAATAGCACACTTTTTCCATGATGGTAGCGTTTTATCAATTAAAAGAAACCAGGAGAAAAAGAGAGCACTGAAAAGTTCTATACAAGGTAGAGTTTTCAGGGGAATTTTTTTAAGTTGACAGAGGAAGGGGGAAATGTGTGAAGTAAGATAAGAGAAGGTGCGGGGGTTGGTGCTGTGCTTTCTTGTTCTATTTGCGATTTGGGTTGCTTTGCGGTCTTATTGGCCAAGGTAACCTTTATCTCCTTATTTTATTCTTCACTTTCCTAAAATACCCCCAACTTTTGAGCTATTCCCACCTATAATAGCTTCTAAGTTTGTCTTTGCCCCTTAAAATCAAATTCCTCTTGCATCCCAAGTGCTGTTTCTTTTCAATAAGAGTCCAAATTTGTTCTAGAAAATTACCAAACTGCCATTACATCTTTATATTTGGACTCCTGTCCTTTGGGTGGGTCCATAGTGATCATAAAAGGGTTTTTGCATCAAAATCAGTATATATAATTTTAACACACGATTCATTGGAGCTCTCCAAAAGCAAGTAAAAAGATACAAGAAAGATAACAGTGATGATGAATAGTTTTTTAGACACTTCATTATCTGGTTTGGCTTTGTTGCATTATTCTGGATCCGGAATCCAAATAGCACACTTTTTCCATGATGGTAGTGTTTTATCAATTAAAAGAAACCAGGAGAAAAAGTGAGCACTGAACAGTTATATACAAGGAAGAGTTTTCAGGGGAATTTTTTTTAGTTGACAGAGGAAGGGGAGAAATGTGTGAAGAAAGATAAGAGAAGGTGCAGGGGTGGGTGCTGTGCTGTCTTGATCTATTTGCGATTTGGGTTGCTTTGTGGTCTTATTGGCCAAGGTGGGTTGTAGCATGGAGGAGTAAAAAACAGCGGTGGTGAGAGGTGGCATGAGTTGGGTTGGAAGCACTGTTTTATTTGTATCTTTCTCTTTTTCCTTTTCAGTGGTCTTCTCCTCTTGCCTTTGTGTTCCTGATATACTTCTGAGAAAGGTTGCTTATTCATGACAGGGGCAAAGGGAAAGGGAATTATATTTTCCAGGCCATTATCAAATTGGACTCAGTACCAGAAAATCTAGGAGGAAGAAAAGACAAAATTTGCATAATCCAGTACAGAAAACATAACAAGCATTCCATGATATTCTCGTAGAAGAAATATGATAAAGGGGGAAGAAGAGGAGAATACAAGTGAAAAAAGCATTTGAAAAAAGCATGAGCAAGGAGGGAAACAAAAACTGAATTAAGAATATCAGTTTTCTCTAAGAGAAATTCTTACGATTAATTTCTGTACGTCGATAGCCAGATTTAGGGGGTCGCTTCCTGTGGACAGTTGGAATTTGCAATATGGCTGCAGCAATAAATGCATCAGGACCATAAGTTAAATAATCAAGAATGCAAAATGCTAGATTTATTACTGGCAAATGTATGCATTTCAATTGAATTTAAAATTTTTAAATCACCCTACAAGTACTCAACCTGAAACTTGCATAATAATATGGACCCAAAAGTGACGCTCTAGAATCACCATCATGCATCACTGAACAA
Source organism: Protea cynaroides (assembly GCA_028583415.1). NCBI lineage: Eukaryota > Viridiplantae > Streptophyta > Magnoliopsida > Proteales > Proteaceae > Protea > Protea cynaroides. The sequence continues at coordinate 91,212,946 of CM053274.1, forward strand.
CTTCATGAAAAAGAAGAAGAAGCCATATTATGAATTTTCAGAGGGGGACTTACTATATGCTCCATCCTGTCCACGAAACCACTGCCTAGAGAAGACAAAATCCCTTTTGGATTTCCACCTGGAGATACCATAGCATTTAAGGAATAAAATTGAAGTAATGGAAGTGGTTTAAAAAGAAAAAGAAAAACTATGTATACTCAACAACTTATAGCAAGTAGAAAGCAGCTTAGAAATCATTACAATGTTCAAAATTTCCAAGTGTGAATTTTCCAAAATATTTTGGTTTCCCAACTCCCAAGGTATTAAGAACATAAATGGAAATGAAATGAATACAGAATTCTAGTTGAAATGGCTAGAATTAAATGTGCAAAATTGCTAGGAAAACTTATTTTGGGCATATAAAATAAATTGGTAAAAATGGCCTCTCTCACAGTCTCACTACATTCTAGTCGAATATAATATCAACAAGAGCATTTAAATTTTGATAAGTTTTTTTTTTTTTGGTTGGATAGTTGAGATATATTCAACAAGGCCCGACGATACAGAGGGGTCCCAAATGGGGACAGAAATAGAAAATAATTTACAACAGATTAACACGGGAACTCCTATACACAGTGAGTTGGATAGGTAGGTCCCAAGCACTCACTAGAAATCTGTTCATGGGGGAGTCACAACAAGATTTGGCTATGGGGATGAGGGAACCTCGAATCTAGAAGGTAATGGCGCCCCAGAAATGATTGAAATTCCTAGATTCCCTGTCCAAGATCTCAGATTTCACTCCCACCAAATGTGGTAAATGGTAGCCCCACATGCCAGCTTTCCTAATTTGTTGCAAACAGTCTTCCCTTTGAACCATTTCCTCATACATATCCATTCCCTATCAAAGATTCGTATACACCTTGTAGAAGGCCAGCAATGACAAAGGATGCCTTCTCAAACAAATGCTGAGAAAGAGCAATTAATAAAGAGGTGAGGAATGTCCTCTGAGCCTAACCAACATAGGTAGCAGACTGTTTGGGAGCAGAGGTTTCTTCGGTGAAGCAGGTCCTTAGTCAGGACGGATACGGTGAAGGCCCTCTAGGGCTTAAGCAATAAAACTATGATGACGGATGTAGGCATGTAGCCTTGGAACCAGATAATGCCATACCAAGGCACCGTAGGAGCACAGTTTCTGACAAGCTCCCAAGCTGATGAGGAAGAGAACAAGCCCGAGGTTGAAGCCGTTCACATGACAGGATTCTCCACTAGCAGAAGATATTCTAGGATACCAAGGAGCACTAATCAATCTTGAGAGAGTTTAGCCAAGGAAAGCATGCTCCTGCTGCTACCCATCATCATAAAAAAATAGAAGACACTTTTGTCATTTTGTCTCGACCCAATTCGTTTCTGATTCTTTCCCCATATCTATTGTAACGCCCCAACCTCCGCACAACCGTCAAGATATTGTCCTCTTTGGCCCATGAGCCTCAAGGCTTTAAAACGCGTCTTGACATGTTAAGGAGGCGAAGGGTTATCAACTAGCCCAATCTCTTCCCCCTAACCAATGTGGGACTAAGTTTGTGCACCCTTACCGATCTCCTGAACCACCTAGTACTCTCCGTATCTTAGTGGGGACCCCTCAACAATCTCCCAGGATGATCGGTACTCGCCGCCCTCGGGTGTCACATTCTCCACCCCTTCGGGCACAGCATCCCCACTGTGGCCCCACACGGTGTCGGGTCGGCTCTGATACCAATTTTAACACCCCAACATCCGCACAACCGTCAAGATATTGTCCTCTTTGGCCCATGGGCCTCAAGGCTTTAAACGTGTCTTGACATGTTGAGGAGGCTAAGGGTTATCAAATAGCCCAGTCTCTTCCCCTAACCAATGTGGGACTAAGTTTATGCACCCTTACCGATCTCCCGAACAACTTAGTACTCACCGCATCTTAGTGGGGACCCCTCAATGATCTCCCAGGATGGTCGGTACTTGCCACTCTCGGGTGTCACATCTATTGAGGAGGACTCCATAAGGATGTCAGTTGTCAAGCCATAACAAGTTTGTTCCATCATCAATCCTTGTCCTAATAGAGTCAATCAACTTTGATCTAAGATCAAAGATCTTCTTCCAGGTCTACGAAACATCCTTGTCACACAAGAAACAGTCCAAATATAATCATTTTTGACAAATCTTGCATAAAGCTGGATTTACTTCTTGCTGCCACTTTCCAAAACAACTTAATAAGGGAAGCTGGATTTACGTCCTTGATTCTTCATAGGGCGGCCAAGACCCCCCCCCCCTCCTCTTTATGGATACAAACCAAGGACAAGCTCATAGTGTAAAGGAATTTGTTGTTAGATACCTTTTAAAGGAAGATACTCATCTAAAAACTCGATCTTTTGGGGGATGGAGGGGGGCATGCCAATAGGGGAGCAATGGTGGGTAGAAAGTTTGAAAAAAGGAGAGGGAGCCCAAGATATTAATTGGGAGAAGGCCTAAGGAAACCCCTGAAATGCTTCTCAAATTTTCCTTCACATCATCATCAATCCTTGACAAGGAGAGACAATTTTTGTTTGTTGATTAACAACCCAGATAAAGCACCGATAGAGTAGAGGATGTGGGAAATCGATGCTATAGATTTGGAATTTAGCTTCAGAAAAATCATAACATCAACGGCGAGGTCAAGATGAGTTAACCTAATGGCTCGACGTTTGGGGAAGAAATCAATATCTTTAAGGTTAGCCCATGTTAAATTTTACTTTTATTGTGCTATTCCTATTGTTACCAAGTCCTATTCCTATTGTAACTCTAGGATAGGTTTCTATTCCTATAGTAACTCTAGGATAGGTCTACAGTTTAAATTAGATTAGGATCTCCCTTTTCTGCAGTTTCATTATCTGATTAGGATTCTGTAATGGTGACTCCCTTTGTTGAGTCAATTATGCCTATAAATAAAGTTAGAGGTCAGGTGGAGAATATCAATTCAACATTCTCTCTCTCTCTCTCTCTCTCTCTCTCTCTCTCTCTCTCTAGTTCCACTGTTTCTTTTAGTTCTATATTGTTACATGGTATCAGAGTCGATCACATCTATAGTTTTTCTCCACTACCAGTTTGAGTCACCTCAGATATGTTTTTCTTTCCCTTCTGGGATTTATTTATTTTTCTTAATTTGTTGCTGTCCCCATGGATTGAAGAACTAATTCCGGTTTCATGGAGGCCTACCAACATGGGGATTAGTTGCTTACGCTATCTTGTTTGCTCACAGCAAGGGTCTGTTTATGGAAGCAGATAGAGATGAACAGATCGATTTTCTGTTCTGAGTTTTTCTGGTTGATCAGCAGCTCGAGATAGTCTGGCAGCAGCTTGAGATTTTTTTTTTTTTTTTTTTTTTTCTGATCTGATTCATTCTGGCAGATCGATATTTCAGAGCCATTTTCTAGTTGATCAGTGATCAGCCATTCCTGCTATTCTCTCTGGCAGCAGGCTTACATGATCTGTTCCATGTAGCAGCTCGATATTTTTTTTCTGGTATTTCCGGTTGACCAGCAAGGTTCTACTCTCTCCACAAGAGCTTTTTTCAACAGCCTTTCTTCTGCTGCCGTGGGGTATCTTCCTTTTATGGCTCTGCCTTCTTTATTACTGGCTGATGTTCCTCTTGGTTGCTATCCCTATTGATCAGCAACGTTTATTTTTTGCTGTCTCTATATTGGTTACTGTGTTCTTGGAAGGAGTCCCTTACTTACAAGGGCTGTCCTCTATATTCTGGTCTGACCGCTGGATTAATGGCAGACTGGGAGACGTCGTTCCTCTTTTTGGTAAGACTGTTCTCCCCAAGTTCTACAGTATGAGTGATTTGAAGACTACTATGGACATGTCCACATCCAAATCACTTCCATAAATTGACTGGCTCCTCCAATTACCTGCTCTGGGAGCAGGCTGTGAAGATTTACATCACCGCCAGAGATAAACTGGCTTATTTAACAGATGATCCTCCAGATTCTAAAGATACGAATTATGTTACTTCGACCCGTGAGAATGCCATAATCATGATTTGGCTATTTAATAGCATGGAGTCCTCTATTGCTGTTAATATCATGTTCCGCACTACTACCAAGGGTGTTTAGACAGACTTGCGAGACAGTTTTACTCAAGATACTAACTTGTCCCACGTTTATGATTTATACGAGCATCTTTTTAATTGTAAGCAGGGCGACAAGTCGGTTGTAAAGTTTTATGGTACCCTCAAGGGTACCTAGGAAGAACTGAATGTCCATCAACCTGTCACAACTGACCATACTATTCTGAAGGCTCAGCGTGCAGAATTTTAGGAGACTACCTTCCTCTCTGGTGTCAGTTCTGAGTTGCAACCTATCAAAGGCCAACTCCTTGCCGGTGATAAAGTCCCAAACTTAAATGAGGCCTTTTCTGGTGTTCAGCACATCGTTGATCCACCTTCTCCAAGTCTAAATGGTGCCTCAACCAAAGACAATTCTGCTTTATTTACTTCCAGTCGTGGTAAATCTATAGAGGTCGTGGTGGGGTTTATGGTCCTGGTTGTGGCTCTTTTGATCAGCCTACCCGTATATGCTCTCACTGCGGCAAGCAGAATCATATGATTGATAAACTATTACATTTTATTTACTTAAGATATTATTCAAAAATAAGCAAACATCCTCATTTGAATCCAATAAAAATAGTCCAAAATTATAATTCCAAAATGATAAAAAGTCAACCTTCCAATTCAAGAACAAAAACTAGATTTTGATCGCAGGGTGATTTTCAACTTTCAAATGTTAGACTTTTTCTCCAATTTAGAAATTTTACAAATCTTATTAAAATAAAACATCACTAAAAACCAAGAGTCCACCAAAATAATATTTTGTTTTGGTGTCTAACAAATTATTTTCGTTCAGGCGATTTTAAACAGCATTCGCATACTCCGAACAAAGTTTGACCGGAGCATAACTCCTTCAATATAATTCAGATTCAAGCAATCTCGAATTGGTAGGGGACATGAGAAGGACGGGTTATACTATCTAGATGACATTCCATCTTCCGCTACTGCGCTCACTACTACTACAGGTGTTTCTCCACTCTCCGAGTTCCGTACCATTTTTAAATAAAATTTATTAAGAATCAAGAATGAGTTTGTTGTTAGTATGAAAACCTTTCGTTCCGATAATGCTCTTTAATACACTCAAAGTGACACAGTGGTCAAGATGGCTTTTGTGGGGACAGTGTTCCACATATGGTTCAAAAGGAATATCAGATTATGGGCATCCAAGGCAAGATCCTTTGCTCAAATCTAGGATGTCATTGTCTTCAACGTGCATGGGTCGATTCTTCCGCTTCCCCCATCCCCCCTAACCCCAGACTCTGAGAGGAACAGATTAATCCTTTCCTCTTGGGATCTTCTTACTGGTTAAGGGGCTTGGGGTTGTTCTTTCTTTTCTTCTCTTCTTTCCTTATCTCAGTTAATTTTCTTGCTGGGCTTTGTCCTTGTATTGTAAGGAACCTGGCTCTATCCTTTGGATACCCAGGTTTGGTTGTTTTTTTTTGTAGAAAGGTTTGGTTCTCTCCCTCCTTCCAAGGTGTTGATAATATATTCATTCATTCACACCCCCCCCCAAAAAAAAAAAAAAGTTAAGGTAGCCTTGAAAATTTGGAACAGCTCGACCTTCAGTAATATCCAAAATTAGGTAGCTAATTGTAGGAGGGACAATGAGGCCATCCAAAAATGTCTCCAGAGTGATGGCCTTATTCTCCCATGGCATCATACTCATACTTCTAAATCATGGCAAGATCTCGGCAAAATCTCAAAAATTTTGACCTCATCGAGATCTTATAATCTCGACAATCTCAAAAATCTCGACCTTTATATGTTCAAAAAAGGCAGTGTCTCAATGAGATTTTCTAGATCTCAAAAGTCTCGGAAATCTCGAACCTCACCAGACGGTGTTGAGATCCGAGATTTAAAACCTTGCATGGCGGAGAGGAGAAGACCCTCTCAAATCTCCTTGTAGATCTGATCACCCCGCAAAAGAGGTTCCTGAACCAGAATTCCCACCTCATGTGGCTAAAATTGGGGATTCAAATTCAGAGTACTTCCACTGATTTTTAAAAGCTCATCATAACATAGCAACTATTTCTAGCATCAGTTATAGGGAGGGGAAGATTTTATCTGAAGTGGATGACATCAAAAAAGAAATTGTGGACTACTTCAAGAGTAAATATAGGCCATGCTACCTCCCCGTCAAGACCTATATCCAGATAATTTCGCCATGAAAGCCCTTTCGCCAGAGCAGCAGCCATGGCCACAAGCCTTCCAAAGCCCCAGGTCTACACGGCTTTAGTATGGGTTTCTTCTCTACGACAGTGGATATCATCAAGGATGATCTAGTCAAAGTGGTCCAAAGCTTATTCCTTGACCCTTGGCAAATCAAGCAGGTGAATCAAAGTTTTGTGTCTGATCCCAAAGTCTGACTCCATCTCTCAATACTGGCCCTTTGCTCTTTGAGATCTGTTATACAAGTTTGTTGCAAAGTTACTTGCTAACAGATTCAAGAGGGTAGTTGATGACCTGATTAATTGTAAAACAATTGGCGTTCATCCAGGGAAGAAGTATACTGGATAACATTCTTCTTTGCAATGAGTTGGTCCAAGGCTTTCACAGAAAAAAATCATATCCACAAGGCTTACAACACAACCAGGTGCGGATTTATCAAGGAAGTGTAGTTGAGAATGAGGCTTCCCCTTATTTGTGTGGAGTGGATTTATCATTGTATTTCCTCAGCCCACCTTTCAGTCCTAGTCAACAGTAGCCCAGCGGGGTTCTTCGAGAGCCAAGTCAGTATCAGGCAAGAATACCTGGCTATGGAAGTCTTCTTAACTTTGCTCCAATCCATGGCCGAGTGGCACTGAATAGAGTTCTTCCCAACTGTAGAACCCCTACAGCTTACTCACTTGGCTTTGCCGACGACCTCATGATCTTCACCAAAGCGAACAACAAGATCTTGGAATGTGTGCTTGCAGCTCTATCATCTTTCAAAGCTCAACCACCAAGAGAGAGTGGTCATTTATCAGCAGCAAGAAAAGGTCGGTCATAGATCACTAACACGCAAAGGTGCTCTACGATCAGCTTTCTAATAATTGGGCACAGAAGCCTTGTCTTGCGATGTCAAGTTTTTCGGTGAAAGTCATGAATCTCTCATCTTCCTGTGATGGGGCGAGAAAAGGAGAGGTTAAGGGTAAGGTAAGAATTCACCTTAGGTCACTTCCTGATCAAATATCTTAGCCAGCCCCTCATGTCGTCCACATTGTCTGCCCATCACTGCACTCCTATGCTCAATGAGATTCAAAAGTGTCCCCAACTTTGGAAAGCAAGGCTGCTTTCCTTTACAGGGCGGCTGGAGTTGATCCGCTCAGTTCTTCAGGGGTCGTACATCGATTGGACAGGAGTATTTGGGCTTCCACTTTCAGTCAGCCAGAAGATTTGAGTCATTGATAAGTTCCTTTTTGTTGAAATCCAATTATTGCAACTAATTCCTCCATACTATGAGCTGGGCAAAAGTGTGCCTCCCAAAGGAAGTAGGTGGTCTGGGGTTGAAAAGAGTTAGAGAGGTCAATTCGGCAAGCATCATCAAGTTGGTTTAGCACTAGGAGTATCTGGGTGGACTGTGAATATGTAAGGCACCTCAAGACTCAAGAGTGACTCCTCGTGGACCATCCCTCCTACTCCTCGGAGTCACCCTAGGTGTGGAAAGCTATCCTCAAGGACATGACCCCGATTATCTAATATTATAAAATCAATAATTGATAATGGCTCTTCCACCCTCTGTTTAGACAGTTGGCATCCCCATGGAGTGCAAATTAACACATGGTGAAAGAATCAGGTTTGGGTCGAGTCTTGGTAAGAAGGCTAAGGTACATCTTCAGCCATTATTCGTGATGGGAGATGATGAACTCGAGCTTTCTCTTCCTCATCCTTGGCAGGTGCTTGGGATGCCCTATCTACCATTATAAGAAGACCAAGCCACCAAGGGGAAGTGGCAACTTTGTAACATGGGCCTTGTCATAAGAATGCCTTCCTCCCCTTCGGTGTGGGATCCGGTAAGATCTAGAGGCCAGACAATTCCATGGAACAACCTCATCTGGTTCAATGGGTTTATTCCTCTCCCAATTTTTCATTGGATAGGGAACACTCAACCTCTTGCTGCCAATTCAATTCTTCCTCCAGCAGAGGAACATTCGCCAACATCCTTCTGTTGCCTGTGCTGGAACGCCCAGAGGACATCAAGCATTTGTTCTTTGCATGCCCCTTTTATGACCAAATTTGGGCATGGGGCCTTCAAAGTTGCTGCCCTTCCAACAGATGAGTTTGTGACTTCGATAGGTAGTGGAAATGGGCCACCAGAACCTTTTGAAGGGAAGACAAGCAGGCTGCTGCGATGTAGCAGGAAGACTTGCTTACCTTCAACACTACCATATACCACATTTGGATGGAGAGGAACCTCCGAAGATGGACGTGAAGATCAAGAGCCATTAATTACATCTTTGAATGCATTGCTTTTGAGATCTGCTCAAAGTTGTCATCAGACTCAACGATCTTGACTAATGCTCTTTTCCACAACGACATTCTAGATTCACATACTTGAAGGAGCTTGTGTTGTTGTCGGTCACACTACTTGAAGACATCTAATCCAAGACAAAAACCCTAAGTCAACATCTTAATCAAGGAGAAAGGAGAGGAAAGAGGAAAAAAAAAAAAAAAAGAGAGAAGAGAGAGATTTCCAATGGGGAGTATCGTGGGAACTTGGGTCACAAACTCCAGTGAAGCTCCTGGGAAGAGGGGTCACCAGGAAGAGAGGTCACTGCTGGGAAGCTCCTTGAAGTCCTTGAAGAAAGGTGAAAGGCGGGTGAGCGGTTAAAAGAATGGGGTGTATTCGAAGAAGGGTAAACTTGTCGTTTTCAGTTTGACATTTACCATTGTCAGTGTACCAGGGTGAGGCTGTAATTTTGACCAAAAGATGTGAAGTTCCTAACATTAAGGATAAGTTCAGGGGAGGTGCATGTAATTTTCCCAAACAGTAATTAAAATTGACTGAACTAACATAGGTGGCAGAAACAATATCAGAACTGAAACTGGGTTTGCAACTCATAACAGAAGAGGAATTGGGGCCTGGGGTTTAGCAGGTAAAGTCGCCTAGGGTAAGATTTCAGCACCCAGAATCGGGGATTGAAAACTCAATCAGCAGCAAAGTTCAATTCTAACTGCTATTACCACTAGCTTCAATAGAGATAACAGGAAAGAAAATAAGGGTGAAAACGGTTGCAGAGAGAGAGAACGAGAGAGCAAGCAGGCTCTCAGCCGCAGTTGGTCACCCAGGCACAAACCAAACTGGATTTCATTCATGATTCAAAGCTGAATTTCCGGTGGTTACAATGGCCATCTAAATAAATAGAAGTCTCTTAATCTATTACATTAACAGAAATAAAATCCTACTGAGACTCAAACTGAAATAGAAGAGAACCCAAACTCTAAAACAAGAGCTGGGATTGAACTCTCCTACTTCAAAGGTATTTATCTCTTAATAAATAAATAAAGAAAGAAATATAAATAACAAGATAATCTCCAATTAAAAAATTCCTAAAACTCTAATGGACTGAGTCACTGAGTTTTAGGAATAGGATTCTCTACGCAGCTACGATTCTGTGCTTAACTTGGGCCAGCTTGCAAACCTAATCCTTGAAGAGTCCAGCCCATGAAAAGGCAATCCCTGCTGAACATCAGGCGAGAGGGACGAAAGCATGTAGAGAATCCTATTCCCTACTCCTAGAATCTCTGTCGCCATCACTGCCACCACCAACTCCACCATTCGACCATGATCTCGATGCTGCTGACCATCCATCTCCTCATTGTCCTTCTCAATGATGCTTCTCTGCTTTGAATCTTTCTTCTCCTCCAAAGCATACAAACACGGACTGCAAATCTATTTGTAAATCCACTAGCATTCCGATTGCCACAGAACAGAGCTGCCTCGGAATATTCAACGTCTACCCGGAGAAGAAACAGAGCTGTCGCCAAAAGTTCAGCACAGTGAATGCTCGTGAGGATGATAAATAGCATATTCTAACTGTGATGCCCCTATTATTCTTTTACTCTCCATCCGATGAAGCTTCCTGCGAGGTAGTTGAGGAGGCAGAGGGGGAGACAAAGTGGGAGGGGGAGAAGGACCAGGCTTATAATGCTCACATGGCCTCCCCAAACAATGACCATTATGTACATTTTGGTTACCTTGATCCTTCTACCCAAGATGCTGCAGAAACCATTAAGACAAAACTGGCGGTAATAGAAATGTTTCACCCTTTTATGAGCAGCTCGATAGCCGGCGGTGACCTCATTTCCAAACTAAATTCTGAAGCATACATACAGGGAACTGGAATGGAAATGGGAGACCAGGGGGTGACGGGGTTCACGACAGAGGAAGCAGAAGTTGGACAGGGGGCGCAGGAGGTGAGAGAAGAGGGGAGGAGGGAGCTGGAGAGGGAAGCCGAATCCAGAGAGGACGGGGGTAATACACCCAGTGTAGGGGTTTGGTGCAGTTTTATTTTAATATTAAATTCTTACTTCTGCCCTTGGAATACTTAACAATACGAATGCAAAGCATGGGCAAAAAAGTCATAGTGAAGTAATTCACTTCACTCCCTGTAGTTCTGTGGAAGATTACCCTTTACAAAAAAAATCAAAAGTCCACCAATCAGTTTGATTTTTTATCCAAAAGGACCTCCATAAAATCGGATCTACTAATTAGTATCCTTACTTGATAACTTGGAGAGGTTAGATGGGTGACATCAGCTACTACTCTAAGTTTCTTCAAGCTCTAAGCTTGAGTCCCCAGGTACCCCTTAAATATTAATTCGAATCTCATCCTTCTCTCCACCCAAAACAAAAAAAGGAAAAAAGTACTCACTACTCAGGCACCCCTTGTCGGAGATCAACACATTGATACCTTCTTTTGTTCCTTTCTATCTTTTTTCTTTTTATGATAACTGAAACCAAAAATAAGAAGAGAGAATTGAGCCATGCTTCTTTTTTCCTTTTGATATAATGTCTTAGGTCCAACATCACAAGGAAAAAAGAAGAAAGACTGTTACTCACTCCCAATTTACAATAGAATAATATAACCCTTGGTTGTGTAGAACACCCAACAATTGCAATATAAGTTTTCTGAATAAAGGTTGTCAAATAGCTTATCATAGATAATATCATGGAAAGCAACTTACCGAGCCAAGAGGTTGGGTTCATATGTACCATAGACAACATCACAATGCCCATTTACAGAATCTACTAGTTCTAAGTCACTAGTCAATATATCCCACCTGCATAAACCATTTTTAGAAAGATTTCTGAGTTGTAAATTTATACTGCAGGGGGGAAGGGAGGAGTACAAAGTCTGATCAACTAACTCATATCTCCGATGTCGGTCGAGGCTTAGGAATACTTCGAATACTGTATCAACACTCGCATCAACAACACCAACAGCCTTCACAAGGACACTTTTACCACTCTATGTGGGACAGAAAGCATTTTGTGGAAAAAAAAAATATAATATTAGATTCTAAATTAAAATAAAGAACATCACTGGAAATGCCTAAAGAGAAACATAAATCCCTAAACTTCTTGAACTTGTAAGCAGAAAATTACATAAATGTATAGCTTTGGAAATAATTGGGGATTGACACCCTGCAACTCATACATTACAAAGTTCTAATAGATTGAGATTCGATGTTGATATATAGATACCAATAAGGATACATCAGCAACAGGTCCAAAAAAGAGAAGAAGAAAAAGGGAAAAGAAAAGAAGACCCATGATCAAGTAATTGTTTTTACCTTTATTTTTTTCTTCTTCTTCTTCTTCCTTTTTTTTTTTTTTTTTTTTTCGGGTAGGCAATGAAAGATTGTAGTAAGGAAATAGTCAAAGAGAAGACAATAAGCAAGGAACAGCAGAACATAGACAAAACTCCAGCCCAACTACCCTGAGCAAAGTTTTCCAGGTTACCCACCAATATTAACAATTTTCCAGTCTCAAAAAATTGACAATAAAGAATAGCTAAGATATCCATTACAGTTCTATATTTTTCTAAAAATTTGTATAAACAACATATATTTTATTAACAGGCATGATTTGAGGAAGAGGATTGGAATCGGCCAAATAAGCCGATTTCAAGATCCTGATTGCATTTCACCCCCATTTCATGACGAGCAAGATGGAGAGACCTGTCACGGCCAGCCACCAAGGCCCACTGGCTAGCCTCATGTTCTCCATTGAGCGCAAGGCCCATTAGGATCATTCAAGAGAGTACTTGTACATGCGTGTAGCGTATCTGCTAAGGAGGTGGGATGATTCTAAGCTCTAAGGCTAGAATGTTCCTAACCATAGGATGGAGGACACTATAGATCTTAGTCATTCATTCCATCCATAAGCCAAATTGCCTATGTATCTTGGAGACATGTCATGTCCCAGGAATCAAGTCCTCGTGTAGTTCGGGATAGTGGAATGTCCAAAGCCGTTAAACAGACATATGGCCCACTTGAAAAACAATGTGAAAGCAAAGCTTGAATATATTGGAAAAACATAATGGAATCATTTTATATTTTGGACCGAGTCCCCTAATGAGATCGGATTTGAGCATGAAAATCTACAAGATGGGGATCTCTCCTAAAAAAGGACTCGTTGGATTCTCACATTTATTCAAAACAATTAATTGGGCCCCTACATACAACATGGGGCAAGGCGGACTGTGTGTGCTGTGAATATCTTATTCCAATGGTGTTGATTGTTTGTCAGTAACTGAATCTTCCCAATCTAAATCTGTACATGCCTTTATTCTCAAGTGATTATTTTTATTGAACAGTGATTCTTTCTTTGGGCTTGACTTTAAATACCTGAGAACATAGTGCACTGCTTCCATATGACCAATTCTAAGGGCATGCATGAACTAGCTAATAATATTTGTAACAAAATAGAAAAGAAAGAGAAGAATGAGACAAGATGAAGAGAATGGAAAAGAGGGAGAGAAAATTAATGTGTGTTAATTTCCGCCCATCGTCCCAACTTTATTTATAATGAATAACAAGAAAGAATACAAACTAACAGGAAGTCTAGAGTAACTAAGAGTCCCATATTCTAAGGAAAGGTAACACAGTAAAAGAAAAAAAAAAAAAAAAAAAGAAAGAAATAAGAAATTAGATAACCTTTTATACTAGATAGACCTCTATTTGTAGGAACAGTAACACAAGAAAATAAAGTAACCACGATAAAGACACTCCCTCTGCTGTGGGACCCATAAACCGATAATATCCAACACTCCCCCTCAAGCTGGAACATGCTCCAGCTTGGAATACGCAAAAAAGCAACACTCACCCTCTGGCTAGAGTTCCATCTTGTAACAACAAAAACATATATGAACCACACCACTGGTTTTTAATGTATCGCTGTCGAAGATGCGAGGGAGAACAAAGAGAACTTCTGGTAGCAATACCAATCACTAACTTTAATCTTCGAAAACCCACCAACGAACAAAAATGGAGTAGGTTCTTTTACAAGCGAAGTGGTAGTAGGCTCCAACATGAGCATCCTAAACAAAAGTTGCATCTTGTGCAATTGATAATAGTCTCTCGTCAATGAGTAGATCTAAACAATGGTTGCATCTCATGCAACTGATAATATTCTCTTGTCAATGAAAAAACCTGAACAAAGGTTACATCTTGTGCAACTGATAATAGTTTCTCTTCAATGAGGAGATCTGAATAAAAGTTATAATAGTCTCGCTTCCACGAGGAGACATGAACAAGGGTTGCATCTCGTGCAACTGATAATAGTCGCTTTTCCATGAGTAGACTTCAACAAATCAGTAAAAGTGTTTCTTCCAACAAGCATACATGACCCTGGGGCATCAATTTTGGGACCGTACCGTGTCCCCCGAGCTGGGCCGACCGGTTAAAAACCGCACCGAGCCAGACCGTTTAATAAATGTGTCGCTCTTAGGACCAGACCGATTAATAATAGGTCGTTCACGGTGCAGGGGTGCAACCTGACGCTCGCCCGACCAGATCGACCGATTAAAGCCCTAGTTGGTATAAACCGACTAAAAATCGATTAAAGACATATAAGTTTCTTCTTTTATTTTTTCCACCTAATTTTTCCACCTACTTGTGAACATTGGACTTGCAACGAATACAACTCTACTAAATGAGATTGCAATGGGCCTTTTGATATCTTAGCCTCCAAGGAGACATGATTTTAGCAGATGATGCTAAAAGACTGTTACAGGCTTACAGCCACATGTAAATATTCTTTAAAATGCATATTTTGATCTCTCTTTTTTTTACCATTATCCACATACGTTCTTCATTTATGAGTAAGGACAAATCAATGGGTTGAATTTACAACAAAATAAACCGATTATAACTAAGCATAAAACCAAATAACATAACCGAACATAAGACCGAATAAGATAACCAATTATGGACATTAATACACAGATTGAACCGATTAACATAAGACTGATTAAGGACCCAGATCAACCGGACCGAATATAAACGAGTCAATGTCTCGCAAATCAAGACGATTAGTTAAACATGTCGATCACGGTGCATGGTGTTAAATTGGTAGGGACCGGTCAGGCCCGACCGATTGACACCCCTTGACCCTGAGCAAAATATAAGCTCATTCTCCCCCTCACGTAGAGCATTCCTCATGGACAAATAAAACAAAGGAATGCCCAATGAGAATGATCACAAATAGTAATCTTCAATCACCCCCTTTGGTAGCAAATAGAAAATAGGCCAGACACGAGCAATAGCAACCATCATTCTATGCAAGGGTCAAGCTTCGAAAATTGCAAATATATAAGTCCAATGGCAATTCCGTAAATTTTCAGATCAGTTCAGGACCGCTTTAGTCATGAAACAAGGACCAAACAGGAACTAGAATTGGAAGTGAATAACCAAACTGAACTTTAAACTTAGAATAGGGAAAAAACAGAAACAATGTTGAAAAGACAGGTGAAACTGTAATTAATTGGAGCGGCAGAATCCTTTAGTAAGGGACAAAGGTATTCAATGGCAGAATGGTAACTATTCAGAACAGTAAAGGACCTTTGTTGATGATAAACAGAACTAAGAACCTAAGTGGAAGCAAATATTTAAGAAAGGGTAAATTCTGGAAATAACAATAAAGAAATCTAATTGTAACCCAACCCCATGATGGTAAAACAGATCAGCAGAGATCAGTTCTCGATACAGACAAGGTAACTCCCTCAATATGAATACAATCCAGCTGATTCATAGCTTGTAATTGTGAATTGTGACACGGTTACTGCATCGATTCTGGTTCTTGCACAAACTGTTGAAAAACCTGCTGCTGCAAAATATCTTCTTGCCTGATATCAAGTCTGGGTTTCTTATGCAATGTGATAAATTATTTGGCTCCTGGGTCAAGGAACTGATTACTGCAAAGATATGTTGCTGTTGCGGTTTGCTACCAAATTGTTTCTGAAGTCAATAGATCTCAAAATATATACTAATGAATTCTAGACTCAGGATTCAAAAATCTGAATTGCCTAAGGGTTTGTGAATACCCCACAAAATATCAGAGTGAAAGGTTTCAGTATAAGAGAGCAACTCAATTCTATTGAGGATTCATCTTTAACCTCTTGACTCCTCAACCAGCGGTAAAACCAGACTTGTTTGAATGGAAGATCCCATTCATAAGACCACAACTTGACCTTAGATTTCAGGTGGAGGATCGATTCCAAGAATCCTCTTGAATGCAACCAATTGGAAACCTGAAAGAGTATATAATAAATAATTATCACACCTGCAAATTGAGACTGGCCAGTAAAACTTAACCAGAATTGAAACACAATGTGGATCTCCCAACTCCGGTAGGCTTTCAACTGCAATACTTACAGACTGAATCTCAATGAGTAGAACATTCACTGTTGCACTAGTTGAACCTTCACTGTTGCATGCGGTGAACCTTCACTGCTACACAATTCCAGAGTGCATCATTCTGATCCAGCAATGGAGATCTCCCATCATCAACATCATCAAATTTTGATGATAAGAAGTAATAATACCAGAAGAACTTCAAACCACATTATTGGACTGAGAACAGATCTGAAATCAGAAGCTGATATTCCAAAAAGAACCTAGAACTTTTACAGATACAGCAGTTGTAGCAATGGTGGCTGCACACCAAAACCGAGAATCTTAAACGATTCTCAAAATGGCAAGCTGCTCTGATATCATGTAACAAAATAGAAAAGAAAGAGAAGAATGAGAGAAGATGGAGAGACTGGAGAAGAGGGAGAGAGAACCAATGTGTGTTAATTTCCGCCCATCATCCCAACTTTATTTATAATGAATAATAAGAAAGAATACAAACTAACAAAAAGTTCAGAGTAACTAGGAGTCCCATATTCTAAGGAAAGGTAACAAAATAAAAGGAAAAAAAAAAAAAAGGATAACCTTCTATACTAGATAAACCTCTATTTGTAGGAACAGTAACACAAGAAAATAAAGTAACCTCAATAAGGACACTCCCCTTGCTGTGGGACCCATAAACTGATAATATCCAACAATATTGATTGGGTATGCAATATTTGGATGAGTGAGCGTGAGATAGATCAATGTCCCAACAAGTCTTCAATATCTCCTTGCATCACTGATTAAATGTCTACTTTCCTTACCAATTTTGATTTTGGCCAATAGGTGATTTTATAGATTTGCAACCCAACATAGCAGTTTCACCTAGGAGACCTAAGACATATGTTCTCTGACAGATATAGATGCCCTTGGTTGAACTTGATACCTCAATTCGTAAAAATTATTTCAAGGTACACAAATCCTTAATCTCAAATTTTTGTGCATACACCTTTAGCTTCTTTACTTCATTTTCATCATCATTAGTCACCACAATATCATCAACATACAAAATGACAGCAGTAAGTTTTCCATTTGCCCTCTTGTTGAACAAAGTACGTCCAGCTGATTTTGATCATATCCATTTTTTTAACATAACTTATCTAAACCGATCGAACCAAGCTCTTGGTGATTTGAAAAAGCCATTTGACCACCGAGACACCCCACTGATACTCCCCAAAAAATATCGCCGAGAGCTCGACTGCAATGTCGAAAATCTTATCTCGACCTGGTCAAGATGGGATCGAGACCCGAGATTTAAAACCTTGCTCCAAGATTACCATGTAGAAATGCATTTTCTCACATCAAACTGATACATAGACCATTCTTGATTTGCAGCCGAGGATAGAAGAAACCCTAATAGGATTCAACTTAGCTACAGGGGCAAAAGGTTTCTTGGTCATCAACTTTGTTAGCGATTCCGGAAGATCAACCAACTCCCAAGTGCCATTCTTCTTTAATACCTTCATTCCCTAACACATAGTTTCCTTCCATTTTAGATTGGTCAAAGACTCTGAAACATTTTCTAAAATTGGAGTGGAAGATAGGAATGCAGAATAGAGACCAAACTTGAAGGAGAAAAGGACACGTAGGATACAAACTCAGCAATGGGATAAGTAGTACAATATCTTTTTCCTTTCCTGACAGCAATAGGAAGATTCAAATCAGATGATAAGCTAGAAGAGATTATGGAAGATAGAACATTACCTGTAGTCGGAACTTGGAAGACAAGGATCTGATGAGAACAATTGGCAGATCTTCTTCTGCTTTCGACAATATAGAAGCAGTTTCTTATTCTAGCATGCTCTCTCACCTCCCATCTCTACACTTGTTTCAGATTTCAACCTTTTTTCTCCCCTCTGCATCTAATCCCCTTTCTCTAAACCATAAACATCAAAGTAGGATGGTGGGACAAGTAAAGGCACCTCTTCATGTAATCTTTACTACTCTCCCTCTGAATAGGTGGCTGGAGAGAGGAGAAGAAAGGAATTGTTCAAAAAAGATGACTTCTTGAGAGACCAAGCGTTTCCAAGATGAGGGATGATCGCATTTGTCCCTTTCTAAACCAGTGAGTACACCAGAAAATACATCAGAGTGGTCAAAATGAGCATAACACAGCCAAGAATTTTAGGTGGGATCATGAAACGACACCGACAAATCCATCTGATCCCGACACTGGAAATTGATTAGACAAGTTGGGGGATGGTTCCAACTCGGAGGCAATTCCTTCGGAGATTTCAGTCAGAGATCAGTGCAGTTGGAGATAATGGATCTCATTTGGCAAGGTTTTCTTTGGAGGGTTGGTACTCAAGTAACCCTTCTGGAAAGCAGGCTCATAGACTCAGCCACTTGAACCCATAGTTTGAGGTGCCGGCACAACTTAGTTTCGAGCTGGGTTAGAACAATTCCAAGGGTCGAACCAAAAAATTACTAGGTTTCGATCAAAACCTGGCCCAACTCGATTAGGTTTTGACTTGGCTTCGTTCCACCCCCTTATATATAAAATGCAAGGTTTTGATCGAAACCTATCTATTTCGACATGTTTTGACCTAAAGTCGACCAGATTTGGACTCGAAAGCTAGAAACAATACACAGGAACAACACTTATTAGACAGTAATTATTTATGACTAATATCATTTAAGTAAATTGTTTCTTTAAATTTATATTTCATTTGCTTAAGATATTATTCATAAATAAGCAAGCAACTCCCATTCGAATCCAATAAAAATAGTGTAAAATTTAAATTCCAAAAAGATAAAAAGTCAACCCTCCAGTTCAAGAACAAAAATCGGATTTTTGGGTGCGGGGGCTATTTCCAACTTCCAAATGCTAGGTTTTTTTCCCAAATCTAAAAATTCCATACACCTTATTTTAGTAAAAAATACTAAAAACCAAGTGTGTGCCAAAATAATCTCTTACTTTAATACCCAAAAAATTATTTTAATTCAGACGGCTTTAAACAGCATTCGCGTACTTTGAACAAGGTTTGACTAGAGTGTATACTCCTTCACTATAACTCGGATTCAAGCAATCCCGGATTTATTGAAATGCAGATTATGCTAGCTTTGCTACAAATCTGAGATTGCTAAAATCCGAATTATATTGAAGGATTTACATTCCAATCAAACATTGTTTGCAATATACGAATGATGTTTAAACCATTCTAGATGAAAACAATTTTTGGGGCATCAAAATCAGAGATTATTTTGACATATTCTTGGTTTTTAGTGATGCTTTACATTAATAAGATGTATGGAATTTTTTGCTTTGGAAAAAAAGCCTAGCATTTGGAAGTTGAAAATCGCCCCCACACCCAAAAATCATGTTTTTGTTCTTAAACTGGAGATTTGACTTTTTATCCTTTTGGTATTTGAATTTTATACTATTTTAATTGGATTTAAATTGGGGTGTTTGTTTATTTATGAATAATATATTAATTAAATTAAAGAAACATTTACTTAAATGATATTAGTCATAAATAAGTGCTACATACTTAACTCTAAACACAATCCCAGGTCTCACCATATACTAACAAACTTGGGTTCACACCAGATATTACATTTTCGAAGTTTTTTTTTTTAAATAATGTGGGAAACAAGTATAAAATGGTTAAAATGGGCTATACAGACAAAATCCGATTAAAAAAAAATACATTTTGGGCCTCGAAACCAAGGTTTCGAGATGTCCCAGAAAAAATCCCAGGTTTCGACCGAAACAAGGTCGAATCCCAAGACAACTCGGTTTCGAGGCTGGTCGAAACAGTCCTCGCAACCAGCACCTTGAACCATGCTTGAGCCTACACAGTCACAGCCACAGTAATATTGATTATTTGGGTATCCTCAACTGATCAATCTACCTAAGTGATCTATCCCTCCTATGGAGAGTGTAGTCAGGGCACTTAGAGTTGGAGTCAACTTTATGGAGACAGAAATCAAAGCATCCAGAGCTACAACCAGTTCTTCTTCAAACAATGGGAAGCCACTCCAGATCAGTACAAGCATGGATATCTACCACCACGAGGTGATGATCACGACTCTGACGGCATAATTATGATGGGTCATACCATTCCGTGAATTGGGGCTACTTTGGGAATTTATTAATTTAATATTTCTTTGAGGTTGGATACGTGTACAAGTTAAACAGTATTTCTTTAGTATATGTTCTCTGTTCATATAGTATTTTTGTGTGAATTTTGCTTTAAATTGCAAGTAATTTGATTTTGCAAGTAATATGATACTTAAGCCAATTCCATAAGCTGTCTATGATGGTGTATTGCAAATCTCAGGTTAAGATTGTGCAATGGCCATGCCATTTTTGAGTAGCTTTGAGTAAATTTGGTAAATAAATTTGATAAATGGTGTAATGTGACAGTGGCACAAACTGTAATTTTATGACATTATGTGACATGAGAATTTATTTTTTACATTGGGATGATGGCATACACTGTAAGATTTTTTGGTGATTGCATGTAATTTTTTGTCATTTTTTGAATTTATCCTTATTTAATTTTATATTTTTATGAATATTTAGTTAATTTTTTATGTTTTTATAGGTTAATGGGTCATCTCTTGGCATTGGTCAATTTTTTAATCACCTGCATAATTTGCAGGCTTTTCCATTTTTTACATATTTATTGTACTTTTGATTTAATATTTTTAATTTTCCACAATAAATTTATTATATTTTTTTCCTTTTCATATTGATATGTATTTTTTTTGTCAATTTAAAAAAAAATAATATGTTTTATGTCCATTCACAACCCAATCCAAAAAAGTGGATCAGCTGAACAGGATTCCAGCCAATTCAGCCTGAGTCGGATCGAAATCAGATGAGGCAGGTTCCAACACCGATTCCATTTTTTTTTTCAGGTGAAAAATAAATTATATTAACAAAACCCAAAGAGGATACCAAGACAGATGCCTAGGAGGGCAAACTGGAAGCAGGACAAAAGAACCTACAAAGTGAATAAAGGGGAAATCCTCTTTGATATCAATGGCATCCCAAATTGACTAAGGTTTTTTTATTTGGTGCTCCAAGATTTAAGATTTCGTTCCATCCAGATATGGCAAATCGTTGCACAAAAGGCAAGGCAGACAAGAGTATCACAAGGAGATTCCACTTATTTGAACCATGTGAACAGAACATATTTTGTCACGTAGCATTTGAAATGAGAATTGCATGCCCCTAGACCAGTACAAGCCTGTTTTGAGTGTTTTCTGACTTAAAGAAGAGATCTCATAGTTATGATGAACGGCTTACTCGAAATTGTAGAGGTGTATTAGGGTTTATTATTTCTTTCAAGACTCAACTAGCAACACCAGTGATCAGATAGTTATTTCAAAGATAGGTAAAATTCGTCAGCTATTTTTTTCATAAGATTGATTGTCTATAGTATGGGAGTAGCAGTAGCAAGTTAACGTGTATAAATGCCACATATTAAGATATAAAAAGCCAATAAAATATCATAGAAATCTCTTGTCTCACAAGAAGGTAAATCTGATGCATTCTGAAGTTCAAACAACACGAAGTTCAAACAGACAACAAATTCTAGTATTATATTAAATTGTAAAACATCAAACAGAGCTAAAACTTCATAAGAGTCACTAAGTACCTTGGAGTCGGCAACATCTTCAAATATCCTAATACCTAAAACAAAAGTAAAATGTAGTCTTAGAAGGTAATAAACAAACATCTTCAACAACAAAAAAAATCAAAAACTAGAATGAAATTTTGATAAAAACTAGAATGAAATTTTGATAATTTCAGGGACATTATAAGATAGTACCAATAAGATGGAATTTTATAGTCAAAAAATAAATAAATAAATACTTGTGAAGCATTTCATGCAACATAAGCAATTGATAATCTCTAATTCAGAGTCTTATCCATGATGACAGAGCTGATAAACCATGGAATCAGAAAAGCCACCAAAGACTAAGAAATACCATTGAATGTACGGATACATTTCCATTCATGTGCTTCAATTGCATCCCCAGCATCACCTTCAAAATATCTCTCTGACCTGAAATCCCCCAAATCTGAGGATTGATGCAGGAGATTTTCTGGACCTATAATGCCAAAATAAGAGTAAAACAAAAAAGAAAAAAATCAACCCTCTTGTTATACTTAAGGTTAAAAAAAAAAAGCGACACAACACTAAGAATGCAGGAGTGCGCAGCATCTTCTACAACATACTATATGGTCTTATATATATATAAAAGCGTCACAACACTAAGAATGCAGGAGTGCGCAGCATCTTCTACAACATACTATATATATATATATATATATATATATATCGTTGTCAAGGCAACAATGCGATCCAAAGCGTTCGAGGCCATCCTAGGCGTCTAGGTTCCCAGTGTATTTTTCTTTATTTTTAAAATATTAATGCAATATTAATGTTTATATATATACAGTACTCTATATAAATAATCAATATTTAAGACATAACTTAATTAATATGAGAAAACCAACAAATAATGAATAAAGTATAGAACAATAGAACATAAAGAAATATATTTATAAAAATAAAAAATAAAAAAAAACAAATCAATAATCTAAGAAGTTAGAAGTTAGAACATCATAGCATATAACTATAAGTAAGAACTAAGAGCACGAATAGAATAACTGATTAACATAACTGTCATTACAATATAACATAACATTAACCGATCAACATTAACATAACATATAAACATGAGTTAAATAACAATATAATTATAATATTATATAACATTAACAGTTGTAGGTGCTGACTCAGAAGAATTAGCAAAAAAAATAAAAGTTGCAGACTTGCGGTGCAGAAGAGAAGGGAAGAAGAAGAAGAAGAAGAACCCCACGTTTCAGTTGCAGGTGCAGCAGAGAGAAGAAAAAAAAAATTGCAGTTCAGTTGCAGATGCAGCAGAGAGAAGAAAAAATTACTTTCGGAAAAAAAAAAAGAAATTGCATTTCAATTGTAGGTGCAGCAAAGAGAAGGAAAAATTACATTCGAAAAAAAACATTGCGTTTCAATTGCAGATGCAGCAGAGAAGAAGAAGAAGAAAAAGAAAAAAACAAGTCGACATTCAAAAAAAAGTTGCATTGCAGAAAGCCTTTGGAAGCAAAATTAAGTTTCGGTTGCAGCAGAGAAGAAGAAGAAAAAGAAGAAACGAGTCAAGTCAGTCAACATTCAACCAAAAAAAATTGCGTTTAAGTTTCAGTTGCAGCCTGCAGGTGCAGCAGAGAAGAAGAAGAAGTCGACATTAAAAAAAATAAAAAATAAAAAGTTGCAATGTAAAAAAACCAAAGGAAAAAAAAATTGTAAGCTTTGGTTGCACTTGCAGGTGCAGCAGAGAAGAAGAAGAAGAAGAAAAAAAACAAGTTGATATTAAAATAAAAAATAAAAAAAAAGTTGTGATGCAAAAAATCCAAAGGAAAAAAATATTGTAAGCTTCGGATGCACTTGCAGGTGCAGCAGAGAAGGAGAAGAAGAAGAAGAAAACCAAAAAAATATATATATATATATACACAAACAGATCGCATAGAGAAGGAAAATGTACTGATCAACACTCTAGCATGTGTTTCACAAACAGATCGTGTGTGTGTATATATACACACACATACACTCTAGCATGTGTTTCACATGGAAGTGTAAATCAGTATAATAGGTGTTCGGGATTTATTTAGTCAGCCTGAGACTCAAATGTGTTCCTTATTTTCATAAATTATGAGATGGTTGTAAACTTGTAATGGTTGGTAGTATGTTTGATTTAGGTATTCTTCAGGATAACATAGCATAGGCCTTAAACGTTTTAGAAAGGATGTTTAGTCTCCCCACAACTTTGGTAGCTAATTTAGACAATGTCTTAGTAAAAAGGTCTAAGAAGCCTAGCCCTATACAACTCGTCTGACATTAGGAAATGGTCTCTGGTTATTCTTTACTACAGTTATTTTCACAAGTTTATAGTAGGAAATTATATATACATGCCCTAGGTCTTTTCTTCTTCTTCCTTTTTTTTTTTTTTTTTTTTTTTTGGGGGGTCTTGTTTTGTCAAGAAATTAATCAAAAGAGATCCCCTACCCAATACTTTACAAGTCTTTGAGGAGAAATGTTATAAAGGAAATAAGCATACTACACGATGCAGGCAAATTACAAACCCAAAACACAGCTTGCGATTATGAACACAGAAACTAAGAGAGACTAGGGAACCAGATCTATAGTTAAGCCCAAATTCAAAGTTCAGATCAACTGACTGATCAGTGAAATCCGATCTGTGAATCTAACACACTAAATAACAGCAACAGAGGAAGAGACATAAGATAAAGAAATGATGAGAAAATCAGCATACAGATCATTGGTTTTCCCACCAAACCATAGGATAAGAGACCATCTCTTCCACCATTACCATGAAATCGATAACCAAAAACACTCTAAATTCTTATGGAGATAGGCCCTATTTGTGAAGACTAATTTGACTCTCTTTAGAACTCCTAAACCGACTAAATTAGTGCCCATTTAAGTTACCTAAACAGACCCCTACTGGAAACTCAATAAAGTAAATCTAACTAATAACCAGCTGGACTCTAACAATTAAAACTGTTAAAAGAAAATTAAAAAAAATATGCCTCCCCTTGAACTAATTACTTGGGCTTTACATTTTAGCTCAGTACAATAAAAATACATAAAATAATACCAAGACTAGTATAAGCTTAAGATAACATCTTCAGGCGTATGGCCAGCATCACTCATTCACTACACCAAAAAATCTCCAGTCTCTCTTGATCTGTTAGTGGAAGGACTAAAATTCATTACAAATATAAGCTTAGAAAATCTTCTCCTTTGTCCAGATGTCACCCTGTAAGCTGTTCCTTCATTCTTTCAGAAAGCCCTTTTCTTCCTGAAGCCAAGCACTCCAAGAAACAGGTGGCATAAAATACCACAATTCCAACTAATATCTGCCCCACCAGATCCACAATAACTAACCGAAAGTAGGCATTACCCAGTCTACCCATTCTCCATTCACCAGGATGCCCAAACTTCAAAGGAACTCATAGTTGTCAAGGCGATAAGGCAACCCAAGGCATTTGAGGCCATCCTAGGCCCCAAGGCATTTGAGGCCATCCTAGGCGCCTAGGCGCCTAAGCGACGAAGGCATTCCTGGTGTGTTTTTTTTTATTTCTAAAAAATCAATGCTATACTAATGTTTATATATATGCAGTATGCTACATAAAGAATCAACATTTAAGACATAATTTAATTAATATGAGAAAACCAACAAATAATGGATAAACTATAGGACATAAAGAAGCATATTTATAAAAAAACAAAAAAGCACAAATCAATAAACTAAAAAGTTAGAACATAATAGCATACAAGTAAGAAACAAGAGTGCAAGAGGAAGATTATAATGTATTTTCGAACTGGTTTTTAGTATAAGGGTAAAAAACTATTTTCATCTTTTCAGTTAGGGAATTTAACAGCGTGCGGCCGCTAATGGGGGAGGGTTGAATTGCGGGTAAGCGAAAACCTTAAGGGAGGTTTATGAAATTTTCCATTTAATTAATGATTTACCTACACATCGGCAACAAGGTGACCGCCCAAGCCTTTAGGGTGTCCAAAGCGATGCCTAGGTGGTCGCCTTTTGAACATACACAAGGCGACTCATCGCCAAACCCATATATTACCACCCAGACGCCTAGGCGATGCCTTGACAACCATGAAGGAAATAGGGCATAGTAGCAAATATTAAGGAGACAGAACCTGTTAGAATCAACTAGTGGCTCATTGTAGACAGGTCATAATTTGGATTTTGAGTTGATATATATATATATATATATATATATATATATATATATATATTTTGGCTGATGTACTAGGCTATGGCTAGGGTCTCAAATTTGTATTGCAGCTGTTACATTGTATGCTTGCTGTTCTGCTGAAATTAATCTTCCATGAAATCTTCATTGGGTTGATGTTATTAGTTCTGGTCAAGAAATTATTCTACAGATAAAGCACTTATCTATTTGCCTTATTATGTATGCTTTTTACTAATGATATTGTTTAGTGGATGAGATATAAATAGGCATTAATACCAAATTGGATTTATAGAGATCAACATTGGAATCAAAAGATTTTAAGATAAATAGAAGGAAGATGGAGTGTATGGTGTGTAACATTAGTCAGAAAAGTACAGTAATGAGGTGGTGAAAATTGACGGGAGATACCGCAAAGTGATTAGTGTAAGAATCTAAGTTCAATCATAAATAAAGACGGTGATATAGAGAATGACGTTTCACAACAGACTAAAATATGATGGATGAAGTGGAGAGGTGTGTCTAGCTTATAGTGTAATCGGCATATTCTTTTAAAACTTTAAAGGAAAATTTATGGAACAATCATGTGGCTATAATGTGCAGTATGCTAGGCAATTAAGAAGCATCATATAAATAAACTTAGTGTAGCTGAAATAAGGATGTTAAGATGGAAGTGTGACAAAACTAGGAAGGATAAGGTAAGCAATGGGCATATTAGAGCTGATTTGGTAGTAAGGTTGATACATTATAAACTAAGAGAAAGTCATTTGAGATGGTATAGCCATGTTCAACAGAGGCCTTTAGATGCTCCAGTATGGAGGAGTGATTTGATTCAAATTCAAGGATCTAAAAGAGCTAGAGACAGACCTAAAATGACTCTAGGGGAGAGGGTAAGGAAAGACAAGCATAGCTTAGGCTTTGTTTAAAGTATGACCTTGAACAGAGCTGATTGGAGGGAAAAAATCTATATAGCCGACCCCATTTAGTTGGGATAAAGCTTGTCTAATTTGAAATGTTAGTTTCTTTCTTGGATTTTTCTTCAAATCCTCTCATGCATTCAAGACAAGGTTCAAAATCTCGAGTCTTAAGGGTATCTCGACCCTTGGGAAAACCAAGATCTCGAGATCTCGACAAGATAGTGTAAAAACCCCACAAAGACTAAAAAATTATGTTTCAGAGCTAAAATGGTCATTTTAAGGTCTGATACTCTAGGGAAACCCTATTTTTGTATACATAAACTCATTCAAAACATAAAATTATAAAAATATTGGCACAAGGTAATTATTTGGGTTTATACTCATGTTTGGCAATGTCAGTCTAAAATTCAAATGTACACCTAGGGTAATATAGGTCTGGCTCTATCTCTTTGATACCCAGGTCTGCTCGTTCCCTTTTGGGGTTTTGTTAATTCATTCATTTATTCACCCAAAAAAATATAGACTATTCTACATAATGTTACATTAATATAAGATCAAAGAAGACCAAATTAACCAGTAAAATTATATTTTAGTAGAAGAATAAACATAATAGCATTTAATTAGTTAATTGTCATAGTAAAAAACTAGTCAAAAATGTCGATAACTGGTCGAAAATGTCGAGACCAATCGAGAACTGGTAGAGACCAAGTCTCGTGAGAGATCTCGTCTCGACCTGTTCGAGAACTTCAAGAATCTTGAGATCTCAACAAGATTTGAACCATGATTCAGGACAGTTACGATTATTGTGTTCTTCTAGTTGCTAATCAATTTACTGAACTTTTATTCTACTCTTGATATATGCTTATTCAATTCGTTGTTAGTTATTGATCTAATTATCATTCTTAAATCTTTTTAAATTTTTCTTTAATTCATATGACTATTTACTGATTACCATAAATGCCCCCCTCATTATATTTGTCAGCTGATTACTGTTAGCGTAATAACATAAAATACTATCTATTAGTCTTAATCGTGTGGACTGGTGAACTCCTAGTTACTTCAAAAGTTTCCTTTACTAATTAGGCTTGTTAGTTTCCTTTTCCTATTTGAGTTTATTTTATCTTTAGTTTGTAACTAGGACTCTAGTTAGAATCCTAGATCCTAACTACTAGTTGTTTTATATTTTCTATAAATACAAACTAGAAGTTGAGGCACAAGACAAACGATTCTTTCCATCTTCTCTTATTTTCTATTTTGTTCCCTGGTACCAAAGCAATCACCTAGGTTTCCGTTTTCAGAGTCGTTTAAGGTTCTCCATTAGGGTGTGCAGCCACCATTGGTGCCCTTGATCTGTTATTGTTCTCAAGTCTGATCTACAAATTTTATGCTATTGGTTATACTGATTTGATCATAGATCCATTCTGATCTGCTCCTTGGCTGCTGCTGGTTACATTCTGCTGCATTCTTCATTACACTGCTGCTACTCATCTGTAATCAGATGGGATCTAACTACTACAGATCTGCTGAATTTTTATCTCATCAAGATCTACTGTGCTACTACCGCTGCTGTCCAGATCACATCGAGATCTTCTATACTGAACAGATCTCGCACCACTGTTGCCAACTGTTGCTGCCTTCAAAACCTATCCTCACATCTGTCTATTAGTTATTTAGATTGTTCGACTTGTAGAGTCCTAGATCTGTCTTGTTAGCTTTTTCTACATCTATAAATAGTGGCTGGGAGGATCTCTCTCTCTCTCTCTCTCTCTCTCTCTCTCTCTCTCTCTCTCTCTCTCTCTCTCGGTTTTATTGTTACAATTACCATTCGATGAATTGATTTTTCTTCAAGAAAATAAACATCTATATCATCTTGCCACCCTAAGGGTGGAGAGAGTTTCAATTTCTTTAACCGCATGATGGGCTAGCATTTATTGATTACATCTTTGAGATTAAGTTGGGATTGTGTTTCACTTGGTTGACTTTCTTTATTTCCCCTCCCATATCATATCCCAAAATTCTTTTTTCCACTGACAACAGATCTCCAACCCCTCAACCCTATTACTCTCTTACCCATATTACTAATTCTTAATCTTGGTTAACCATCTCGCTACCCATGAACGCGTTCTTCTGTACCAATTGCCAACCACAACTCTTCTTAGGAATTATACTTGGGTGGCCTTTACCACCAGGATTACAAGGGTTTCTCAAACCCTCCTGCATTTATTTGTGCTGACATGATGGGCATGCATAAAGGCAGGAATGTCCATGACAGATATAAAATTTAATCATAGAAATCTATATAAAAACACATGCATGAATGCATCCATATGAACATACACATAACATAATGACACAAACAACAATTGTAGGTGTCATAAGATGGACAAACATCTATGATGTACGAGGTTTTAAGTAGCAGTGATATGGACCGTGTCGGCTGATACATATCGGTATCAACCAGTACCAATACGATACGGGACGATAAGATTAAAAAAAATTAATGGGTGTCCTGCGTCGATTTGTATCAGTCGATATGAACCAGTACAAAGGGATATGTAGGTTTCATTGGGAAAAAAAATTAAAATAGAACATGACATGCAGATTGCAGACTCGGAAGAAGAGGGAGAAGAGAGAGAGGCAGAGGCAGCTGCAGCCAGGGGCGGCCACCAATGTTGCCCCAGACCAGCTGCAGAGAGGCTACCGCCACTGGAACAGCTGCAGCAGCAGCAGTAGTGGCCACTAAAGAAGAAAAAGGAAAAAAAGAGGGAACTAAAATCGCAGAAAGAAGAAGAAAAAGAAGGGAGAAAAAACACAGAAGAACAAGAAGAGGACAAAAGCAAAACCGTTGCCACCACCAGAGTTGCCAGACTCGCCAAAGATGAACCCGCAGTCTCGCAGAGGCAGAAGGTTGAGACGTTGAGGCTTACAACCCTCTTTTCAACTCCCTCTCCCTTTTTTTTATGATTCAATGTATTGGAGTTCATCCTACTCACGTACACAACAATAAAAGAGCTAGAAAAAGAATCAAATACATTTAACTTAAAAATAATAGTCCAATAAGATGACTGGATGCATTGGACTCGGGATTGCTGGACACCTAGGCGACGCTTAGACAACAATGCATGTGTGATTCTAATTATAGTTTGTTTATGATATATTATGCTTCAAGATTGTATTTTACATGTTCCTTAAGCATTCCCATGCATATCTTGCCCGTATCTTGCGTATCCTCAATACTATACGATGTCTCTTAAAATAGCCAGACCAATACGATACCCAATACCGATACTTAAAACCTTGATAATGTACATGACAAGGTTGTCATGGAAACAAGTCGACCCAAAGCGTTGCTGAGTTGAGAGTCATTGGACTACCAAGGAGACCAAGGCGGCTTACTTTCCAAGGCGTCTAGATGCTTAGGCAATGCCTTGACAACCTTGCATGACTGTATGCACACAATGTGTAAGGGTTCCTAAATTGATTCCTTCATAAAGAAATGAACAAAAAGAATCGGATATGTACACCATACATTATCAAGTAAATAAGAGTATGCTATAATGTTCTAGTGTATTTCCAACAGATATCACATGAACAACAGACCAAAAGGCATGAATGATGTTTAGAAATTCAAAAAACTCCATAGACAATATCACAATACCAGAATTAGTAACATAAAGGTACTAATAGAAAATTTTGTACTATTCACCTTTTCCAATTCTTATAAGCTTTCTTAAACCATGTGCATACCTCCTTACCCGCGGCCGATGTCCTTCAAAGTTGAGCCTTCACAAAGAAACAGCATTAGAAAAGTTCTAACGACTAACTGAGGTCAGATGCCAAAATTTGTAGGGTATGATGAATGACTTACTTCCCATATAGTAAACCTTAAGGAAGTAACCCGGTAATTAAATACTGGTACTGGTGGAGCACAACAGTGGAACAGAACCATTCAGTGAACAGATCTAGACAATTTCTTACATTTGATCAAATGATCAACAAAATCAATGATTGTCACTACCCTCAGCACACAACCTCTCCTGGATTGTTCATGTAAGCCCCGCACCGAAATTACGCGCTAATTTAAATTTTTATCTTTAATAAGTTCCCGAGAGGTAGCTTGATTTACAATGGAGGTATTTTTGTCAACCACAACCCCTAATAAATGGTAAGCATTTATTTATTTATATTTGTGGTTGGGAAGTGCATTTTATTAAATATATATGCGACCCATGTGGAATATTTTATGTGATGGTTGATAGTTGAGTAAGTGTATGTGTCATGCATATAAGCAAGTAAAACAGCAAGTTAATACATAAGTTTTGTTTGGGAGTTCATAGGTAAGGATGAACCACTTAGCCTAGTGGTTGGACCAAGACTGCACAAAGACAAGGTCTTAGGTTCAAGCCCTATCAATGCTGAAAACTAATTTTGGCAACATTAAGTCCTATTTTTAACATTGTAGGGGATGAGTGGGCCCCACTGATGACATGGATGCTACATGGGTGCCACTTGTCTTGGTAGAGGCTACGTGAGAAGTGATAGGGTGAGGTAGGAGGTGAAAGTGTATAGAAAGCCATCCTAGGTGGCAACTGGCAAGCTACTAATAAAGGTGAGGCTATGCATGGAATTTGATAGGCTAGGGTGGAAGTGCAATTAGAACTTGAAGAGAAGGGTAAAAAAAGGGAAAACACATTTGAGGGGAATCAAGACGTCATTGTAGATATTCATCAAGCATTGGTTGTTTTCAAAATCTAAAGGGTATTTTAGGAATATCACAATCAAAATAAGAGTAAAAAAGAGAGAAATTGTTAGCTATTACATACGTTGGTAGCTCATTCCCTCCTTCACAAAGACCAAAACTAAGAGAATGAGAGAAGAAGAAGAAAGGAGGGCAGAGGAGTAACGCTTGAAAAGAAGATTAGAGAATACATTGTAGAGAACAAAATAAGAGAGGGGATCTTGATAGTAATCTTGAAGAACTTTGGAAGAGGAGCCACAGTAAAGGGTGACCCAAAGCTTGAAGGATAAGTCAGAATTTTAGAACAAAGGCCAACTTAAGTAAGAGTTTAATTTTTCCTTCCTTTTAATTCCTTTATTTTCGTTTGCATTTTAGAATCCCTCATTGTAAAAGGTAGATCTTAGCATCTTCTTTAATGATGTGATTAAGTAAGAAGGAAAAAGGACAGTTAAAATCAATGATTAGGGTACAAGTAATGAAAGGGAAGAAAAAGAATAAAAGAAGGGGACTAAAGAATCACCAAAAAAACCCAAAGGAGGATGTTTTGGGAAAATTTCCAGAGGTAGAAGATGGGTGAAGGGGAACTTCTTCAGCCAAATTCGGACTGAAATTCCTAGACTAGCAGATTGACCCCTACCAAGTCCGATCATCATATCTTTCTCAATATAACCGCAATTGGGTCGACTCTAGTGGCATTTGAAAATCGACCCATAAATCTACAACTTTAGTAAAATAGGCTTCTTCTAATATGGCTTCTAACATCGTTAAAAATCTGGTTGAAATGGGAACAACGCCATGGACCCACGGGACCCCTGTTTGTGATATCATTTTGGGCAGCCCTTGCTAAACTGTACATAACTTCCCTTCTGTAAGTCGGATTCATGTTTTGACACAGAACCGAATCTGGCCATAGGACCCCTAAAAATATCATAAAAGACAATAGAATTTTAGAAAAAGAAAAAAAAAAAAACAGACCAGTTCTGATGTAACTGCATGTAACTTTTTCCCAGAAGATCCAAATGACCTAATTCCAGGTCTGAGAGACTAAACTTAACAGGCTAAGGTTCTCACGTTTTGATCCTGAACCAATTCTGACCATAAGGCACGCATTCATATCCTTAAAAATACTAGTGATACAGAATTTGTTTTGACATTCCCCTAAATGCATATATCTAGGTCATGTATTTCAAACAAGTATAAGGTACTAGTATACTAAAATAAGTGTTGACATAAAATTAATTAAAGTTTAAATGTTTAAATGTCGATTAAGTAACTAAGTGATTAAATTATAAAATAAAAACTAAGAAAAAGGTTAGTAAATGTTAGACAGGAGTTAACGAAATACAGTAAGGGCACCAATTAATGCTATATCCAGTAACTTATTACCAAAAAAATGTTATATCCAAGTACAACATAGCTTATTGTTTGAATTTGATATAATAAGTGAGCAAATTGAGGTACCAAGCATTGTTTTGAACATACAGACAAGGTTACCGACAGGTAAGGAAAATACGATGCCTCTCTATGTTTTTTGTAACATGTGTAAAACTGTGAAATGTTAAGAAGATGTATTGATTGTATAATTTGCAATGCTTATCCTATTGCCATACAATGCGAAAAGACGAAACATGCCTTATTTGAGTAAATACGTTGGAATGTTATGTTATGACATAAGGCTTGTTGAATGTGATGCTGTGTGGATTATATCATGAGATGTGAATATGTCAAGATAATATGCTTAGTTAGAAAACTCCATGAAATTCCATCAAGAATATGTTATGTATTTATATGCTTATGAATTGGAAAATGATATGATATGATAAGAATGGTCCAATGTACGGATATGCAAATGGAATAAGAGACTAAAATGTGTAATGATAAGGGAATGGTAAATGAATTACATGAAGTTAAAGGAAATGAAAAGGATGTTAAAGGCTAGAAACAGTGAGGCAAGAGACCATGGGGGAGGCATGGTGAGCCAAAAGACAGTGAATACTAAAGACATGGTGAGCCAAAAGACAGTGAAGACTAAAGACATGGTGAGCCTAGAGTCAGAGAAGACCTTGTGAGACAGGAGACCATGGGGGCACTGTGAGGTAAAAGACCATATACGGATGGTGAGCCAAAAGACAGTGGAAAGCATGGTGAGTCAAAAGACAAGGGATTTAATAATGTAAAGAGAATAGGCCATGTGAGGCAGAAGATCATGAAGGCGTTGTGAGGCAAAAGATCATGTACAGATGGTGAGCCAAAAGACAATGGAAAGCATGGTGAGTCAATAGACGGGGCAGAATGAAATGTAAGGAACAAGGAAATGAAATGAACTGATTATGATTAAAGACAAGAATGATAATTAAATACTGGAAAAATTACATGTACGTCCCCAGTAGTTTGCTCGTAAGCCAGGTACCTCCCAAACGTTTTAAACAATTACAAAGAAGTCCCCTAAAATCAAAACTAATTACAAAATACCCCAGTCTGTTAGTCATTTTTTGTTAGTTGACGACGTAAACACAAGCTTTAACTTTTAATTCCCAAAATACCCAAAATATAAAGTGAATAGACTATTTTACCCTCACTATGGAATGGCCTAGATGGTGAAGATGCTTTCATGAGTCCAACACTTGAAGACAAGGGCGAGGACCTTTTCCAGGACCTTCTCTGTGTCGTCAATGATGCGGCAAGTAGGGCGCTCATACAGGTCGAAGCTGGCACAAGCAGCCTGAGGGAGGAGGGTCGCAAGCTTCTCCGCCTTAGATTTGAGCTCCAAGCACTGCTGTATGATTGAATAAACGTTGTCGGCGTTCTTAGTCACCAAGTCTGCCAATTGGATGGGCTTCACCAGGATCTGCTTCACAATATCCACCATGGCCGAACAGAATGAAACCTGACTGATCCCTTTTCTTCAAAGTTAGCAGACTAGTTGACAAGTTAAGAGCTCACAGGCAGAAGAATAATAGGAATCAATCCCACAGTGTTAGCTGACTTATCAAATCACCCAAAGAAGAATTGTGGCTCTTCTTTTGTTTCTTTTGTACCCTTCCTCACCATTCCTTTTCGATGTAAGATATTCTAATTGTCATTTTTCCAAGAATTTCCCTTTTGTATCTTTCCAGATCCCCGCTTTGATTCCTGACCAAAAGGCGAAACCCAGAAAACCAGAACCAGAGAGAGAGTTAGGGGCGGGGGAGCAGATCTTTTTCCAAGAGAGGGAGGAAGGGGAGAGAGAGAGAGAGAGAGAGAGAGAGAGAGAGAAATAGAGGCTCTCGCTACTTCCACCGCATCCATCTCCGGCTTTCACCAATGTTTCCCGGCATGGGTGAGGGCAAAATGTCTCAGATTCTATGAACACGGCTGAGGCAGCGCAGTCGGAACACTTGAAAGCTATGATGACTCTATGTGCAGTCCATGGCTTTCACCCATAGAATCTGCGAGATGTTGGATTGCAGAATCCTTGGTTGCAGCCTATGTTCACGGTTTAGATAAGCATTGAAAGGAGAAGTCAAGAAGATCCCAAGGTATTATTTATACAAAAAACATAGAAATGAGTTTTTAAACCGTCAGATTTTCTTCAGACAGTTATTACGGATCGGAATATACGATTTTTTAAAAATCTTTTTTCCTCGTAAAATCCTCGTCGACAACCCAACAAACGCGCAGCTCGAAGTCTTAGGTCGACTGCTCGTCGTTGTCGCAAGAGTTTCTGTCGAGGGTTTTGGTTCTTCGTGAAATGAAAAATTGAAGCGAGTGGAAAAAGAAGATCAATAAGGGTAAAGATGATATTTCCAGAAGAAAGTAACCGTTAGCTTTTAAAACATCTTGGGGTATATTTGTCCACTTATTTTTAAGTTTAACACCATCTAACAAAAGGTAACAGTTGTAATTTCTGAAAAGTTTGGGATGTACCTGGGTTATGGGCAAGACACAGGGGAGGTATGCGTAATTTTTCCTTAAATGTTTTATAGAATGATAATTGCCATGTTTATATGAGAAATGATGTGTGGATTAATTTGTATATGGCTTGTGCCTTATGGTGTATGTTATGGTATGAGATAGTAGTTTATTTCACCTCACTGGGTTTTTAAGCTCAGCCTATGTTATTTATTGTTTCTTACAGAAGACATTTAACACACCAATCCAGGAGCTAAATGATCCCATTCAATAATGTATTTTTCTGGAGTGTTTTGATCTAGCCTGTTGTTGCTAGGCTTGGAAGTGTAAATAAGTCTAAGAACTACAGGAACAGTTATGTAATAATTTAAGTTGCCACTAGACTGACAAAAGTAAGACAGACCTTCATTTAATTTACATTTAAAGTGTAGCTCTTCCGCTGACGAATGATTTATGTAAAAGTATGTTTTGGATAAATGCACAATTCAATTTTTTGGGCTACCTGTCTTTAAATAATGATCTTGCTCGTTATTAGTGGTAAGAAATCTTGGGAAACGCCCATAAACTTGTGATCTCAGACTGGGGGCATTACAGACTTACAGTTCATCATTTTTCTATGTTGGCGACCAACTGGAAACAATATATTGATTATTGAGAATATTCAACAAAATCAGTCTTAACAAGGATAGCCTCCTAGATGTAGTTTTAACTGTCAAAGTGGCCGGTTCCAAACCACCCCTTGATAGCCCCACATTTACCTGTACGATTGAAAGACTATTCTCAGGACCAACTCTACCAATGTCATCATAGTTGTCATGATTAAGGCGATTCCTAGCAGCCAAGACCCCAGGCTTGCCTGGCAAGCACTATATTTTATAGCCCAGGCCATACTCCAGTAAGTATAGACAGATAAATCTAGGACGTAGAGGTCAAACATAAAACATTAGGGGTAATGATATTGTATAAATATACAGGGGTAGAAATAGGATCTGGACATAATTTATAACATGTAGAGGGCCTAAGACTGGGTTATTAGTTGGGTTCCTTGACAAAAGGCATCTGATTATCGGGCTCAAGGCTGGTTTAAGCATCATTTTTGTGGCACCTTAATAACCACGAATATCATAGATTGTCTTATGGAAACAAATTCAAGGATATATCATATATGCATGCCATTATCTGAGTCGCATATAAGATACAGAGCATACTCATTCTCCAAGCTTAATTTCCGTGTTGTGCAACCTCCTCTTGAAAGCTCATACTCTGCCTGTTGATACAGTGAAATGACAGTAAGGTCAGAGAGAGAGAGAGAGAGAGAGAGAGAGAGAGTATGAGAGAAGGAACATATTAGGGGGTAAAAAGGTGATATGTCCAATATTATTTATTACCACAGAACATTCAGTTTCCACATAAGAACTTCAATTATCTAAACGCAATGCAACTAGAAACAGAACTTACTTTAATTATGGTTCAAGAAACATAGAAATTGTAATTACAGACTTTGAAAGTGATCTTAAGCAAAACATCAAGATCTTCCCGGGTTTATTACACTATTCTAGCTCAATTTTTCTTACCTGTTGCTTGGCCTGATCAAATGCCTCAATCCATTTCCGAGCTTCTCCAGCCGTTGCACAAGCAATCTTCAAATAAATGAATAATACATTAAAAGTGAAATTTTGAAGCAGATAAATAGGGATCCATCTCTTTCATTAAATAAAACTGAATTAACATTAAATAATACGGTTATAAAGAAGAATCCACAAAGATTAGCAATTCTATACAGAAAAGTTTCAAACTCCTTCATAACTCATAAGCATAGTTGTTAAGGCACCAAGGCGAACCAAGGCATTGGAGGCCTAATGGGGCGCCTAGGCAACCAAGGCGCCCGATTTTCCAAGGCATCATAAGGCTGTCTGGGCGGCGCCTGGCAATTGCTTGACAACTATGGTCATAAAAGGCAAGTAGTAAAATCAGCCATGATTGTCGTGCACAAGTACGAAATGTTGCAAGAAAGTCAATAGTCATATCCTACGGCAATTCATAATCTTCACCGAATTGGAAAGAAAAATAATTATTTCTTTCAGGAAAAAGTAAAAATCAATTATTAATAATTTATGTGCTCTTCTTATAGCCCTCCTCGTATTTTTTTTTATAATAGAGAAAACAATCAGGAAAATAATCCCAAAAAAAAATTCAGAAACAATTTGGGAACTAAGCTGTTGCTTGGTCACCAAGACACAGTATCACGGTCCAACCTGGACAAGTAGCGGAACTTGTCCATGGTGCCTCAGTAGTCAGTAGCTTAGTTGACCATCCACAAAGGCAAGTGTTACACATCAGAATCCATCCAGCCCAATTTCATAGGAAATTGTCAGGTCATATTGACTTTTTGCAAAAGATAAAGCCAATTTTTCAGCACAGCTAGAGCATGGTGACAGTCAAGCATGCCTCTAATCATGTCTTCAAGTTAAAATCCAATCAATCAAAAACAATAAATCTTTCAGCATTCAAGAGCAGCAGCTCCTGAACTCCACACCGCCCCAAATTGCACATACCAAGAGACACCAAGAAAAGTTTGACCCCTTCTCTTGGCATAATAGGCTACTGGAGAGTCCTACAGCTAACCCATGTGTAAAGCAACAGGTAAGCTCATGCAGTTGTACAAAAGAGGATCTTCAATATGAAATACTGAACAGATCAATATGTAGAAAAATAGAAAGCAAAATTTGTGGCAAAGAGATACCCACAGATTTGTTAAGTTGGACTAACAGGGTAAGCTTTCCACTCTCACAGTGTCACCAATGAATATGCTTCGATCCTCCAATCACTTGCTTCTGATCAAAATTGACCTCTCTAACAGTTTGATTTCTGTTGTAAAAAGTGTTCAAGGGAATATTTGTAATTTTTCTTTTATTTTCTTTTCTTTTATTATCATTAGGGATGTATTTGTAACCTTGCTTATTATGACTACATTATAAATAAGAAGGCTGAGTGAGGAGATTACAATCTCACTCATTCTCTCTTATTCATCATGGTATCAGAGCCACCCTAGACCAACCTCACTCATCCTCACCCTACCACCACCCCCTCTTCATCTCTCTCTTATCGCTACCCTCTCTCCACCCTCATTCCTCGTCTACCGCCACCACCTAAAGCCTACCACCACTACCTAAACCCTACCGCCATCTCCCACAGCCCACCTAAATCCTACCGCCATCTCCCACAACCCACCAAAACCCTACCGCCATCACCTAAACCCTTTTTTTCTTCCTCTCTTACCTTATTTCCCACCGTCCCTAATCCTACTTAAACCCTACCGCCATCACCTAAACCCTTTTTTCTTCCTCTCTCTCTTACCTTATATCCCACCGTCCCTAACCCTACCTAAACCCTACCGCCATCTCCCACAGCCCACCTAAACCCTACTGCCACCTCCCATAACCCACCTAAACCCTACCGCCATCACCTAAACCCTTTTTCTTTCTCTCTAATCTCTTACCTTATATCCCACCATCCCTTACCCTAACCTAGCTACTTTTTCTCCTTCCAGCCTACTTATCTATGCACTAAGAACCTCTCTCCAAGGATCGGTTGACATCTGGTGCCATGTATCCTTAGTTGCAGGGACGTTCTTCGAAGAAATCGCACACATAGCCACCCTCAATTCTTCCCTGTCTGTATGAAGATTGAAACTTGATGCAGATGCGTATCTCATTCCCAGAAGACTAAAACATGGCACCATCAATTATCGCCTCTGGTATTTCTCTAGCAGCATCTCCGTTCCAGGTATTTTACATTATTGAGCACTTATCAATTTGTTCTACTCCTGTTTTAGATAGATTGTCCTTAGGTTGTGTTCATCACCATGCCTGATTCTTCTGAAGTCGTTTCTCCCACTTTGGATATCTTAAAAATAGAATATACTGCTATTGCACTCAACCCAATCAAGTTGGATGGGACCAACTATTTAAAGTAGTAAAAAAAAAAGCACAGATGGCGATCTCTGCAAGAGGTCTGTTGGGATACATCACTGTTCACAAGAAGGCATCAGCCCTCACAGACCGACTTTATGACAAATGGGCATCCAAAAACTCCATTGTGATGGCATATTTAATTGGCTCTATGGAACCTAAAATTGGTCAAGGGTATATATTATTACCTGATGCTTCAAAATTTTAGAAGGTGGCCATGGAGACCTATTCTCAAGTTGGCAATTACTCTTGGATTTATGATCTCCATGTGAAGATCGGTGTAACTAAGCAATGGGACATTATTGTATCCCAATAATATTCTGAACTCCGAAGTTTATGGCAAGACTTGAACTACTATGATGCCTTTACTGCTGCTTGTTTTACTGATGCTACTGCTCTAAAGCTTGCAAAGGACAAGCTAAGGGTGTATAATTTTTTAGCTGGCCTCAATGTTGAATTTGATCAAATTCGTGCTCATATCCTCAGTGAGAGCCCCTCCCATCTTTAGAACAGGCTTATGCCTTGGTTCAATTTGAGGACATGCGCCGTACATCGATGATACCTCCATTACCAGCCGTACAGTCAGCTCTTCAAACCACTCAGCAAGGTGGTGCAGCATTCTCCAAACCTACCTCCTCTCGAGACCCAGTTCGGTGTGAACATTGTAGGAAGGAAAGGCATACTAAAGAGACTTGCTGGAAATTACATGGCAAACCGGCTGATTTTGAGGCCAAGAGGCATGAGAAAGGGATACAGAGATCCAAGAATTTTCGAGCACCACAGGCTCATCAGACCGAAGCTTGCCCCCTACTAGGACTGTTCCTATGCTTTCAGCCGAAAAACTTTAAGCGCTCAGAAATTTACTAAGGCCATCTTCTGCAACTAATACCTCATCATCTTCATCTGCCACACCAGGTTCATTTTTTGTCCAGTCAGGTATTTGTCATGCTGGTCACTGTGCTTCCTCTGTCCCTAGCCTCTAGGTTATAGACACTGGAGCCACTAATCACATGACTGGTTCAGCCAACTCCTTCCACCTATACTCTCCCTCTTCCGAGAAAGATACAGTCCAAGTAGCAGATGGATCTCTCTCTCCTATATCTGGAAAGGGATCCATCCACTGCTCCTTTACCATTTAATTTATAGTATGTTCTTCACGTTCCTAGTTTTTCTACAAATTTGTTATCTATTAATAGTCTTATTAAGTCTCTTATCTGTAAAGTAACATTTTTTCCTTCCTCGTGTGTAATTCAGGATCTGGTGAGCGGGAAGACGATTCAACATGATAAATTGCATGGTGGTCTCTACTTGCTTGATGATGGTCTGCACACACATCATCTCTCCACCACCTTCACCTCAGATTACCCCACATCACCTTTATTCCGCCGTGAGCACTCTCCAATAGTGGCATAGACTTCTTGGTCACCCCTCTCTAGTTGTTTTGTCTCAGTTGTTTCCTTTTTTATTTAAACATTGTAATAAAAACGAGTTATTATGCAAAGCCTGTATTTTGGCTAAGCAGGCTCGTACAACCTATTTACCTTCATTTAATAGAAGTAGTGGTATTTTTTATTTAGTGCATTCCAATGTATGGGGTCCTACTAAGACTACTTCAATCTTTGGACATCGTTGGTTTGTCACATTTATTGATTGTCATACACAACTACATGGGTCTATCTGATGCATAATAAAATGATGTTTTTCAATGCTTCCGCCAATTATATAACCTGATTAAGACTCCGTTCCAGGCTCAGCTAAAGGTACTTCATAGTGACAACGG
The DNA here is from genome assembly GCA_028583415.1 of Protea cynaroides. Lineage (NCBI taxonomy): Eukaryota > Viridiplantae > Streptophyta > Magnoliopsida > Proteales > Proteaceae > Protea > Protea cynaroides. Next base: position 91,254,011 of record CM053274.1, read on the forward strand.
AAAAGAATTCCTGGATGGGGCATTTCAGTAATATTTGTCAGATAATGGGATCCTACTTCAAACAAGTTGTGTTGACACTCCGGCTCAAAATGGGGTTGCAAAGAGAAAAAACCGTCACCTCCTTGAGACTGCAAGAGCTTTAATATTTAAGGGACATCTTCCAGCTTGTTTTAGTAGTGATGCTATTCTCCCTTCAAGAATTCTCAACAAAAAAGCCCCTTTGGATCTCCTACTCGACAATACTTCCTTTGTGCTACCGCCGAAGATTTTTGGTTGTGTTTGTTATGCTCGTAATCACCAATCTCGTGGCAAGCTTGATCCTAGGGGGCTCCGATGCATCTTCCTTAGATATCCTACTACACAGAAAGGATATAAGTGCTACCATCCTCCTTCCCGGATGACTTTTGTTATAAAGGATGTTCTCTTTTATGAGCACCTTATGTACTACCCGTCACATCTTCAGGGGGAGAAGGATTCAACTCAAAGTGCTGAACTTGAAGATGTGCCTCTATTTTTTTTTTTTTTTTATTTGGATGAATGATGTGCCTCTGTTTTTACCAGAAGAAGAAATAGAAAGAGTCTAAGAAAGAGTCATCACGGATACAAATTCGTATGTTCCAGACACAGATGCAACATCAGACCATGATTCAATACCACCTTCTACACTTACACCTATTCCTACAACCAGTCCTAATGCCAAATCTCTGCAAGTTTACAGCCGTGCCAGAAGCAAGCAAGGAAGGACCACTACCATCAATACAACTTCACATGTCCCTTTGCCAAACCTGGATCCAATGATTGAGCTCCCTCCTGGAAAGGAAATTCCTCTCTTTGATTCTGATCTTTAAATTGCCATCTGAAAAGGTACTAGATCTTGCACACTTCACCCAATTTCTAATTTCGTTTCATATAACTCTTCATCTCCTTCCTTCTAGCATTTGTGTCCTCGCTTCCCTCTGTGTCAATTCTTCAGAAATGGCAAGATGCAATTATTGATGAATGGTGGAAGAAATGAGAGCCTTGAAGAAAAATGATACATGGGAACTTCTTCCACTCCCATCAGGTAAGAGGCAGGTAAGAGGCCAGTAGAGTGCAAGTGGGTCTTTACAGTCAAGAAGAAAATAGATGGCATGGTGGATCGGTATGAGGCAAGGATGGTTGCTCGTGGATTCACCCAGACATATGGGATTGATTACCAAGAAACTTTTAATCCAGTGGCCAAGATGACAACAATCCGGGTTCTTTGGGCATGTGCAATACACCATAACTAGGATTTATAACAGCTTAATGTGAAGAATGCCTTCCTTTATGGGGAACTTACAGAGGAAGTTTATATGGACAGTCCACCTGGTTTTACAAATGTGAGCACCAAAGGGAAGGTAAGAAAGTTGAAATGTTCCCTTTATGGACTTAAACAGTCCCCTATAGCAAAGTTTGGTAGATTTTACAAAGCTATGATAACATTTGGCTATGTTCAGAGTAATGCTGACCATACATTGTTTATCAAGCATACATCTAGAAATTTCACTGCACTTCTTATCTATGTGGATGACATTGTTGTTACTGGAAATAATGATGACGAAATTAGAAAACTAAAAACGTTTCAGGAAAGGAGTTTGAAATAAAAGATCTTGGAAAACTCAGATACTTTCTTGGGATTGAAGTTGCTCGCTTTACAAAAGGCATATTTCTCTCTCAAAGAAAGTATGTCCTCGATCTTCTCTCAGAGACGAGATTAGGGTGCCGAGTATGTAATACTCTTCTGGTTTCCAATACTAAACTCAGGGAGAAAGAAGGAACACCAGCGGATAAAGGCAGATACCAGCGGTTAGTTGGAAGGCATATCTATCTGTCACATACCAAGCCAGATATTGCATTTGCAGTGAGTTTGGTGAGTTAGTTTATGCATGATCCCTACTCAACACATATGGAGGCAATCTATAAGATTCTACATTACCTAAAAGCAGCTCTAGGGAAAGGGATTCTATTATCACCACACGATCATCACAAAGTGGAAGCTTATACCGATGCCGACTAGGCAGGCAATCCAGACCGAAAATCTATTTCAGGTTATTGTACTTTTGTGGAAGGAAATCTGGTCACTTGGCACAGCAAGAAGCAGAATGTGGCGACCCGTTCCAGTGCAGAAGCAGAATTTAGGGAGATGGCCCAGGGAATATGCGAACTCTGATGGTTGAAGAACTTACTTGGAGACTTGAAAGTCCAATGTCCTCAATCCATGACTCTATTTTGGGACAATAAAGCAGTCATCAACATCGCTCATGATCCTGTTCAACATGATAAGACTAAGCATGTTGAAATAGATCATCACTTTATTAAAGTAAAGTTAAAAAGTGGTCAGATTCAGATTTCATTTCTCAGATCAGAGGATCAGTTCGCAGACATTTTCACTAAAGGTTTACCGGGGAAACCATTCACATAATATTGCCTAAGTTGGGTATGCATGATATATATGCACCAACTTGAGGGGGAATGTCGTACAAAGTGTTCAAGGGCATATTTATAATATTTCCTTTATTTTCTAGCATATTTATAATATTTCCTTTTTTTTCTTTTTTTTTCTTTTATTATCATAAAGGATATATTTGTAATCTTGCTTATTATGACCTCATTATAAATAAGAAGGCTGAGTGAGGAGATTACAATCTCACTCATTCTCTCTAATTCATCAATATCAAATACTGCCTTCATGAATAATTCAAGGATAAAGCATATGTAATGAAATCCAACCTCAAACCTCGCTACGATATGTAATGGACAATTGAAATTGATTACAGGTGGCCACCGATTGGAAAGAACTCACAAGGTGATCCAAAGAAAGGGGAATCAATTATAGATAATGGAACAATGATCTATCTCAGATCAAGGATCTCTCACCCCACTGCATCTCATAGGAACTCAATGTACTCAATAGAATACTTTTCATATTATTTCTTCAATGCCTCAACTAAGATGGACTACATCATTTAAATAGAATTGAAGATGAGCCTACTAATGGCAAGCTTGAACTATACTAGGCTAATAAATAAATTTGGATAACAATGTTGTAATTAAAGAAAACAAAGACTACCAAAATAAAAAGAAATCCCAACAGCTACTAAATATTTCTAAATGAACGATTGTCATTTGTGATGCTTGCCATTTGAGAATATAATCTTCCAATGTTTCCATTATGCGCCTACCGATAATGTGCTTGCCATGTTTGTGAGATTCAAACCAACCTTCATACCAACCCACTTGCCATGTTTGTGACATTCACACCAACCCATGATCCATGTGGGTTACTTGAACTGCTTGCGACCATATTTGATGCCCATGAACCAATCAAGATCAACTCCCCCTAGCTCAAAAACATTCGACTCCGACAAATGTAAAACCGACATGTAATGCTCATAGAGATCTGGATTAAGGCATTGGAAATCCTACGTGGATCCATGTGCAATCGTGAGCTAGGCGACCCTTCCATTTGATCAAGAAGGAATGGAAACCACCATCATGGGTGGCGACGAGTTTATCGTCAAGAACAGCCTTGATCACATCGGTCAAGGGTGTAAAAAAGGGGAGGAGCCGAATAGCAAGTTCTTTGTTTCCTTCATCCGAATGATGGCTAGTGTAGAGAGTAAGATCAGCGATTAGACAAGGATGTCCAATGTCTCCCCTCATGTTCACCCTTGCTCTGGAAAGTTTGTCTTGGCAGCTCCAGATCATATCTCAACAGCAACAGATTGACTTCTTTCCCCGATGTAAAAAGATTGAACTCACCCATTTAGCTTTTGCAGATGACATTATGATCTTCTCGCAAGGTAATACCAAATCCCTTTCGACTATTATGAATGTCTTGGGATACTCCAGTGCCATGTTGGGCTTAACCATCAACAAGCAAAAATCCACCATGGTTCCTGACTAGGATTGAAGCCTCATCTTGAGAATCTTCGGAGCATTGTGGACTTTCCCCTTGGAAAATTTCCGGTTACATATCTTGGGCTCCCCTTCATTGCTGCCAGACTCTCTGTCCATCATTGTTCTTTTATTCTTGATAGATTAAGGAAGAGGCTCCAACTTTGGAAAGCCAAAGTCCTGTCCTACGCGGGCAGATTAGAGCTAGTTAGATCAGTCATGCAAAGTTCCTACTTGTATTGGACAGGGGTTTTTGGCCTCCCTAGCTCAGTAATCCGAAAAATTGAAAGCCTTATGAGTGCCTTCACATGGAAAGGGGGGCAGAATAATAAATTCCTTCATACTATCGCTTGGGAAAAAGTATGTTTGCCAAAGGTGGGTGGCAGGCTGGGAATTCGTAAAGTCAAGGAGGATAACCTTGCCTGCATCATCAACATGATTTGGTAGCTAGTGGGGGAAAATCCGGCATATGGGTCAAATGGATTTATAATAGATATCTAAAGAAAGATTCTTTATGGACTGCATCTGAAAGCAAGGATTCTTTTTGGGTTTGGAGATCCGTCCTTCGCCAAAGGCAAATGGTGCTCCCCAATATTAGATCCCTTATGGATGATGGTTCATCAACCCTCCTGTGGCTGGATAATTGACATCCTCATGGTGTTCTAGCATTGGCATATGGGGAAAGGATTAGAGCTGATGATGGTAGGGATAGAATGGCCACTGTCTCTTCAATCCTATCTGGTGGATCTTGGTGCACTGGTAGGGTCTCCCCTTCGCGCCTCCTACAAGCATGGGGAGTGCTAAACATGATCCCCCATTGTCCCCCTGGGAGTAGAGACATCACTACATGGTCGGCATCCTCAAATGGTAGATTCTCTTCTTCTTCGGCATGGGACTCGGTTAGATCTCGAAGCCCCAAGGTTAAATGGTATGATGTGGTATGGTTTCATGGGCATTATCCTCGTCACAGTTTTAATCTTTGGAGAGCTTTGACTATGACCCTTCCGACAAGCTCTTTTCTCCATGAAAGAGGTATCATCTGCAACCCCTCTTGTGGCCTATGTTGGGCAGCAGATGAAGATGTCAAACACCTCTTTTTTTAGTGTCCCTTCTCCAAGAAAGTTTGGGAAAAGATCCTTCAGAAATGCTGGCCATTAAGAAGAAGAATCTTACCTTTTGACCTTGAGTATAAATGACTAATCAAGAAATTCAAGACTAAATCTCCAGGTGATACTATATAGCAAAGCTTGCTTTCAGTGCAATAGTATATCACATTTGGGTTGAAAGAAATCGTCGTCGATGGGCAGCCAAGTCTAGAAGCTTCACCCAAATTTGGGAGGCAATCAGTTTTGATATCCATGGCAATATGGTGCCTCTTAGGTCCCCTTGCCCGGACACAGCTACAAATAGATATATTTTGACTTCCTGGAATATGGGAAATCTATAACTTGGAAGTTCCAGTTTTTTCTTTATTTCATGTTTCCCCTCTTTTTCTGTTTGGGCTTTTTGTCCTAGTTTTGTAAGGAGCCTGGCTCTATCCTTTGGATACCCAACTTTGTTCTCCTCCCTTTCGGCGTGCTGTTAATATATTCTTTTATTCACCCAAAAAAATAAAGATCAGCAACGTTAAACACATTATTAATCTTCATATAGGGAGGGAGATTCAGATGGTAGGCGTTAGGACCAATTCACCTTACGATCTTGAAAGGGCCCATCTTACGAGGATGGAGCTTATGATAGCGCCAGTAGACAGCCGTTCGGTAGCAATGCGGACCATAACAAGATCTCTAGGCTGGAATTCAAGGTCGCGACGATGTCGGTCAATGGCAGTCTTGTAGGATGTGTTGCTAAGCGCAATGCGGCGACGAACATCAGTATGTACCTCGGTAAATTGGCTGATGAATTCATCAGCTTCTACACTTAGACACACTAAGGATGAGATGGCAACTAGATCGAGCGGACGCTGGGGCTGGAGGCCAAGAACAATCTCAAACAGGGTGTGGCCCGTAATGCGGTTAATCGAGCAATTATAGGCAAACTCGGCCACATCAGAACAGAGGACCAGGTCTGAACATGTTCAAGAACCAAACAGCGCAGAAGGTTGCCGAAACTTCGATTAATCACTTCTGTTTGGCCATCGGTTTAGGGGTGGAACGCAAAAGAGAACTGCAACTTAGTTCCGGTCTTCAACCATAAAGATTTCCATAAATAGCTTGTAAATTTAACATCACGGTCTGAGGTGATAGATTCAGGTAAAGCATGCAGGCAAACCACCTTTTTAAAGAATAATTTCGCGACGTGGCTTGCGTCAAAGGTCTTGCAACAAGGGAGGAAATGAGCCATTTTGGAAAAACGATCAACCACCACTAGTATTGAGTCATGACGTTTCCGGGTAAGGGGAAGGCCCAATACGGAATCCATGCTGATGTGCAACCATGGGGCATGGGGAACAGGAAGGGGAGAGTACAGCCCAGCATTAGTCTTGGTGCCCTTACCTAACTAGCATGTGCGGCATTGCTGGATTACGTGGTGCACATCGCGCTGAAGATGGGACCAATAATATAAGTCAGCTACGAGCCGGAGTGCTTTATGATTATCCTTGCCGAAATGGCCACTCATGCCACCACCACGTAATTCACGGATCAAATAGTGCCGTAGTGATCCCGCTGGGATGCAAAGATGGGTTCGAGTTGAATCGACAAGTTAGCGAACTTTTGAAGAAGGGGCTGATTCGAGAGAGTATGTCACCATGTCCGGTTCCGGCCCTCCTGAACCTTCCGTTCAGTTTGGATCATTTCGGATGTGTGGACAGCCGTGCCATCAAGCCAAAAAAGAAAACCATCTCATAGCAAAAATTTTGGGTCAGTCCCTCCTAGTTGAAGTACACCATAAATGAGAGAGAAATCAGCATTGGACAGGTACTCATGGATGATAAAATCGAAACCCGGTCCTTGAGCAGTAAATGTATGCAAGACAAGAACTTTGCGACTCAAGGCGTCAGCAACTCGGTTTCGCATACCGGCTTTGTACCAAATGGATACCGGCTTTGCACCAAATGGAGAAAATGAATTCTTGGAGATAGGCGGTCCATTTGGCATGATGACTACTAATGGATTTCTGTGATTGGAGATATTTTAACGCCTCATCATCAGAGTACAAAATAAATTCCTTACCAATTAGATACGGACGCCAGTGTTTAAGGACTTGCACCACTACATAAAGTTCCAAATCGTAAGCGGAATAATGTTTTTTTGCATCATTAAGCTTTTCGCTGTAAAAAGCAACTGGATGACTGGCTTAGGAGAGGACACCGCTGATACCAATGTGCGAAGCATCCGTAGCAACCTCAAATATTTGCTCAAAATTAGGGAGTCGCAAGATAGGTGCTTCAGTCATCCATCGTTTGATGAGCGCAAAGGCAGTTGTTGTTGCCACTGTCCAATGGAAGTGACCCTTGCCACCTTTTAAACATTCTATGATGGGAGATAAGATGGCACTAAAATTCCGAATAAACCAACGATAGAAGGAAGCCAAGCCATGGAAGCTGCGGACCTCTATTAAATTTTTTGGAATGGGCCAATCCATACACTGGACCTTTTCAAGGTTGACCTTGATCCCTTGAGAGAATATAATGAACCCTAGAAATACGACCTTTGGGAGTATAAAGGAGCATTTTTTGAGGTTGACAAAGAGTTTCTCCACACGGAGCACTCTCAAAACTTGTCACAGATGCTCTAGGTGCTTAGATTTGGCTTGACTGTAAATTAAGATATCATCAAAAGAAACCACCAGAAATTCCCCAATAAAAGGTTGCAATACCTGTGTCATAAGTTGCATGAAGGTGCTAGGGCGTTAGTGAGTCCAAATGGCATAACACTCCATTCGTACAAGCCATCCTTGGTTTTGAACGCCGTTTTCCACTCATCACCGGGGCGAATGGAAACTTAGTGATAACACTTCGAAGATCAATTTTTGAGAAGATGATGGCGCCAGTGAGCATATCGAGCATGTCATCTAGACGTGGGATGGGAAAACAATATTTGACAGTAATCTTGTTGATAGCGCGACTATCGATGCACATCCGCCATGAGCCGTCCTTCTAGGGGTGAGGAGCGCAGGCATGGCACAAAGGCTCATACTCTCTGTAATGAAACCCTTTTTGAGGAGGTCATCCACTTGACATTTCAATTCAACATGTTCTGTAGGACTAAGGCGATATATAGGCAGATTAGGGAGCATAGATTCAGGAAAAAGATCTATAGCGTGCTGAATATCGCGCATGGAGGTAGCTCGTCCGGCAATTCGTCGGGGATGACATCTGCAAAGTCAGTAAGCAGATCTTTGATAGGAGCAGGGTAGGAAGGGGATACCGTGGGTTTGATGGCGGTTGCTACCACAGCAATAACTAAGCCAGTCTCAGTGCTGGTGGTGAGAAACTCCCGGTGAGATAATATTAAAACCCATGTTTCAGCATGTAATCTGTCCTTGGTATTGACCGTTGGCGATCTGGCCTTGTGGGTACTAGCAATCGACATCTTTGTGGAAGAATCCTATAAGAGCCTTTGGCGCTTTGCTTGTGCTGCTTTCAAGCATGGCCTCATTGCAGGTACATTGAGAGGATTGAACACCAAGGGTTTGCCATGAAAATCGAAATAACATTGATTTTTCGTGCCGCCCACCAAAACGTTGTTGTCGTAAATCCATGGGTGTCCAAGGAGGACATCGGTGAGAACCATTGGGATGACGTCACACCAGACCTTCTCTTCATAATCTCCCAACTTTAGGGGAACCGAGCATCGTCGATTGACATCAAGAGTATCGCTGTTTAGAAGGGATACATTATAGGGTTGTGGATGCATCTCCATCTGTAGGTTGCTGTCAAGGATGAAAGCTTGTGAGTTGTGAGATTACATTGACACAACGGCCACTATCGACAATTACCTAAGAAGTTTTTGGACCGCTGGCCATAAGTGTGAAAAATGCAATGGCGCCTCTAGTCCTCGCCCTCGGTTTCGGCAACCAAAATGCGATTGACAATATGTACTTCATAGGTGTTGTCGTGATCATCGTCGGAAAAAGTTTGGTGTTCCTCTTCAATGATGGGTACAGTCCATTCATCATCACATTGTTGTTCGCAGAATTGGGTTTCAGGATTGGCCTAGATGATGGCGACAATGGAGTTGACCCACCTCGTCATGGACAAAATTTTGCAGTGTCCCATTTGGCCACAATGGTAGCACTTGGTGGTTCTAGTCAACCCCATTGGAGCCTTTCCTTTCTCAGTTGCGGTAAGAGGGGGGCAAACAGCAAGGCGTACTCAATCTTGGGATCAAGGGGCGCCAATTGGCCTTGAGCAGATCCTTGGCCTCCAATGCTTTCTCATGACAGTCATTAAGACTGTATAGGCTAGTGACACCGATCTTTTTTAAGATATCAATTCTAAGACCCAAACGAAACCGAGATAAAAGCTATTTTTCAGTATCGTCCACCCCTGTTCATGCAACAAATTCGTCAAATTTATCAGCATACTCTTCAACAATCATGTTACCTAGTCGTAAGGTATTGAATTGATCGTGAAGCCTTCGCTGATAAGTAGACGGCGGATACTTTTCTTTGAGAAGATCTTTCATCTCATCCCAACTGGTTGGCTCTTGATGGCGCCGATATAGCCTTTTCTCTTTAGAGCGCCACCACTCTCGAGTGGTCCGCATAAGTTTAGTGCAAGGTAGTTGCAACTTACGTTTTTCCATTAGGCAAAACCAACCAAAATAATCATCAAGAGCATGAAGCTGATGCAGTCCAAGGACCAGCCGTGAACCAGTCCAAGAACCAACATAAGGACCAGTCGACATTGGTCCATGGAACCAGCCAAAACACTGTTCACGTGAACAGTACCAGCAGATATTTTTGAAATATTTTGTTTTTTTTGTTTCACTCCTTTGTTATTTCTTTTATAAAACATAGGCTAGTTAGTCTAGAAGTTTTAATTACTTGGAAACTAAGTATTTCCTTGATTTTAGTTTCCTAAAAGTGTTAGAAACCTTCCTATTTTTCAGTTTTGGAAACTTTTTTTTTTTTGTTTAGGAAACTTCCTATTCTATAAAGGAAGTTTAGTTTTTAGTTTCAATTGAGAACTTTCCTATTTTGTGTAATCTTTCAAGCTATAAATAAAATAGAAAAGGGCTGGCGACAGAGGTAGATTTTCCGAAAAAAAGAAGAGTTAAATTCTTATTTTCTGGTTAAGTCTCCAACGTTGTGAGACTCAACCAGATTCGATTCCCTTTTGATTCTTTTGCTTGCTTGCTATCTATGATCTGAGATGTTATTGTTTCACACAACACAAATTAGAGAAAGCGAACTGCAATCAGCAGGCGACAATACATCTGGGCTATCCAAGCTTGGTAGAAACAGGTACAGCAAACTTGCGGCATCTATAGTAGTGTTAGTTCTCTTTTGATCAACTTCAAATTCCTACTAGTGTTCATAATTGAAGTTGAGAAGATCTCCTATCAATTTCAAGTGTGTTCAACGGCTGGAGTCTGAGATAAGTAATTTTTTCTACTGTTATACAATTCTGGTTCTGTTAAAATACCTATTTGAGACCTACGGTTCTGTTAAAATACCTATTTGAGACCTACGGGCAAGATTGGTTTTGATCCCACCCGTTGGATCAAGCTCATCTTCTGAAATATTGTTCCTCAAATCCTAAGGATCAAGGATCCCAAATTTTGAAGCATTCTTATAGTCAGATTTGAAGTTGGGGAATTATTGGTTTAAATCAATAATTCTTGTTTGTTGTTAAAGGTTAAATTTGGGTTGGACTGTGATAAAATCCTGCGGCAAAGAGGGGTAATTGATTTGAATGTGTTGAAAACCCCTCTTTGCCATCAGAAGCCAATATAAAAAAATTGAGGATCATGTTCGCCATTATATTCTCTCAAATCTAGCTTTACCTTGTGGCGATCATCAATAGGTCGCGGATCACAGTTTGGGAGAGTATCCGCGATATCCTCTAGGGGATAAGGATGTGGGATGGCTCATTGCGGTAGCGTATTGATCGTCCAGGGAGGGTGATTGACCGAAGCTTGGAGTTGGTCGCCATGTTGGGACTCAAGACGTGGCTCAATGCTAGTGACCTTCTCCGTCAATTGACGAATCAGTTCGACCAATTGGAGTTAGCTGGGGTTGTTACTCAGAATTTTAGGATGTGAGCTTCCTTCCGCCATAGCTCTGATACCAATTAATGTAATCCAACCTCAAACCTCGCTACGATATGCAACGGACAATTGAAATTGATTACAGGTGGCCACCGATTGGAAAGAACTCACAAGGTGATCCAAAGAAAGAGGAATCTATAATGGAACAATGATCGATCTCAGATCAAGGGTCTCTCACCCCACTGCATCTCACAGGAACTCAATGTACTCAATAGAATACTTTTCATATTATTTCTTCAATGCTTCAACCGAGATGGACTACATCATTTAAATAGAATTGAAGATGAGCCTAGTAATGACAAGCTTGAACTATACTATGCTAGAAAATAATTTTGGATAACAATGTTGTAATTATAGGAAACAAAGACTACCAAAATAAAAAGAAATCCCAATAGCTACTAAATCTTTCTAAATGAACGATTGCCATTTGTGATGCTTGCCATTTGAGAATATGATCTTCCAATCTTTCCAATATGCGCCTACCGATAATGTGCTTGCCATGTTTGTGAGATTCACACCAACCTTAATACCAACCCACTTGCCATGTTTGTGAGATTCACACCAACCATCACACCAACCCATGATCCATGTGGGTTATTTAAACCACTTGCAACCGTATTTGATGCCCATGAACTGATCTACATCACTAAGTCAAACTGTCTTTTTGGTTCAAATCCTTTGATTGAAAAAGTGCCCAAATTAAAGAAGAGTACTAGTTGAATAATAAATCCACCAATCATTTGGTTGAGCAGAGAAGGAAAAAAATAAGAGTCTATACAAGGAGCACATTCTTCCACAAAATGAATCTTTAACTATCAATAAAGCACAACACTTATCAATCCTTTATAATAAACCCAACATAGTTGCATGACACGTATTAATCCACTATAATAAACCTAACATAAACACGTAATTCGGGAACCGGGCAGAACTGCAGGATACATAAAAAGAATCCACATGTCCTCTCCCAGTTAATTGCAAATGGAAGATTATTGGTGCCTTAAACCCGGTTCAATAATCAGAGTTTGACCCAACTGACTCATTACCTAGTCCCCCAAGATTGGACAAAATAACAACATAATTAGAAGTCCTATAAAAAGAATTCATTAACTTGCCTTACGTTGAAAAGGAGGTAATGTGTATGTGTGTGTTTAAATCAGCAACAAAAGAAAAACAAAAATCTTCATTAATCCAAGCCAAAAAGAAGGGAGGGGGGGAAGGGGGTTTAGAACTATGCATCAAACTCTACGAAAGAAACTCAAACAGGTAAAGATCAAGAAAGTGTATTTGATATCAAGGTTCTACATCTAGCAGAGATCTAGGCAAGATCTCGAACTTCTCGAACGTCTCGACCAGGTCGAGACAAGAAGCCATGCAAGACACATCATCTACATTTTCTCGGTCGAGATCTTGACCTGTCAACATCTCGGTCCGACTCGAGCCAACCAGGCTTATAAAAGGCATAATTTCGAAAGTCATTCACGACCGAGACCTGCAGACAGTAGTTCAAAGGATGGTAACAGGAACAACACTTATTTATGTCTAATATCATTTAAGTACATGTTTCTTTACTTAAGATATTACTCATAAATAAGCAAATATCCCTCATTTGAATCCAATAAAAACAGTCTAAAATTCAAACTCCAAAATGATAAGAAGTCAACACTCCACTTCAAGAATAATATCCGCATTTCTGGTTGCGGGGGAAATTTTCAACTTGCAAATGCAACGGTTTCTCTCCAATCTAAAATTTTCATAAATTTCATTATAATTTAACATCATTAAAACCCAGAAGTGCACCAAAATAATTTTTTGTTTTGAAGCCCAAAAAACTATTTCCATTCAGAGCAACTTCAAACAACATTCTCGTACTCTAAAGAATGAATGACTAGAGTGTAACTCCTCTCATATAATTTGGATTTAAGCAAAATCTCGGATTCATTGGAAGGCGATCCACAACTAAGAAAGTTGAGTAGACGATGGAGAACATGGCAAACAATCAATTCCCTGCTTTGGTTGATTTGAGTTCAACATATATCTGGATATGGAAGACGTCGAACATGGCAAACTAGAGAGGCTTGAATTAGGTCTTGCATTGGAAGCACAGAAAACATGGTTGGGCCATCTAGAGGATTTGGTAGTCACGAACGGAAAAGGGCTCAATTTATATATTGATTATGTTCGATTCCACTCGGTCTGCAAGTCATGGTACTCCTTCCACCAAATCGTCATTCCAAGGCTGCAATTCTTAGTGCACTCCATCTCTAGTGGAAATACAATTGTTATACAAGCCACACACGATGACTGTCAAGTTTGTTCATAAAACAGATTCACAAAATTACCGGAGTCCCATCAATGAGCTGTGTTTCATATACCAAAGCCAGCAGTTGCAATGGGAATTATAGTGTAAGGGTATGATAGGTAGGTTAAAGGGCCACGTAGGGTATATGAATTGTGTAGGGGTAAACTTGGAAGCTATTATAGAAAAAGGCTAAGCATAAATAAAGGCTAAAGGTAGGGGAATTTATGTAGGAGGAAGGATAAGTTTATAAAATAGATACCACTCTTCTTCAACCTCCCGTGGACTGAAACTAGAGGAAATCAGAGTTGGGTTTCAATCGACAAAACTTCTTCAATATTGAACCAAAGCAGAAACCTAGGATATGATTCATAACTAATCTTGAATCCAACCAATATTTACCCCACACAGCAAAGCATGGAAGAGTATTGAAGACCTGAACTTGCCTCTGGTGGTAAGCACATGTACAGACCTGAAGTTTGGTCTGTAACTCACAACAGGGGTATGATTTGGGGCTAAGAGTCTAGGTTTCAGAATGCCCTATGGTCGGCTATTAACCCCCAAAATCAGAGAAGAAAATAGTAGGTATCGAGGGAGATGAGACTCGATTTCTGGCATCAGAACAAAGCATGAAAGACTCAGTTCTTTACACCAGAAACAGACTTAAAGAAGATAAGAAAGAAAGGAAGAAGGGAAGGAGAAGGGGGAAGAGGAGGGAGGAACGAACAGACCAAGAGAAAGGTCAGTTCTGGTTTGCAGAGACAAAGAAGAGGGAGAGGGGGAGAGAGAGAGAGAGAGAGAGAGAGAGAGCTTCAGCCCATAGGCACACCAATTCAATACTCAATTCTTCATTCTATTCAATTCATTAAATCTATCTTCTGTAAGCTCGGTTACATCATATCTAAAGAAAAGAATTTGCAATCCTAACTAAAATAGAAAACCTTAAACCAGGAAACCAGATAAACTCCTAATACTTATTTGGAAATAAAACCCTAGTCTAAGAGGACTCAAATATCTAGCTAATAACTGATCAACATAGAATAAATAAATCTTATCTAAATCACCCAAAATAAAAGATTACAAGATTTGCCCAAGTAAAATAAAATCCTACAAAGATTCCTAACCAAATCCATCTCGTCTGACCCACAAGAAGGGAATTGATTGTTTGGCATAAGTAAAAGTTACCTAATCAACCTTTCACTCTAACATGAAACAGGTCGGCGAAATAAGCTGAACATGACCAGTTAAAAGACACTAATGAAACAATTCACAAAAGCATCTAAAGGCCCTACTGTCTGAAGGGCCACCAAATAGTTCCCATTACTAAGCATCGTGAAGTAGCAACATCACTTCACAAGACACATATACCCAGTAAGTTTATTCTTCAACCCTTGAGATGATCCGAAGTGAGAACCCTATCAAGGACCATCATCCCTGTAAGTGCTTCCACCCAGACTTGTATAGCATGTCTTCGCCCTAATATACAAGATCCACAAGGCATTCACAGAAACTGAGAATAAGCCACTTTTTTTTTTTAGCTGAATAAAAATATATTAAAATCCAAGGGGAACAAATAGCCTAGAGGATCCAAAAACAGGATCAGCCTTATAAACAATTACAGACTGAACTGGACTCCAGAAATTCGATCCACATGGAGGCTGGATGGGTAAATTCCAAGACGAGCTGATTAGTCAATCTCTACTAGAAAGAGGGGAAACAGGTCTCAAAGGCAAGTTAGTAACCCTGACATCAAAGACGATAGCCTCACAAATGTGGATGAAGGATCTGGATTTGGAGGTCCACTATCTAAAATTTCTCTCCATCCAAATGTGATAAATAGTCACACAGAACGCAAGCTTGCCAAACAGGTCAAATTGAATTTTCCCCATAGGACTTGCAAACCTATCCACTTTATGTTAAAGATTTCAATCCTTCTTCTGGAAGCCCAACAACGGCCTAACATACGGTCATTGTTGTCAAGGCGTCGCCTAGGAGCCCAGGCGCCAGGTTGCCTTGGGTCGCCTTGGAAAATCGGGCACCTTGGTCGCCTAGGCGGTTGCCTTGGTCGCCTAGGCGCCCAGTCAGGCCTCCATCACCTTGGTTCGCCTTGGCGCCTTGACAATTATGCATACGGTACATACTCTTTTAAACTCAAGCAGCAAAGGGGCAATCAAAGAAAAGGTGCTGGATGTCCTCCTCAGCAGACCAGCAAAGGCAGAACCTGGAGAAGGAGGAGGCAATTTCATATGACAGAGAAACAAACCCGTGGGAAGGACATGGTCATCACCCTCCAAACAATAAAGCTGTGTCGTGGAATATGACCTTTGAACCACACAATGTCTGCTCAAGGGACCTTTGGAGCTCTAGACTGAAGGAGGCACCAAGCAGATGACATGGAAAAAGTACCGGAAAGCAAGGCAGTCCATCTTACTACATCACCTCCTTTCCCATATACTCTACGAGAATTATTTAGTTTTTTTCATACGATATCTGTGACTTTTCTCGATTGTAATTCAACACACAAATCAATTTGCTCCTCTTCAAGAGGGAAAGGAGATGGATTTGTAAAACAGTTATGGGGAAGTCCCCTTGCAGTACTCTTGGGAGACTGACTCTTTGTGCTACAATCCATCATATGCCAATGGACAGGAACCTCAGACCTTGGACCACCAAATCCCATACACGTTGTCAGATTTGGGACTATTACTTTGAAGTTAGGGGGATCCCCCATTGTCAGGCCTTCCCCGAATTCTTCTAGGAATAAATTTATTGTCATTGCTTGGGATTTACCTATCTAGTAGTGTGGATAAAACCTCCCTTGTGCTCCTTGTGTAGATCCTCTTTTCTTTCCCGGTTTGCCTTCTGAAGGCTTCCGCTCTTGTTTTCTATTCAGGTTTTGTTAATACAATTTTATTCACCAAAAAAAATAAAATAAAATAAAAAATTGCTCTTCTTCCTCATGATCTGAAGCATTGACCTCCTTTGGCATGGTTTCAAGGATTACCATTTGGATTTGGATCAACATCATATATAGCCAACCACCAATCCAAAAACACAGTGTGGATGGATGGTCACATCCAATACTAATCTGGATCGAGATCACTTGGGAGTGATACGAATTCTGTTACTGGTCTTTAATCCTCACCAAAGTTGTTGGGATATCATTTTCTACACTGGGATTAATGAGTGAGCTGCTTCTCATTCTCGGCCTCACCCCCCGTAATTACCTCATTCTCTCAAGAAAAACTCACAAGTCACAACCAAAGTTCTAAGTATCCTACATAAATCGGCCCGTATCGGAAGACACATGGTACCGATAGAAGTCTATACGGTACACCCCTGATATGTATCTCTTATTCTAAAAAAGTGACCTTGACCGTATCGGACCGATACGGGTCGATACAGGGTTGGTATGTGGTCGATACATAGTCAATACATGGTCAATACGTGGTCAATACACATCAATACGTCTCTTAAAATCGGCTGACCGATACGCGATACTTTAATCCTTACTCACAACTGCAAATCACATTCCAGGCTCATCAAACAATTCACTTAGGATATTATAAGAGGAACCATTGAATAAGGCTCAACCACATCCTCCTTTTCCCATTCATCTATTTCCAACTGACAATAAGGATGGTTCTCCCATGGCCTTATCTGTTTTTAAATGCAGAAAAATCCACTTCCTTTTCTGACTACTCACTAAGAAGGAAGTGGGTACTCTAGAGCTAAGCTCAACCATGTAATTTCACAAGCAATTTTGGTGAAACAATCCAATTAAGGAAATAACAGGCATAGGTGCATAGCTCCTATGACTTTGCAAGAATTTACTTCATTAAGAAGAAGAAGATTAAAGAGGCACTTTCTTTTTTTTTTTTTTTTTTTGGTAACCATAACAAAAGTGCACAAATGGATGAATAACATATAGTTTTATTAATGTGATTGCATGCATTTTTAGTAGACAAGCTAAGATAAATAACTTCACGCCCCGGTTCTTGATAAAAACATAAATCATCTAAACTGCAACAAACTAAATAAGTATGGTATTAGATTCCATAATTATTCAGCACATAGTGCGAACTCTGGCACCAGCTTCTCAAACTTATTTTCCCAAACATTCAAAATATGTCGAAGTAAAATATATTACAAATAAAACTTATATCTTTCTTTTACCATACCCCTGCCCTTGGGGGAAAAAAAGAAGAAGAAAGGTTTATACCTTTCAATTTCCAGCACCAATGCAAAAGTAATATGGAAAATTAGAAATAAATAGGACAAACAGATGTCTCTATGTATCACTTACTTCACCTTTTTTCGTATCATCCAGCCGGTTGTAAAATCTTAGAACATAGAAATCCTATACAAAAAAAATCAGTTCATCATTAGCACCTCAAGACATACAAAATGTGCTCAATGCTTGAAAGAGCAAATGGTAGAAGAAGAAAACCATAGCATTCAAGGATTGGAACAAAAATTAAAAGAATAAATATAATTGAACTTTGTGTACATACTACAAAAGAAAATATGTAGATTATCAATCAAGCCTTACCTTCTGATCAATCCTCCTACGTCCTAGTTCCTCCACCATAAGAGTGTGCCCAATGACACCCTTCCTGATTGGTTTCTGCAACGAGGGGGGGGAAGGTATTAACCCAATAAATGCATACATAAAAATTTAGAGGGAGAGAGATCAATCTCCCGAACTAGAAAAACATATTGTCATATAATAAAATAAAATAAAATAAAGTAAAATTCATTGTCGGCCATATTTGTAAATTTTGGCGAAATTTCACTAATTCCGTCTGTGACAAAATAGATTATAAGAGAAGATGGAGATAATCGATGTCTTTTCCTCTCCTCTTAGCAATCACTATTAATAGTCAAAGTAAAAGGGATAAAGTGGATAGGTCTAGGACTCCACATGATAATGAATCCTACACTCCCACTTACAATTTACAAAGTAAATAGGAGTTCCACATGTCAACATGACAAAGACTCTCACGACTAAAAGAATAAAAAAAAAAGCAGTCATATTATAATAAAGAGAAACAGTCCTATTCTAAGAAGAAGAGAACTCCACAAGAAAGGGGTGGAGTTTCAATTACATTAGAAGACTTAAAGAGGATAAGAGATAAAAAAAACTTATTCTCTGCTGCCACCTATGCAAACCAGCAACCACTTATCATCTGACACATCTCTGATACATCTGGAATGAGCCCATATTCTTCTATTTTTATCGTTGTTTAACAAAATATTTTGGTTTTTCGACAAAGGTTGAAACTAAATGGTAGAAGACTCGGACAGATTACCAAATTTCGGCCAAAATTTTGACCTTTTTACCGAAATTTCGCTATCTACCATTTTGTTTCGGCAAGATGATACATTTGCTTTATATATGTTAACGATATTGCTATAAGGGAATGGGCATGATCATCAAGGCCCATTCCCCACATCAATCCTACAGGAGGCGCTAATCCCTTCGGGATTAGTGCTGTCCTGCTGTTCAGCTGACTTATCTTAAAGCTGACTGACTCAGCTTACCTTTTGTTAAGTTCTTATCTCTTAGGATTAGTCCTAGTCTACTAGCTTTTTACTTATCTTCTCTTTTCCTATTGTAACTAGGATTTCTATTGTAACTAGGAGTTTCTCTAGGATTCTTTGTCATGTTGACAAGTGGAATCTCTATCCTCTTATATAACTAGGACTCCTTATTATGTGGAGTCCTAGGCTTACCTGTTTACATGCTTGGTTATCTATAAATAGAGCTCTAGGAGGAGAGGATTATTTTACCAATTGATTCTACCTCTCTTCAGCGTAATCGAATCCTCTCTCTCCCTCATATTTCTCCACTATTTCTCCCTCTCAGTTTTCTTTTTCTGGTTTCTCTCAAGTTACTGTGTTATTACATGGTATCAGAGCATTAATAGATTACTGCTGTAATCTTTTACTACTGGTTTGGTATTCCCTTATGTCTTACCTTTCCTACAACTACATCCATGTACTGATGTACTACTGCTACTGCTGCTGATGTGCTATTAATCTGCTAACCTACTGCTACTGCTGCATCTGATCAGCTGCCCCTGATACTACCACTATCGATGCTCTACTGGTGCTCAAATTTTACTGCTACAACTGATCTTGGTGCACTGCTGCTATCGATCTGCTCTCCTGTTCAAGATCAGATCTGATATATATCCTGTTGCTGATCTCCATTATTGCTACAGATCTGATTTGATCTGATCTGAGTGCTACTGTTGCTATATTACCACTAGTACTGAGTGGATCTGCTGCTACTGCTTATACTACCTTACTCTGCTGCTGATATCTGCCGAAAGCTCCTTCCCAGATCTGCTGAGATTCATATCCGGGGACTTATCTGATCTTCTCCTGCTGCTGCAAGGGTCCAGATCACTACTGGATCGCACTGGTAATATTTTTCACACTGCTGATTTGTTTATTTACTGATTTCCATATCTATGGCTGATCCTAAGACTTCCTCTAATGGTAATCAGTCCTATTCTCTTTTTCAGTTCACCACCATTAATTTGTTATGAAGTTTCCATCACAAAAGTTCGAACTGGTAAGTGGAGGAACTCTCACATATACAAGACACCCAAGGTTCTAATCTCAAAGCAATGTGGGACTATTCCCAACACTCCTCCTCACTTGTTGCCCCTCTTCTAGGTGGCAGTTCACATGGCATGTGGTTCCTCTTTTGGATGACCATACGGAGTGAACCTGGAGCTCTGATTCCATGTTAATAAGTTTCGATCTCAAAAGTTCGAATATACTAATAAGAGGAGCTGGTTTTTTTTTTTTTTCTATTGCTGATCGAGATCTTTTTCAAAACTGTCAAATCAGATCTTGATCCTTACATATATTGTTTACTGATCAGATCTGCTGCTCAAAAACTGGGTTCTTAAAATCTGCTGGCTTATTGTGACTACTATATCTTCTGCTAATCAGATCTAATAAGGACTGCTACTGCTACTGGTTGTTACTATCGATTCATATAGATCTGATCCCATCTAGTAATGATCTGCTAACAGCTATTATCCTGCTATTACTATCTATCTAATCTGGTGATATGTTGTCGGTTTCTGAATCAAGAAATTCACCCTCAACTAGGATTTCTTGATTCCACCATTAGATCATATCTTAACTTTGATGACTTATCCCAGTTGCCATTAATTACCTACCTGCAATTTTTTATCCACATCTAGTGACTAGATCTTTGACTTTTTAATTAGTTTCAAAAATCCACTTGCCTTGTTATCTTATTCCTAGTTCCACTATGACTTCACCATATTTCTTAATCCGACCATTGGATGGTTTTGAAATTTAGATTTCCAGCTATTGAGGTCTCCCATCGTAATGTGTGAACATGAGTGTATATATATATATATATATATATATATATATATATATATATATATATATATAACAACAACAACAACAACAAAGCCTTATCCCAACTAAATGGGGTCGGCTACATGGATTCTTGTCCGCCAATCAGCTCTGTTCGATGTCATACTTGAAGCAAGGCCTAAGCTATATATGCCTTTCTTCACTACCTCCCTTAAAGTCATCTTAGGTCCGCCCCTAGCTTTTTTAACCCCTTCAATCTAAATCAAATCACTCCTCCAAACGGGAGCATCAAACGGCTTCCGTTGAACATGGTCATACCATCTCAAACAACTTTTTCTTAGTTTATCAGGTATCGGCACTACTCCCAAATCAGCTCTAATATGATCATTCATTACCTTATTCTTCTTAATTTTGCCACACATCCATCTTAACATCCTCATCTCAGCTACACTAAGTTTATCAATATGATGTTTCATAACTACCAAACATTCTACACCATAGATAATAGTCGGTCGAATAACTATCCTATAGAATTTTCTTTTAAATTTTAAAGGAATACGCCGATCACACAACACTCCAGATGCACTTCTCCACTTCATCCATCCTATTTTAATCTTCTGTGAAACATCATCGTCTATATCACCTTTTTTGTTTATGATTGAACCTAAATACCTAAAATGATCACTTTGCTGTATCTCCCTCTCAAGAATGTTCACCACCTCATTATCCCTCCTTGTGTGACTAAAGTTACATGCCATATACTCCATCTTCGTTCTACTTATCTTAAAACCTTTTGATTCCAATGATGATCTCCATAGCTCCAACAATGCATTAATCCCTGCTTTTGTCTCATCCACCAAAACAATATCATCAGCGAAAAGAATACCAAGGAACTTCATCTTGAAGGTCTCTAGTTAGATCATCCATAATGAAGGCAAACAAATAAGGGCTTAAAGCTGATCCTTGATGTAACCCCATTATAATTGAAAATTCATGACCTTGACCCCTAACGGTTTTCACACTAGTCACCACATTATAATACATATCCTTAACTATGTCCACATATTTGCTTCAAACCCATCTCTTCTCTAGTACTTGCCAAATTAACTCCCTAAGGACTCTATCATAAGCCTTTTCTAAATCAATAAAAACCATATGGAGGTCATTCTTGTATTCTCTATATCTTTCCATGAGTCTCCTAAGCAAGTAAATAGCCTCTGTTGTGGATCTACCTGGCATAAAACCACCGAACAGGTTCTCCGTAATGATAATTTCTTTTCTCAAGCGGGTTTCAATAACTCTCTCCCACAGTTTCATAGTATGACTCATTAGTTTTATGCCTCTGTAGTTATTGCAACTCTGAATATCACCTTTGTTTTTGTAGATCGGAACCACAATACTACTCCTCCATTCATTTGACATTTTTCCTGAGCTCATAATTTTATTGAACAACTTAATTAGCCAAAATACTCCCTACATTCCTAGGCCCTTCCAAACTTCTATTGGGACCTCATCTGGGCCTGGTTCTTTGCCTACATTCATCCTCCTTAAAGTTTCGTTCACTTCTGTCACTCTAATTTTGCTTATATACCTATGACCTGTGGTGTCATAGTGGGTAATGTAGCAATCTGGTGCATTGTTTCCTGAGATGTCTTCATTTAGTAGGCTGTAGAAATAATCATTCCATCTCTCTTTAATATCATCATCACTTACTAGAACTCTACCATCTGCATTCTTAATACATCTAACATGATCTAAATCTCTACTCTTCTTTTCCCTCATCTTAGCTATTTTATAGATAGTTTTTTCTCCTTTCTTAGTGCTCAGATTGACATAAAGATCTTCATATTTCTTTGCCCCTTACTTTTTCCACAATCTTCTTGGCTTCATTTCTAGCAAGTTTATATCTTTTTAAATCTTCTATATCCTTAGTCTTTTGTCATGCCTTAAAACTATCTTTCTTAGCTTTAATGGCTGTTTGAACCTCATCATCCCACCACCAAGGCTCTTTAGAAGAATGACATTTTCCTTTCAATACACCTAGAACCTCTTTAGCAACTTTCTTAATACAAGCAGTTATTTCGTTCCACATTGTATTAGTGTCCCCCTCAAAGTTCCACATTCTTTATTTAACCACATTATCAGTAAAAGCTTTCAAGGATAAAAAGCCATGCAACTCCTTAGATTTTTTACCCTTCCATCTAGTCTCTTGTATGCAAGCTATGTTAAGCCTTCTTCTCCTCATGACATCTATCAATTCTAGACTCTTACCTATTAAAGATCATATGTTCCAAGATGCTATTCTAATCCTACGCTTATGGACTAACTTCTTTACCTGCACTCGTCCACGGTGCAAGAACCCTTGCCAATTTATCACCGCATCAGGAATATATGCTCAAGTTCGTGTTCTCATTGAAAAGAACTTAGCCTACTACTACCATGCTCGTGTTGGAGCCTACTACAGTGCACCTAATGCAGCCTCTACTACCTGCACTTGTTGCAACCTCTACTGCCTCTTTAGTCGTATTGGAGCCACTACTTTTGCTGCTCCTGCTACTGTCGATGCTACTTCTACTTGGTTCACAGTAACCTATACTGTATTGCTTTACTTCTACTGCTAATTCCATTGATACATTTGTTCATGGTTAAGCTTGTGTTGCTGTTACTACCTGGTTCACAGTGACCTATACTGTGTTGTTGTTGCTGTTTGGTTCACAATGACATATACTGTGCTGCTACTGCTTCTGATGCTACATTTTTTCAAGCTGAAGCTCTCACTGTTGCTACTACTTCTGTTGATACATTGGTTCAAGGTGAAGCTTGTGTTGTTGTTGCTGTTTGGTTCGCAGTGACCTATTTTGTGCTACTTTACTGCTACTGCTGTTGCTACTGCTTTTGTTGATACATTGTTTCAAGCTAAAGCTCTCTCTGTTATTGTTGTTTCCGTTGTTACATGCTCTGATACCATGTTATTAAGTTTCCATCTCAAAAGTTTGAACTGGTAAGTGGAGGGACTCTCTCATATATAAGGCAACCAAGGTCCTAGTCTCTAAGCAATGTGGGACTATTCCCAACAAAATTAAAGGGTGTATTTAACTACCTAGGTTTTATATTTCAGTAAACCAGCCCCAAAACCGAAATGAAACTGATTTCGGATAAAATGGGGCCAAAATCTAAGATTTTTTTCTGGGTGAACTCGAAACTTTGGTTTCAAGGCCTAGAAGTTGGTTTTTTGCCTTGATTTTGTTTATATAGCCTATTTCATCCTTTTTACACATATTCCCTCAATTAAAGTAAGAAAAATCCATCCAAAATGGTATTATGTGGTGTGGGCCCAAGTTTGCTAGTGTATGTTGAAACCTAGGATTATATTCAGAGTTAAATAAACAACACTTGTTTATGATTAATATCATTTAAGTAAATGTTTATTAACTTTTATATTTCATTTACTTAAGATATTATTCAAAAATAAGCAAACGCCTCTATTTGAATCCAATAAAAATAGTCTAAAATTCAAATTCCAAAAGGACAAAAAGTCAACTTTCGGTCGAAACCTGGAGCTCCGAAATTACTGACTTTTTCATTTCGAGGCTATATCTCGTTTAGGATTTGCAAAAATCTGAAATATTTCCCTGAAATCACTAATTTCTGCCAAAATTTAGACCATGGTATATAATAAAAGATTTCAAGGATGGATACAAATTGAACTTTCAAACGTGGCGCTGTGTCCAGGTGGGAAAATACTACTCCTAATAGGCCCATTAGCTTATTCCCTTAGTTTCATTCATATTAAGTATGTATAACTACATCACGCAATCAATGAGCAATAACAATAAAGGTGAATGGAGGGTGCTATATGGGAATAATGCACCCAACTTAAGAAAAATAACAAGAAAGGTGCTCTCCAAGACATGTTGAACCTCTAGATGTGAAATGTGAGTGCAACTGGAGTATGTTTTCACGGATCAACTCCAAAAGGCAGAACCAATTGAACCACAAACGGTTAATGTATGAGCACTATAACATGAGACCAAACTAAAGATGCAGCATATACGTATGGGTATAGAGAATGAAAAAGACCCAATCAAGCTCAATGACGTCTTCCAGGTGGAGTCAGATGAGGAGGACCCTCTACAAGTGGGTGAGGGATAAGGGTGAGTCTGTTATGGATTAATCTGGGGTAGGCCCAACCTCGAAAGGTTTGTTCACTCATAGACATTCTAACCATTCGAGTCCCAACATGGCAGGGATGATGAGGAGGACATAGACTGGTTGCATTCCAATGTGACCACTTGGACACGATCATTGCCAAGGTTGTCAAGGCGCCGCCTAGGCATCCAGGTGCCTTGGAAATTAGGTCCCCTTATGTATTCTAAATTCTAATAGTAAACCATGTGTAAAATAGGCTATATTTGAGAAGTATACAGCAGGGAATGGCATACACTACCAACTAGGGTCCAAAGGTAAACTACCATTTTGTGTGAGGTTTTTTTTTTTTTTATTTTGCAATTTGTAGGTTCACACATGTTTATAGATGCTTCATTAGGGTTTCTCTTAAGTTTCAATCCAAAATATGGCCATTTGACCACTGAAATAGTTGATCACAATTTACGGTCGAAAAATACCAGATTTCGTTGCGCATTTCTTCGGTTTCACTGCCTAGGGAAACTGGAATCTTAAACTATGTTGTAGGCATCCAATTAAGCACTATGTGACAATAGTGAGGTGAAGAAGTTAACATTCTCCCCCATTATTAGCTGATGCATGAGAAAACCCCTTTTCTCTTTTTCCTAGTGTTTTAGGATGCACTGCAAATACATAATCTGCATTCTTTTAAAATCATACTGACTCAAAAGAAGGGAAAATGGTCTTGTAGACTGCTAAAAGGCTGCCACACAGTAATAACTTTCTAATCAAACATCCATATAAGGGGCCAATTTACAAAATCAATAAAACAACAAACAGCATCACTTTGATGCAGTTCAACGGCTGAAAACATTAATGTGTTCACATGAACAGTTCACCCATGCTTTCCAAACCAAGCTCAAGCCTCCCATGGCTAGCCCAGCCAGCCCATAGGTTGCTGGTGAGCCCCATCAAGTCACCACTGCTTGAAAGAATCTTTTCCCAGCTCTAGCTCTTCTGGAAGACTCCTTGAAGTGCTGCCCAAGTTATTTACTTTCTATTTTGGTTGTTTCTATTTTCAGTTTAAGAAAATAATATTAGTTTCTATATTTAGTTTCTACTTTCAGTTTTAGAAAGATTCACTTAGCTCAAGCCAGAAGAACATTAAGATTTCCTTTGTTGTAAAGTTTCCAAAAAGGGAAGACTTGGTCACGAAGGTAGACCAGCCATACCATCTATTTTTGTAATCAAAGTCTTTGGCTATTTATATGAATGAAAGGCGGCAAAGGAGAATATGTTTTAGAAAAGAAAAAGGCTTGCTCAGAAAATCAAGCTAGGCTTTGCTAGCTGTGGAACTCAGCGAACATTAAGTGGGACTCCTAAGGTTTTATTCTTCTTCCATCCTTCTTCCACCTTTCCATCAATGTTCCCCTTCTTTGTTATATGAAGAAAACCCAAAAAAAAAAAAAAAAAAAAAAAAAAAAGAAGAGAGAATATATTGTTCACGGTTTACTATTCATGAGGTATTCTTACTGAATCTTCTAACTGCCATATCTCTGTATCCTAACCATCAGAATTGCTTGCAACTTTGAGAGCATATTCCTCCCATGAAGGCCGATGAGAGTTTGAGCCAATTCTAGCCATCCAATTGGTAATCATCAAATGAAGATATTTGCTGGTTATTCATATTTGTACTGTTCTGGTGTGGACAGAATTGCTTCTTGATATTCTAATGGTTGGGCTTGTTGATTATGTTAGTGATTTGATCCTATTGTGGGGGCTGGTTCCTAATTTGACAAGTTGGTAACTTGTCCTATATTACTTGGTATTAGAGTCTATCTATCATGGCTACTAATGATCCCAAACACTCTTAACTAGTGGCTGAGATACTTAAGTTCCCATCAGAACTTGCTACGTTGTGGGGACAAGTGGAAAGTAAATTTGATCTCATTCAAAAAAGAGGGGACACAACAGAAAACAACTCCCCTAAGAGATACGGGATACAATTTAACTTAATAAAGTCTCAATTCAACTTTGCACTTTCAAAGGAAGATACAACCCTCGCATACAAATCTATTGTGAATCACGACTGTAACGAGGAGACAAAGACTGTAAAGGAAATAATCCTTTGCAAGGTAGAAGTTGTTTCTTCTTTCGAGCGGTTTGCACGTGTGACCCGAGGCTGATCCATTAACCCGAATGTTTGACCCGAAAACCCAACCCATGGCCCGATTTTGAGACCTGAAAACCCGGATGGGTGGATTGGTTGGGCCGGCGGTTGAACCGCTGGTTTGTGGTTCGGTTTAAAAACCAGACCGTTTGGTTTGGCCTGCACCAAAGCATTAAAAAAGAAAAAAAAAGCTTTAATTTGTGGGTTCGGTCCACCAATAACCGAGCCCGGCCAGACCAAACCGACCCAAGCTGAACCGCCCAGAACCGATTTAGGATGCAAGAATGCAAGTGCCGATTTTGATCAACGATTGTGGGCACTAAGAGCGTCAGGTTTTGACGTAATTTTTTACGTTGTGTTCGTATTTTCATGCTCTACAGTTTGGTACATAGTTTGACACAGTTTGGTGATTTGGGGAATTTATTTTTTACTAAAAGGTGTCCCAAATTAGTTCGGTTTGCAGTTTTCTGCTTGTTTATCCGTTATTTTTGTACCAGATGCATGTAGAAGGTTATGTGTGCATGATATTTTATTTATTGACCCACAATGTACTGCAAAGTAGGGTTTGGGGATATCATTGTGGAATTGGATGGAACCCACCAAAGTAATACACCTATTTCCATCATGATGTCTTCAAATTCAAAGTTTATGTACTTGTAAATGCTTGTGTAAGGGCGATGTACACCCAAAGGTGGCATTGTCAAGTTTTGATCAAATTAAGGTTTGTGGGTGTCATGTGAAGATTAGATGGAATCCACCAAAGTGATACACTCAGTTCCAACATGGTGGTCCTCAAACCCCAAATTTGTGTATTTACATATACAATAAATGATATATTTTTAATACACTGTTCTCCATGGTGTGAAAAACAGCTAAGAAAGACAGTGTTAACCCAAAGATGGCATTGTCAAAGTTAAAGGTATGTTCATGCACATGAGTTGCATTAAAGAAGACTGTCTACATAGTGAAGACAAAGAAAAGACAACTAAATGATTGTGGAACACCAAGAAGAAGGACCCATAAAGCTCGATATTGCTGTGGAGTTTGAAGAGTTTGAAGCAAAAAACCAAATCAGTCACAAGGTGGATGATTTCATTGTAGTCAATGAGATGGACAACCTTCTTTGTGCAGCCCCATTGACTGATAGTGAAAGCAACAATGACGATGAGGCCATAGAAGTTGTGGAGGCGACTGTAGAGCCAAATATGATAATCCCCATGGACACTCCCTTCACAGTTGAATCCTTACAAAAATTTGAACATATTGACCTTGAGCTTCCTCCACAGTATTCGGAGCTTAGAGATTCCGCTCTCCTCATGTCTTCACATTCTTTCACATTTACCGCTGCGTAACTGATGAATGTAAGGAATGCAAGGATTATGTGATTTATCACTTTCCATGTAAAAGGTATGTAGTTTTGATGGGGAATACAAGATCCCAACCAAAGGGACTGATATCATATATCCTACAAATGACCATACGCCACAAATTCTGCAGTTTTTTAAGGAAAAAATAGAAAAAAAAATTACTCAATGATGCCACATTTTCCGTTTCAATTCCATATCTCCCAGACCTCCACTAACTTTTCTTGGAAACCATTTCCAAATTCTTAAAATTTTTCTTTATCTTGTTGATTTCCGCATGTTCCTTTCATCTCTCAACCACTTTGGTGGAAGCCTTGAAAACTAGCACGAGGGAAACCAATAAAATGGAGAAGATGGATGTGATTTGAATAATATTGATGCAACTTGCAAGACAGCCTAATGTTTCAAAATCAAGGGCTGAACTACAATAGAAGGAATAGTGTTTTAGGAAACAGGGAAAGAGTAAGGAAAACTACTGTTTTGGGATTGTGAACACCCTGAATAGTAATTATGAACGGTAACTTAGAAGAAAAAGAGAAGAGAGAAAGATACCAGTTCAATATGAGAAAAAGAAGAGATAAATCTGTTCTCGAATTCAGCTAACGGTTCAATAGGAGTACTTTCGAACAAGATATTAATGTGCTAAGTGCTCTGAGAACCAAAATGACACTTGTTTCGTTCCAGGAGGCAACCAAATGCAGTCTGAATTATTCTGCTAAATTCCTACCATCAATGCAACACACCCTTCCTTCTTCTCTCTTTTTTTTTTTTTTTCCTTTTATTTGGGGTGGGGGGGGGAGAGAGAGAGAGAGAGAGAGAGAGAGAGAGGAAAGAAGACTACTGCAACAGTATCTGATTCGTTTGTTGGAGTTTCAAAATTCAACAGCGAAATCAAAACATAAAATAAAATCATCCAAAAACAAAGAAGTAAATGGAGAAAAGAATCAAATAAAAAGAGATGAAAATCTTACAATGCCAGGATTCTCATGAGGATCACGCTTGTACATCTTGACGTATCGGCCCCTCAACAACAAGAAGCGAAGGTGACAATATTCATGTCCGATGGAATTGACGCCGAGATGATAGACCGAACCGCAGTACTCGAACAACCCTTTCTCTTCCGAACTGTACTCCGATCCTTCCCTGTCCGAGCCATCGCTGGCCGCCATTTTCGGCGACGATGACGACATCTACGCTACCTGCAGCTCCTCTCCGTTCACCCCTCTTCCCTTTCTCCTTTCAACAAACTTTTCTCTGATTTCAGAGATAAAGACACAGTGAACTTATATGCTACTCCCTCAGATTGATAATATGAGAGAGTTGTGGAGCTCCGAAGATTACAGAAGAAAAACAGAGAAAAAGAAGAAGAAAGAGCCCAAAATTTGACCCTTTAGTATACTTTTTTGAATTAAGATCAAACGATCAACAATCAACAAACAATAAACACAGACAAGTGAGGAATCTAAGCTGTAACGCGGGAGAAACGCGTCAAATTAGCCTGATCCATTCGATGTAAGCAGTCGAAGACACGGTGAACTTATATGCTACTCCCTCAGATTGATAATATGAGAGAGTTGTGGAGCTCCGAAGATTACAGAAGAAAAACAGAGAAAAAGAAGAAGAAAGAGCCCAAAATTTGACCCTTTAGTATAATTTTTTGAATTAAGATCAAACGATCAACAATCAACAAACAATAAACACAGACAAATGAGGAATCTAAGCTGTAACGCGGGAGAAACGCGTCAAATTAGCCTGATCCATTCGATGTAAGCAGTCGACAGTGGCGAGCTCGAGACGAGGGTGGTGCCGTGTCTCTGCTGTGAACGTTAATCCTGGTATCTCGCCTACGAGGTGCAGATCCGTAATTTCGCTCATATTTGCCATCCAATCAATATAAATGAGAGTTTTATTGTGTGCTTGGTCGGTGAAGGTTGGAGTTGGAGTCGTTGTACTACGTAGTTGGCTATTATTGATAGGACCACCGTCCTTCTATAACGAGAACCACTGGCTCTATATTCCAGGCAGAAGTTGGAAAAGGGTTGAGCTGTCCAACCGACCTCAAGTTATTGATCCAACGGCTCCAGCAGTTGGATCACAGCTTGAGACGCACTTGGACTTCACAGGAATTGGATTCATTCGAAACCCGTCAATTTTGATCCGCCTGCAAGAACTGACGGGTTTTTTTGTTTTCAAGGGCAAGCGTGGCTCTTCTGTCTTTCCAAATAAAGACGTAAATGAATAGTCGGAAATTTGGATCCAATCTGAATTTGCATCCGTTTAAGGTAATCAGATTTGCATTCCGGATAGTTGTGGTCCAATTTGAATGTGAATTCGGAAATCACTTGAATAAACCAAATTATATCCTCTCTATTTAGTTTAGTGTTAAAACACGTATAACCTTAGTTTTTTTAATATTAAGACGCATATAGCCGTAATGACCAATTGATTTTTGTGACCAGTTATCAATAGCAGTCTAAGTAGGCGATGCATTTGTTTTAAACTAGGATTTTCTCTTCTTTTTTTTGCAATTTTATTCTAATTCAATTTTCTAGATTCAAATCGGATTTTAATCACATATTTGATTAAAATTAGAATTTGTCATCCATCAGATTTCAAATCTGATTCAGATAATGTAGTTGGTAAAGAGATTCGAATTCGAATAATATTGTATGTCATTCAAATTCGATCCGTTTACGTCGTTACTTCCAAGGGTCCCATCACCATCTATGGGTGTGGGCCCCACTGGACATGAACAATATTGATCGCTTGGAGGCATAGTTCAAGTAATTGGTATCGGATCGATTGATTCGTATCGATTTTGAACTTGATCAACCCTATTTTAATATTAAATATACAGTATCGGCCACTTGTCAATTTCCATTAAATCTGTATACCAAATCGGATTGATTTTAAATATGACCAATACCTTGCTTGGAGAGTACCTACAGGGATCGAGTGAGAGAGGATCCTGCCTTGCAATCCTCAATAATATACAAGCTCAAAGAAGACAATGATACCTCTCTAAAGTATTTTTTTTATACCTTCTAATATGCCAAAAGAATAAAAAGAAAGGAGAAAAGTAGAAACAAACCATGCTTTACAACAAGCAAAAGGGCTGAAATTGGACCACTTTTTTTTTTGCTTTTGGTAAAAAAATTGGACCACTTAATAGATAGGAAGTGCATGTTGCCATGGTTCTCTCGTATAATCAATGTCATTCTCTCTCATCATCAATTATCTTCTTTCTTCCCCTTATTAGGTGGACCAAGGAAATAAATGGCTCACTTGCGTGATTTGTAGGTTTTATGGGATTCTATCATTATTTATATATAGTGGGTCCTTATATTTTATGGGGATCCAAATCGTCTCTTCCTTAAGATTCGGGAGGAGGGGCGGCGATCCCACTGGATGATCGCCATGTGGAGGTCGGATGAATCCAACCTCTCTGTTCTAGCCGACAAGAGAGTGTCGGCTCGAACGGAGGGATCGGATTCATCCGACCTCCCATGACCATCCATGGATGAAAGCCTCCTCAAGGAGAAGACGATTTGAATCCATTTTATGGACGGTGATGAAATCTTATAGAAAGTGTACATACTTGTAGGTGAACTGAACTCTATAATCCAAAATGCGATGGAGAGATGGAGAATAGAAAACGGAATCATAGAAAAGGAAAAAACAGTCTAAACACATCAAAAGAGGAAGGCCCCATTTGTTTAAAACAAGATCTCAAGGTCCTTAATGTAGACTCTTTGTTAAATTGTTAAAGTCAGTTAGATCTAAAAGTGTAATGATTTGATGATTTTTTTTTCCTCGCATCTTGTATTCGATGTACTTGATGTTGTATTTACCAACCATGTTCTTCGAAAAAAATAAAAAGCAAACTCTACGGTAGTACTAAGAAACCGCGTTCACTTGTAACTCTAATCTTAATTAGAACTTCATACGCGCATGTGCACACACACATGCACGCACATGTGCATACGCACATGCACACGCACATTTACATGCACGCACACACACACACAAATATAAAAGGGTAAATTACACAGACACCCCTTCTACAGTAGTGAAATTACACAACACTATCCTGTTTTTTCAAAAGTTACACAGAATACCCCTATAATGATGCTATCATACAATCTCATCCCTACCGTTAGTTTCAACTTAACGGCAGAGGCTCATTTTTTTTTAAGACAAAAATACCCTTACTAAGGGTAAAATGACTAAAACATTTTCTTGTCAGTTCTCTCCTCCACGAAAATTCCTTTTCTTCTCTTCACTTCCGTTTTTTTTCTAGGTTTTCTTCTCCACGGCTTCGCGGCTCATAGTTTCTTCCGTTTTCTTCTCTTCTCTTCACTTCCGTTTTCTTCCGTTTTCTTGTTGGTACACATCGCCGCAGGGATCATGTTGGTACAAAAGAGTGTTGTCACTGGGCACCACCAGTTCCTGAAGAGTAGTATTTGCGGCGGATTCCGATTTGTAAGCCAAGGGATCAACGGACAAAAGCATATCCAGAGACGACCAACTGGAGAGCACCATATGATTAACCTGTGGTGACATCGTGGACGGCAGGGGAGGAGCGGGTGGTTGCAAAGCTTTCTTCTCACCGCAGATGTCAAATCCCCAGATTGAAGCGAGCTCTAATGGTGATGGGCAGCCAGAGAAATCCTCTAGCGGACTATGCTCGTGGGAAGCCGAGATAGAGCAGGTGCCGTGGGCATCCCAATCGCACTCCTGGCAGAGTACGAGATTATCGGTGGAGCAACGCACGGATGCTGGCTCGGAACTGCAACTCTCACAGATTAGAGAACGGATGTGTTTACGCGATAGAGAAGAAAGAGGAATATAGTTTTTTAAGAAGTAAGGCTAAATAATAGACCTTTGTAAGGGTATTTTCGTCTTAAAAAAAGTGAGCCTCTGCCGTTAAGTTGAAACTAATGGTAGGGGTGACATTGTATGATAGCATCATTATAGGGGTATTCTGTGTAACTTTTGAAAAAGCAGGGTAGTTCTGTTCATTTCATAACAGTAGAGGGGGTGTCTGTGCAATTTACCCAATATAAAAATATATAAAGGCACTATTGCAATAGAAGTGTATGATGAGATTCTGGTTTTCCCTAAATTAATAAGTATTAGACTCCTTGAGAGTTTTTTGAGTCAAATTGCATGTCACATTTCAATTCTCGACGGAGTGGTCATTTTCAGTCAAGCATATATACTTCATGGGATAAGGTTTCGCAACAGTTTTTTTTTTTTTTTTTTAATGGTTGGTGGATGGGGGATCTCTCATCAATGGGGATGTGGGAAACAATATTGTTAATAGACTCACATAGGAAAAGAGAGAAGTCAAGAGTACAGAGAAAGTGTATCAGAATGTGAGGGCGTGGGAATGGATCCCCAAACCAATAATATGTGGATCTTTTTCCCATAGGATTCGAATGTTTCTTTGTAAATAGTGAAAAATAAAATAATTTCCTGTAAAATAGGCTTTTTCTAATGTAAACTACTAAAAAAAAAGTATTGAAAAGTAGAAAATTTTACATTGAAAAAAAATTTCATGTAAAATATAACTTATA
Organism: Protea cynaroides; assembly: GCA_028583415.1. Lineage (NCBI taxonomy): Eukaryota > Viridiplantae > Streptophyta > Magnoliopsida > Proteales > Proteaceae > Protea > Protea cynaroides. The sequence goes on from CM053274.1 coordinate 91,288,054, forward strand.
TAAAAAATTACAACAAAGCAAACAAGACCGTACTAAATGTGTGGGAAGATTAAGTGCAACTAATTATTAGGTGAATTAACAATTTTTTTTTTATTAGGTGAACCAACATGACATATTTGAGTGTGAATCTATTAATTGATTTATCCCTTGAGACATTGACTCTATCAAAATAAAGTGTTTAAATTAATTTTTTTTTCTTTTTTTTTTGGTTTGACAAATAGGCCCTAAGATGGGTTGAACTCACGACGATTTTGTTTTTAAGCATCAAAATTTTTTGGGGGAAATTAGATGAACTAACATGACATCGTTGATTATATGTCACGTCTATTAATTGATTCACCCCTTGAGACATGACCTTTATAAAAATGATGTATTTAAATTCGATGAGAATTTTTTTTTTTTTTTTTCCTGGATAGGTCCCAAGACAAGTTAAACTCACAATCTCTTTGAGGTATTGATCTTTCCCAACTGACTTACCTTTTGAAGTCAATTCAATGAGGGTATGCTATCATGTCAATTTTGAGACAGCCCTCATTAATTTTGCTTTAATTAAACATAACTTCACACTCATAATATTTTATTATTTTGTTTATCATGCTGGAAATAATTGTTTGGATTTTGGACTTTGGACTTTGGACTTGATGAGTGTGGGGTGTGATTAAAAAAATAAAAAATACAAGTCAAGAGGGAGACCTAATGAGTAAGGAACTAAGGACTAAAATATTTAAAACCAAAAAAAAACTAAGGTACAACTTTTTAAATATGTAGAGATATCAGTCACAAAATATTTAAAATCAAAGAAGACTAAGATACAACTCTTTAAATATATAGAGATATTAGTCACATGTTTGAGAATCACAAATAGAACAAGGCAAAAGGTTTTTATGATTGATTCACCCAAATTGAATATACGAGCATGCATGTTTACTTTTGCTACGTAGAAGGTTGATGTAGCCGTTTTAATCATTGGATGTCGAAAGAATGATTTGGATTGGTCAAGTGTTAATTTCAAACTATAACATGAACACTAGTCTTTCCTCGTTAGGTATACATTCTCACGTATGTCTATATATCCTCCTGGTAGCTTGGACATCCTCTTCTTGATTTTTTAATGTAGTCTCAGTTCGACTGTAAAAGGAATTAGAAAAATAAAAAGTTTCAAACCGAAAAAAGAAACATGTATAGGTATAATACAACATGATTGTGTAAATTACTTACATTTCCTACTGTTAGTGTTGTTCAAAATGAAGCCAATCAGAGACCTCCACGTGGCATCGCCCGGATCAGTTACATATATAAACACTTGTCGATATTTTAAGGGCCTGGAATCATACACGATTTTGTGCCTGCTACCAACATCCCAAGTACGGAATATCAATCCGAAAGTGGAACCATCGAGCTATCCACTCTGTGGCGGTTTTCACCACATGTCGTATTCTCCACAGAAAATGAGACGTGCTCTCTCACATTACTGGGCCATCTCAAGATGGTTATGGGCAGTCTAACTGTTGGAACTCCATCACACGATAATAGATCAAACCTACATCACCAATACCCTTATTTTTAAAGAGAATGTGTACATGAAGACTCCCTACCCACAACTGGGATTTCCCTAAGATCTTGAACAAAGTCTTGAGATCGTTGTAACTGCAAGAGAACATCCTCTGATCAATCTATGCTCCATAAATATCCTCACCACCAAGATAAACTGATCGGACTCTTATGCTATTAAGCTTTTATACTCATTTTGCTACAAAAAATAGCCCTTCTCTGTCTTGATCTCGGATACCTTCTTCCCGAGTTCATTTGCTTATCGCCCTTGAGCTAACTTAGGCATCGGTGTGGTTCCTGGATTATCCAACCCGTCCAACTCAATTGTCTTTCTTCTTCTGTAACAGGTGTCCCAATCAGAGGATCAACCAAAACCCGTGCTCTATCACATTAATTTTCAAAATGCAAGGGATTTAAACGCAAAGTATAAGTTTATAAAACAATTTGAAATTAGTTACATAATCATGTAATACAACCTGTGCTGTAATAATTAGAAAAGTTTCATTTTAAAGTTTAAAACTTCACTTATTTCCCTTTAACTCCTTCTACAACCAATCAGAAAATGTTTTTGCCACGTGACCAATTTCATTCAAGCTAAAACTTGACATGTGAGTTTGGGGCTTAACCCGTAAAGTTTATCCATTCTCAAAATGTAAACGTTCACCGAATATAACTGGGTATAATAGAACTTAACCAAAGAACCCAGGTTAGGTCATTTATTCACTATTCACTCTCTTGAGCCAAGCATACTTCATATTGAGTCCCAAGCCTCCGTTCAATTGAAGGAAGTTGGTTACATCTAGTTGTAAAAGATTAGTAACCATAAAAGATCAAACAAAGTTAGGCATCCTTCTCCAATGTATTTGATGTATTCGGAAAGTACGGGCCTCCAATTCCTTAGATTTGTGTCTAATCTTACCATAGAGTGAGCATGAGTCCATAAACCTGTCCAAAAATCACTCACTGTTGGGCTTTATTAATGGTTTTTCAGACTTGGACTGTTTTAACCAAGAACGTTTGAGAACCAAAAACAATCTGACCAATTAATAATTGATCTTTGGGGAACGAGACTGATTAGAATGAAACCCACCGAATTGATACCCAAACTCTGTCTCTGTGTGTGTGTGCGTGCAAGCGCAAGATAAATGAAAACGAAATTGATTACTATACTGGTGTGTGTGTGTGTGTTTTGGGGGGTGAGGGGGTGGGGGCTGGGGAGTGACTGAAGTGCTGGTGTGTCATGAGATTAGCCTAGCTGCAATTGGAAAATTCATGGAAAGAATAAAAAATCGTGACATCAACCCACTTGTAATCGGATCCACATCGTCTCTTCCTTGAGATTTGGGAGGGTGTCGGCTCGAACGGAGGGATCGGATTCATCCAATCCCCACGTGGTGACCATCCACTGGGGTCGCCACGCCTCCTCCCTGAAGTATAGGGAGGAGACGATTTGAATCCCTTGTAACCTGGAGTTGGTTAGACTAATGATATATAGAAGATCAAAAATCATCTCCTTAACCAATTGTTAAGAGGGGGAACTCCTCTTCTTAAAACAAAGCACATGGAACTTTATAATAATTTAAGATCTGATTGAATTTTATAGTTGATTTGTACAAGTGATTGTTAATCATAAATCACAACTCCCCCCTTTCCCCCTCTTTTATTTTTTTGACTGATCTTGTGAAACTGAAAAATCTAATTTTTTATTGCAAATATTAAAGATCATTAGCTAATATAATAAAGGGAAAAAAAAAAAACCCCACACCGTCAATGTGAGAATTCTATCTCATGCCGTCTTACATAATTAACACTCTCTCACCTCCCTCACCTGAACACTTGCCCTATAATAAGTACCAACATGAATATACATGAGTTATACAATTTACCTACAAATTTTATATCCACATACACTTCAAATACAAAAAATTATATATATATATATATATATATATATATATATATATATATATATATATATATATATATATATATATATATATATATATATATATATATATATATATATATATATATATAAGACATTCATACAACTGTATACTCAAGGAAGAAAGAACTTGACTTCCTACTAGAGGCCCATGTGGTGCATGTGATTGAAGAAGAAAATAGGGTTGGTCAAGATAAGCAGACATTATAGGAGACTGCCTAATAAAATAAAGAGAAAAAGATAACCATGCACAAGGTGTGGAATACTTCCTCATGCCATCTTCCATTTTGACTATATTGACCCTGCACTAACACACTCCTCCCAGACCACGTGAGCACCCCCCCCCCCCCCCCCCAGACCACGTGAGCACCCCCCCTCCTCTATTTACGAAATGGTATTTTGCACCACGATTGGTGTGGCTTGGGAGCCCAACCCACATGGAAAGCCCTTGCCCATGAATAAGAAACAGTTATCTATTGAAGCCCTTCAATCCCCTCAGCGTTTCTAGATAACAACTTATTTGGATAACTTGTAGAAGGCAAAAGTAGGAGAGAGGTCCTCTAGGGAGTGGATCCCTAGAGCCAAAAAAAAAAAGGAGTCATAATGATTCTAAGAAATAATACAGAACATATAAAAGGGGGTTGGGGGTTTGTGCCTTTTTATGGGTAGTTAACTTCAAACCATGGAGTCACTTAATTGAGGGGTCTCCCAGAAAAAGTTTTCCCCCAAAAGACATTTTCTTTCAGTAGGCACTAATGAAAGCATTCATTTTGAAAGCTGTTGCAGGAGAGTTTCCAAGAAAAACAACAAAAAATCACCTCTCACCATATGTTGAGATGGTTGTGAAGTCCCACAACAAACTCTACTCAAACTTTAAACACCCAGCAACTCAGGCTCAGGACAAACAAGAAACTGTAAAGCCACCAGGTCTCCTCCTCCAAATAGATATATTTTAAATTAAAGGCAGTGATCTAGAAAGGAAGTGTTATTGTCCTTTGAAGCTTTGAATATTTAGATGAGAAGTCAGCAAAATATGTGTAAATACAAGAAGTTAAGGCTGTCATTTCATTTGGACTTGAATTTTGATAGTTTAAACCTTCTATATCATCTGCCAACTTTTAAACTGGGTTTGGAACTTCGAATTTATTTTACCAAAAAATAAAAGAACTTCATATTTAAAAATCATGTACAGTATGTTCTACAAATCAGGATGGTTAGTGGATTGAATAGCTTGGATTTAAATCTTTCAAAAGATGGACCTATGCATGGCACCCAATCATGTATAGGGCCATTTGAATATGGGATCAGATATTACCAGCATCATTCATATTGGATTTGGATCCACCCAGGATTCCGCATTCCATTAGGAAGAACTAGGGTTTCGGATCTAACTTGATCCAATGCCTTTTATCCCTATAAAAGTTAGCAGGGTCTCTCTTTGATGACCCAAAGACCTTTAATATATTATCAGCTTGAGCACTCTATACTGGAGATTTATTGGTGCCAATACCAGAACAATAATTAAAGAAAGCATCCTTAAGAGTGTGATACAGATTACTATTTACCCAAGCAGAGTATGCCTCACCTTGTCTTTTCACTTGCTATTTTGTAAGTTGGCCAGGAAAGAGAGAAGGGAAAGGGAAGGAGAAAAGAGATAATGTCTAAACCAGCAGCCAAAAATCCATAGGAAGAGCAATTTTCAACACTCTGAATGATCCTTATCTACATAATTAATTTTACAAACTGTTATCAAACAACCCTAAATCCAATTTGCCTCAATTTACAACTGAATGAAGGAAAAAAAATACTTTCCTTCTTGTAGGAACAACCTCCATTTGCCATACTTTCAAAGGAAAAAACCTCACAAAATTATCAGCAACATGTGGAAAGAGATTTGGTCAGACATGAAGATGTCAGCTCCATTTCAAGCAATTGGAGGTTCCCAAATTAGTGCAGCAATGCCAAACACAAGATCACAAGTGCAGCTTGTCCAATCAGTTGGCAGATGGGTTGGGGCCAACTGAGCGTGCAGGTTCTGTAACTCTCAGTGCTCCTCCAAGTTCAACAGGAACCAGAGGGATTAGGGAATGAAGAACATCTGTTATCAGCGGTCGATAACTTGGTTCTGGTTGCACACACAGCACAGCTACAGCAGCGACCTACACGATCATATTGCAAGAACAGTTTATTAGGAATAATATAAATTTAGGAAGCAGTTATGGGGTTTCTGTCAATGAACCTGGTAGAGATGTTTCAAATCCATTGTGTTTCTGATTACAGGATCCACAATATTTGGAAGCTTAGATCTGTCGGTGAGCTGAGGCATGGCCTGCACAATACATATCAAGGAACAATCAGATTTCAAAAGTTTGAAACGTGACTGAAATGAATAGTATTTGATATCTGATTGGAAATTTTCTAAGGAAGCTTCTGCCCTTTAGTAAGAGTTAAAGTGTAATACCCATGTAACAATAGACTGGCATTGAGATGGTGCCATTTTCTCTACAGGTTTTCTTCCCATAAGAAGCTCCAATAGAACAACTCCAAAAGCATACACATCACTCTTCTCTGTCAATTTACCTGCAAATTCAATAGATCATGATGGCAAACTTTAACATTAAACTTTAATTTTTAGCGAACTGTTGTCGTAAATTTTTACTAATAGGTTTATCACAAATACATGGAGCTACAATATTTGGTGCTCCAAGCTAAGAATATGTGAGGTTAAAAACAGTACATGAGCATCAGTTCTTAACATTCAATCTGCAAAAGATTCTCAGAAGGATTGCTGTTTTACTCTTGACCCACTAAAAGAAGGAAACAGAACAGATAAAACAGGTCAGCTTTAGACAGATCTTCAAGGTAAGATCCATAGCTCCACGGTATGGCTCCTTCAAATGCCTTCCAGATAGGCATTCATGACTCCTAGTGTTGGGAAAAGGATGGAAGGTGATAATTTATCAGTACAGAACTAATTAGAAGCTGAACCACATCCTCAACCCCCCCCCAACAAAAAAAAAAATGAGAGTAGCTATTGAAGTTCAGGAGGATTCATGAAAGGAAAAATAGCTCAAATTAAAAGGTTCAACACACAACCAGGTCAAGCAAACTACACAAACAAGTTTATTGTATAATAAGAGTCGTAGAAGAAGGTTGTCGGACCATCTAAAAGGTATTCCGGGGCCACGTAACCCAGAGTGCCTGAGAGCTTGATGTCGTTCTTGTTTTGAGCCCCGGCAGCTACAGCAAGACCGAAATCTGAAATCTGAATCAAATAAAATTTATTGATAAGAGAACAAAAACATATAAGACTCATTGGAGGAGGATACAAACGTTCACCACAGAAAATTAATATTTGACAGATTTGCAAGGAGATAAAGGCCCCACAGATTGTGCAGGGAAATGTACCTTGGCATTGAAGTTGGAATCCAGAAGAATATTAGATGATTTTAGATCCCTATGGATCACTGGAGGGCTGCAATTCTCATGAAGATATTCCAATCCTCTGATCCTCACAATGGAAGGTATAAGCAAATAAGAAGGGATGCAAAAACAAAAAAGAATACACAGTAAAATGAACCAAATAAATGAAAAGGAATATAAAATCTAATGTGGTTTAATAAACTCACCTAGCTGCGTCCAGGGCAATTTTCATCCGGATATGCCAAGTTAAAGCCGACCCATGAGAAGGTCCTACAAGATGAATCAAGAGAATCATAAGTGGAAAAGTTTGTAGTTTTTATATTTAATTCTACGTCTTCCCTACTCTTTAAGTAAAGAAAAGGAAGAAAGTAATACCATGCAATTGAGTTTCCAAAGAACCAATATGCATCAGTTCATAAACAACAAATCTCGTCTCGCCATGAATGCAATAACACAAAAGAGAAATTATGTTCGGATGACGAATTCTACTCAGCAAATCCACCTCATTCTACAGTTCCAATTAGCAAATGAGAAAATCAATACAGATAATAACGGCAAATTGCAGGACATGGAATCAAGATGAATGTCAAGAGTTATAGTACCTCGAATTCTTTTTCAGCACCCTGCCCACTACCATCGAGTCTCTTCACAGCAGCAAGCAAGTTGTCATTAAAACAAGCCTTGTAAACATATCCAAACCCACCCTCCCCCAAAACATTACTTTCTCGAAAGTTGTTCGTTGCGGCTTCTAACATATGGTACTCAATTGCAGGGACCGATCCCTTCTTACCTGTAGTCCTCAAGGAATTCAATTTGCCCAAAATTGGACCTAATGCAAGCCCTCTATCAGCATCTTTATATTGAATTTCAAGGGTTGGAATGGAAGGAAATAAGGTGGTAATCAGATAAGAGAAGGAAAAAAAAAAAACATAAATCTGCAATTGTACCATTTCAAATTTTTGTGTGTGACTACTATTGGAGAAAATATACAATTAAATAAGTTACATAAGACAAAGGATAATTGAAGAGGGTTTTGTCGTAGGTACCTGAGTTCTGTATGTTTTTTGGACCAGAATTTTTCCATTTCTTGTGTTGATAAATGCACAAACTAAATATAGATAAGACGATTGCAACAAGGACAGCAGCAGATGCAATGACTGCCGTAAGCATTTTTCTATCTGAATTCTGATGCTGCTCAATTCTTTCTACCTGTACGCCTGGTTGCAAAGGAATTCAATCAACACGCTTGAGCAAATGCACTTGTCTTGAAAATAAACAAATCACACCAAGAGAAAAGGTACAAGAGAACCCCCAACCCCCCATTAAAAAAAAAATCTTCTGTGTTGTACAGAGAACTACAGCCACTGTAAAAACTTGTGGAGAACAAAAAGACACATTCTCTGAACTCTTAGGGAAAATATACAGAGGAAAAATGATTTTGCCGCTAAAATATATTAATGCATTAATAAATAAAAAAATCACAAGGCATTATAAAGATTCACCCAACAAATTCGAACAAAAATGGCAAGAAGGAAAAAAAAACAACATATTATCCCACAAAATCGAAACGAAATATTTTCAAGTTTCAAATTTTGAATTTTGAAAACTATCCAGTCACGACAATTTGGTGGAACCGTCACTGTGTGCATGACCCATCTAAGAAAAACGATTTACAGTATACAATCTACAACAAGATGAATATGACTCTAAAATCCCACAAACCGAGAAGAAGAAAGAAAATAACCGAGTTACGAACGAAGTCGAGACTTGAATACCAGGAGAAAGTGCCGTCATTGTTGCATCAATTTGAGAAATGGGTCCATTTCCAGGGGGCAAGGCAGGTCCAGAGATGGAAGAAAACCATGGCTCCAGTCTGGCATCACTGAGGACTGATAACAACGAGACGTAACAAACCCAGATGGGTAGAAGCAGAAATAGCAGACGCAGAAGAAACTCCATTTCTTCTACTCGAAAAGACACAAAAATAAGAGAGATGAGGTGTTAAGCGGTAAATAAGAAGGAAATCTGTGGAACTATGGAGGCATAGATGTTTGGATGTTCGATATCCTTTTTTGAATTCTTGTCAATTTTGATAATGGCCTTCTTTGCTTTCCTGTTGCAGGGAAAACAGGATAGCTCTTTACCCTTGAGTGGGGCAAATGCACAACAATCATGTGGCAGTTATCAAAAGGTGAAGACCAAAAGCTGCTCCGATGTAGAACCAGAAAAGTAGTGACACAGAGAAGGGATTCAACTATTCAAGCTTTCAATTTCATGGACCTCGGGAAATGACCAAATTACCCCATTATAATATTTGGTTTTTTAAAAAAAAAATTGCTATTTTCATGATAGAAATGCAGTAGACTAGCTTACCTTACCAGTCACGAAAATATAAGAAATAAATCAACTCAAAAGAATGGCTAGTCTAGCAAGACAGAGCTTGTCTCCTATTGTCTAGTCGTCTTGTCATCCATTCATCAATCGGATTAAGTTACATTGATATGCACGATGATTCAACCAATTTATCTGATAGACGATTGGAGTGATTGAACGACAAGAGACGATCCTGGTCCAATCTAGTATCTGTAATAGAGTATTTTAACTTCTTAAATTGACAAAAATACAGAAATTAAATTAACCTTATTTTTTTTTTTAAACTCCATAGCCTATCTAGTAATCAATTGGTTATGATAAAATGGTTAATCATTTTCAGTAGTACACATGAATAAATCATGGTTGACTTTTTTGATTATTAGGTGCATCATATAAATAAGGTTTCTTGAGATTTCTTCTTAGTTCTTAATTTTTGATGGTTAAGATTCAAATATCTGAGTGACACTGCAAATTGGATCAGTTGGCTGACTGATATAAAACTCAGGATTGTAACCCATGTTTTGTTCAATATGAACTAATCGGTGAATTGATCAATAAATTAATTTCAATTCAAATACGACATATACAAATTAGATAGTTGTTCAATCATATTTCTATACCATAATGGATCATTTATTGGGTCAAGTAAGCCAACTTATCACATGTATGTTAATTTTATTTTTTTAAATAAGATTGATATTTTATAAATCTCAACTTAGTAATAACATAAATCTTTAATAACAATTTATATCGATAACATTATTATAATGAGATGTTATAAATATAAACATGTTGTTACCGTAAAAAAATATCTTGACTTTATACAATAATAAAATATTCTCATTATTTCTATCAAACATAAGTGATAAGAACTACACTATGATGATGGTGATGATGATAGTTTAACTATTTAAGTTCATAATGATGAAATAGCCATGTGGCAAGTTTTAATGTAATAATAAGCTAGATGTTCTATTATTATTATTTTTTATTAAAAATTATAATAAATTCTTTTGGATGTACCAAGTTAGCACACACATCAATCTAATATGACATTATACCTCCACAAAAAAAATGAAATTATACAGTTAATCCTAATTATTATAGTCATTTTTTTTTCCAGACCATCCTCTTATTTGGTTCCCCCTGAAATCAAATAAAAAAAAAAAATTTACTTGAAATTTATTTTTTCAGAGCTTGAAAAATGAATAAAAAAATTCATATGTGAAGGTGCATACGGTACTCGGGTAGCTTGAAAATACTTTTTTCTTTAGGGTTTGATTGTTTTCATTTGAAATTATAAAGAAAAAATAAATCCCTAAAAAAATATGGTTTTTCAATGATAACTCTTCCTTAATTAAAAATATATAAAAAATAAATTACACAAGAAAATTTTGATTGGAAAGCTCCATAGCCAATCTGATTATTGGTTGGTACTCGTTTCAATTCATCCGAAAGGTTAATGGACGACATGATTACTCATTTTCTTTACCCAAAAAGAAAAGATTAATCGTTTTCAATGGCCCCCATGAATAAATCATTACCTACTTTTGATTGTTAGGTCCATCATAAAACTAAGGTTTCTTGAGGTTCCTTCTTAGTTTTTAGTCATTGTCGGTTGATTCAATCAATTGGGTGATGGTATAGGTTAGATGATTGAATTTACATCCTTTTTCAGGGGTACACAAGTTGGGATCATATAACCTATGTTCGGTTCGACCAATCTCAATGCAAATTGGTCAAATGGCCAATCCATGTCTACTAATAGTTTTCAAATTTGTGATCAGCTCAAAATCAATAAGTTCAAGGGGTCCATCCTTATGCTCAACAAAAAAAACTTAGAATCATATTATTGTAATAAAATGTTATAATTGAAACCATACAAATAGACCTGTTGTCATCCTAAAGAAATATTTACTCCATACAATAATTAAATGATAGGACAGCCATGTGGGGAGTTTTAATGCAATATTATTAAAATATTAATTTTAATAATATACCAAGTCACTAGTCACATCAATTTAACATGACATTATATTATTTATCATAATAAATAAGGTTATTTTCTCTCTTTTTCCTCTCATTTGAATTCAAGGGAAACAAGTTACCAAAAAAAAAAAAAAAAATTCAAGTGAAACACAAGTAAAAGGAAAATATTCTATCTGAAATTTATTCTTTCAATAGGGTTCTAGAAAACTGACTCAAAAAATAAATAAAAATTTTAAATTTGAAGAGGCATAGGGTACCTGTTAGTTTAGAGACACTTTTCTCTTAGGCTTTGTTGTTTCTATGTAAAATTATAAAAAAAATACCAAAATATAATATTTTTCATTATTTATTTTAATGTAAAAAAATTGAAAACATAAGAAAATTTTGCATAAAACTTTGTTTGTTTCCATGTAAAATAGTGGAAAATGAAAATTCATATAAAAGAAGATTCCCTTATTTGTTTTACCGTAAAATGTAAATGAATATATTGAATTTTCTTTTGTAAAATATCATTTGTACGATTTTTTTTACAACGAAAGCGAAACAAACAATGCCTTCTTCTTTTTTTGTGTGTGATTTTGCTAGAAAATAAATTGGATTAATATTATCAAGTAAAAAAAATTATTGGATTTATATTAAAGGGTATTTAAGTAAATTAAGTCCTTGTTTGAATTGAAAAGTTGAAATTTGGTTGGGTAGGGGAAGCGGTTTAGAAACGTGTATCCTGAGTGGTGGAGCCTGCCTCATTTATTACTCTTTTTTTTTTAGAGAGGAAAAATATAATTTTTGCATACAGGCCCATCCAAAAAGGACCTTACTAGAACCTTACACATCCCCTTAACGGCTTTTTCTAATATTAACATTGGAACCCTAAACGGCTTAACTTCACAACTTATAGTGACATAACGTCTTTAACCATGACAGCTTCTTTCTTGTTCTAATAAGATAATAAACTTGTCACGTGTTTGGTAATGGATTAGGCTTGAAAAACGGAACTAATTTCTAGATCTGCTTGCGTGCTGATTAGTAAGGGATTAGGCTTGAAATCTTTTGGATTTCAGAGATAAATAAAAAATCAAAGCCGGACCAAATTGACCGATAATATGGATTCAACCAACCGAATGGACCGAAATCCAACCATTACCATTCCATTATGGACTGATGAGAATCCATTAAGTAATATTGTAATAAATATACATATAAAATCGATATGAACCCAATATATATATATAGGAACCAAACCAATAACAACCTGGTCTAATATACCGATAATGGCCCATTAAGCTAATGGATCCAAATCCTCTCCTCCCAGGGGTTCGGGAAGGGATTCGGCTCCCACCAACCGATGCTCGACATGTGGGTGTCGACTGGATCCGAGCCTTCCATCAGAACCGATAAGGTGAGCCGACAGGGGGTGTCGGCTTATGCATCGACTCGGATGGAAGGTTCGGATCCAGCCGACACCCAAGTGTCGGGCATTTGCTGGTAGGAGCTGACTCTCCTCCCAAACCCCTGGGAGGAGAGGATTTGAATTTGAAACGGACCTAATAAAAAACAAAAACCAAGCCTTTCCTTAACGGTTTTTGTTTTGTGGTTGTCAGTCAACATTGTAATCGATTCGAAATGAATGAAAATTAGACCGAACTGATCGATTGATATCCCTCTAGAATTAGCACAAGATTAAACAACATTACACATTCAATTGATCATCTAGAAAGTTACTTGAACAAAGTTCTTAAGAATAATTTATTCAATTCCCTTCATATATACCTTGATAGACAAACATCCTATTCATTTTAATGAATCCATTTTCTGCATCCACATTATTTTGTTGGTTTTCATTTTTAAGTTTCCTAAATGACAGACTGATGTAGTCATATAGACACTGTAAAACATCTAACAACTATGATACGTAGTTTATATTATCTATTTTCAATAATTGCTGTTTGGGAAAAGATGAAGGGCATTTTAGTTATATAAATCTATATAGAGTAAGGAGAGTATTATTTAATAAGTGGTGTTGTTGTTTGTGTCCACTAATAAATATAGGTGAGAGATCAACCAATAAAGGGCATGTGAGGAGAGAGATGGAGAATGCATGAGCTACTGCATAGCTCCCGCTCTCTACTGTCTGTCGATATAATTTTTTTCCGATGATTCTAGGTTTACATGTAAAGTGGTAGGAAAGAAAATTTTCTTATAGAATATGATTTTTGTTGTTTGTTTTAACTTAAAATGAAAATAAAGATATTAAAAAAAAAAAAATTTACATAGAACATGTAAAATATCATTTATATGTAAGATTTTAGAAGGAAACAAATAGATACGGTCTAAAGAATAATAGTATAATGCCTAAATAAATGCTACTTGGGATTATCAAATATTAAATAAGAGGACTCAAGGAATTTAATTATTGAGTAGATTAGACACGTATTTAAAAACATCCCATGCAAAGAGTGCATGGGAATCGGTTACCCAAAAAAATAAAGTAAATAATGCATGGGGCTATTATTTAAGAGGGCCACGGAAGTGGGTTTGGTGTTTGTCCCTCTTTTACTAATCCCCACGTCAGCGATGCTTATAGGTAAGGTAGAGAAATATTCATGAACATTGAAGATTAGCTGTGGGTCGGTTATGGGTTGGAGTATTAATTTTGGGACTGAACCGATTGTCTAGATCGAGTCGATTTAAATTTACTTAAAATCAATTTCGATTGAAATGTTATTGGACTTGTTTTGGGTTGAGTTATGACATATCTTATCGGTCCAAGTCTAGTCCGGGGTAGCCAGAAACCAGCCTGAAAAGTGGACCAATGAATCCGAACTCGATAATGGCCCAACCAAACTGGTTTAGATTGAATATTGAACCCTAGTTTCACTATTTCAGCATTCTAGATGGTCTTAATGGGTTTTCTACAGGGCTTTCCACCCAAATTAGTTCGATAATAACCCGATAAGCTAAGTCCGACAACAACTCGAAACCAAACCGGTTCGTTAGTTAATGTTCATAGTGCAGTCTACCTAGCCCGAACCTCTTAATAGACATGTTTCAGTCAGAAGCTGTAAAGTCTGACATCGATTTGACCCGAACCAACCTGTTGACACCCCTAGTTATGGATCAATTTAGGATGTACCCGAAGACACTAATATTGGAGAAGGTTGAGGAAAAAAGATCTTCTCTTGCCTGTCAGTCCATCAGACGTCTATCGAACAATTGCATAATCTAATAACTGACGCGATTAAACAACAAAAGAAGATTGAAAGATTATGTTTGTAGAAAGATGTGTGAAGAGTACAGTGACTTACGTTAATGGAGTTGGATTAGCCGGGTCGGTTGACATGAGTTTGGCAAGGGACAGGAACCTTGACTTGATGCTAGAGTCCAACCCAAAGATCTTTCATGTTTGATGGGAGATCTTGATGCTTCAATAAGATAAGAAACCTATTTGTCTTTCTCTCTCATTTGAGAATCAAAACAGGTAATTCAAAATTCTAATGAGGAAATTATAAGTTGATACTTACAGCCATGATGAACTCCAATTGGTCACTATGGAATTTGAATCTAAGTAAGAGACATGGCAACCCAAATTCCACAGTGCATTTAAAATGTAGGGCCTTAACCTGGGGACCAGCTTCTATGGCTTCTACAGCTCTTTCGACATCATTTTCAATGGGTTTTGATCCAAGGTTTTAGATAAACAGAAATTTCAAAATTTTCATTAGGGGAATACAGAAAAATATTTCAGAATTCTAGACAAAATTTCTGTCATTTATATATATTTTTTGATTATTTTATTTTTATGAATTTTCAATTAAAGAATCAAGTATCGTATCAGTTAAGATATATATAGAACTGTCTATCAGAAATCATACATTCTAAAGGCATATCACAAAGTGGAAATCTAGCTTGGCATACCTCCAGTGTAAGGATCTATTTCTACTATTTTCATTTAACCAAGGATTTGTGTTCCTCTCTCTCTGATGTGTAACCCTTCTAAGTGCTGCCAATAGTAAGTCTTTGGTATACTTTAAATTTATGTTTATGAGTTATTTAGAATAAATTATTTATGAAAATAAATCATGAGTTATAAATAATAACCGTCAAATATCACAAGACATAAACAAGTAATAATAAATTATCACAATAATGATAAACACCTTTTAATCTATTTATAGATTTTAGATTATATCAATTTATTTTAAAAAATAAGTAAGTACCATGATTTATATTAAACAACTACATATGTCAAAATATATTATATAATTAATTCTATAATACATACCAAAGAGAACCTAAATTATGATATTTCCATTTTTTTCCTAGTGAATGGTAAAGAAAATATTATATTTTAATATTTCCTTTACCCCCAACCCCCGTGCGCGAAGTTGGGATTAAGGAACAAGACTTTTTTTGGTTTTGGTAAGCAGAACAAGACTTTGCTATAGCTTGTTGAGTGTCTTGCCGGGCTATTAAACTTGCAGTTCTGCCCTTATTTCTGTAAAAAAAAAAAATTTGTGAGAAGCAATTTTGTTGATAAACTTGGCATGAAACACCTAAAGCTTGAAAAACGAATTGAAGTCAAGGAGTAGATTATGGCTACTGTCTTACGCAACATTGGCTAATGGCTATCAACAATACATGCAATTCAGTCCTGGGAATATAAGAAAAAGAACAAACAGTAAAACATGAAACTAGGTTGGTAATAGTTCAACCATGGTTCAAGAAATCAGTATCAAAATGATTGGTTTTGGACTTGATTGTTCCTAGATTCGGTCCCCGACCTATCCAATCCCATTTTAATATGATTATTTATGGTATTAATCATGTGTTTTTCCATTGGATCCATGCTCAGATACTTGGGTTTGGAACCTCAGCTTCAACAATAGGAGCAATGCTGAGCAGAATGCAAGTAATAATAAGAAAAAATGCTGAACGGATGAAATTTGATGAGTTTTATTAGTGCATTACCATAAGATTAAAGGGTTGATGGAGCAATGCTAAAACTCCAACTGAGATGGCCTGTTATAGGCAAAAGAGTGAAGTGGGATTAAAAATAAATAAAATAAACCCTTGTGACTAGGGATGTAAATGGATCAAATTCTGATCAAATACACCACTGTTCGAGTCCGAATCATTTACTTACTACACTATCCGAATCCAATCCGAAATCTGCCAGATGTATAAAAAACAAATTCGAATTTGAATTTTAACTCGATATCCGGTTAAAATTCGATTCGAATCTGAAAATGGAATTAGAATACAAATTGCAAGGAAAATGAATGAAAACCCTAGTTTAAAATAAATGTATCGTCTATTCTAAGAAAATAAAGAACGAAACCCTAAATGGCTATATAAACATTAAGGCTATATACGTCTTAACACTTTAAAACCTAAGGTTATATGCATCTTAACTCTAGGCTAAACTAAGCGGATATAATCCAGTCCATTTGATTGATATCTGAATTCCAATCCAAATCCAACCCTAGCTATCTGAATTCTAATCCAAATCCAAATGTTTGAATTCAAATTCCTCTAAACGGATGTAAAATCAATCAAATCTATATTTTTTATTATCCATTTACATCTGTGCCTGTGACCAGTAGGGATGGCAAAATATAGGGTAGGGATAACAAGGGTTTATTTAGGGGGTCATTATCTTGCTATAGACGGTTTGTTAGGGACTTGCCATTAGCATTTTCTCATTAAAGAGAGGGGGCCGGGAGAATACTAATTAAAAGGAAAAATTACTCAGATATTCTCTTGACATTTCGTTTACTATATGGACCTTCTCTGACACTTATTGACTTACACAAACCTCCCTCACAAAATGAAACTTATAACACTTTAGTTCACTCCGGAAATAGGCAGTAATTGTTCATGTAAACATACCTTATTTTTAAAAGAAAAATACAAAAATACCCTTATCCTATTGAATTTTCGTTTTGCGCTAGTAGTATTTGAGACAAGTTAGGGTGATTTTTTCGAAGGATGCCTTTTCCTGCACCAACATCATCATCTTCCTAGTGTGTTAGTTAGACTTTAGGAGTTAATTTTAATTAAATAAGACCTGAATTTAATTCGTTAAACAAAGTATATTTTGGTCAGTAAAAAAATTTAAGTTGACACTGTTAGTAAATAAGTGCTAGGGAGGTCCGTGTGTAGTAAACGAAATATCAAGAGGAGGTTAAAATAATTTTTCCTAATTAAAATGGCATTTGGGAAAAAGTATTTGGTGTCCGGTTGTATCCTTCCATCCTCTCACATGGCTTGTAAAATGACACTCTTAGTCCTCCCATTGGACCCTGTGTTAGTGTACGATTTTGCGAAATGACACACGATAAACCACTGCATACTACAACTTTCCCACCAATCCTAAAACATCCAGAGGCAAACTTGGGCAATTTATTAAATATTATTGGGCTTGGAAAATGAGGATTTCTTTTAGGCTACAAGTTATGGGCTTAGGGCCCATGCAATATGAACTTGGATAAAAATTGGTAATGTGGGGGTGCAACTAGGGCTGGACCATGAGAATTTCAGGCCCAAAACTTGAGAAACAACATGCATTGGACCCAGGTTTTGTCTTGGGCCTACTCAAAAATCATCAATTGGTTAACATGGCTCGATCAAGTTCGGTGGTCAATTAAACTGGAAACCCTAAAACCTGAATATTTTGCTGTCCGGTCTGGTCTGGCTCTTAAAAATGGTCATCAAAATGAGAAAGGACTTAAGGATGGTATTTTTTTTTTTTCAGTAAAAACCTAAGGAGGGCTATTTAGATGAGGAAAGCCAAATAGGCTGCTGGTCCAACAGCAAAGGCTAGGCCAGACCATAGTTAGTAAATACATGTATAATATACATATTAAACACGCACCGTTTCTTTAAACGAGTTTTTTTGTATTTTCCCGAATATACGTAGAGAGTCTCGTAAAGTTTTTTTTTTTAATAATGAAACATACTATATATGTTTAATATGGGTATTAAATACGTATAATACGTTGACAGTTATTAAAAAATAATAAATTAAAAAACAAATCCTAAAAAAGAACCCTAAAGTCTACTGGCGAGGGTTCCATTCCCCAAAGTAAAACAGAAACTTTCATCCCTTCCACAGATGTCGACAACTCTAATAGCTAAGTCCTAAACTCACGATTTGTTTCTCAAATCCCTTCCATGGCCATCGGCGTGCAACAATCCTGCAAGCATTTAAGCCATCTACGGCACTGCCAATTTAAGCTTTGGTATTCTGTATATAATACGTATCATTATTTTAAAAAAAGAAGTTATGAGACTCTATATGTATATTAGGAAAAATACAGAAAAAATCATTTAAAAAAAATGGTACGGGTATTGTAGATGTATTTACTGTAAATATGAACAAGATATTCAAAAGTTCTACAATGCTTTTTTCTTCTTTTTTTTTTTACATTTTGGATAAAAAAATCTTTGTAATATTGAACCCATGGTAAATACTTATTATGAAAATTTTGCACATTTTATAAGTGAAGATTTTTCAGAACTATAATATTTTAATTTTTATGTTTGATGAGATGATAATTTTGTGTGGGATTTCTTGGATTGGAAGGTTTTTTATTTATAAATTCTTATATGTTAATATTTTATTTGTTGAATGTTATAGACGTTTATTGCATTATGAATATATGTCTGTATTTTATCCCAATTTTTCTACAGGCTATCATATTAAACACGTAGTAAACACATACCGTATTAATGTCGTACACATTTTTTTAAAACGGATTATTAATTCACGTATCAAAGTCTGACCTTATTTAATACCCGTACGTATCCAAATCTAACTTTTTCCCGTATCCAAAGTTACTAACTATGGACCAGACCCATTATCCAAATCTAACTTTTTCCCGTATCCAAAGTTACTAACTATGGACCAGACCCATTCCCAAAGGGAATTATTCTCTCCAATTATTAAAGACTATTTATGAAACAAAAGGGGTGTGGGACCCACAAAAGTGGTGTTTGGTGAGTTGTTGCTTGTTGGCGTTTCAAAGTTTGAATTGTGAGGGGTCTAAGGGGAACCGTTTGCCTAGTGAGATTATGACCGTTGAGATTATAACCATTGAGAAGGAGAAGATGGTAGAGTTTGATGGATCTTGAAATGGCTATTCTTCTTCACCTTGGGGTATTTTTTTTTTTTTTTTGGGTAAACCTTCACCTTGGGTTTAGATTATGATCTAGGATGAGTTAGAGGTATTATCGATATTTAATATACAAGAAATAAGATTATTTACGATCTTGTCTTCTCATTTATGTGTTCACTTCACCACCTTACTTCACCACCTTCATTTAGGTGAAAGAAAATTCTCCTTTCTTTGTTACTAGTGTGTTTTCGCTTGGCATTTAATGGTATTATGGGGGTTAGACATCCACCAATATGGAAGAGACACGTGTCCAGTGAACCTGCCAAGAGGTACACGACACATGTCCGAGGATAGTCACCGCTTAGAGTTGGGCATCTGTGCATAAGTAATAGGTTTGAGCTCAACTATCAACTGACCTCGTGTGAATCCTACAAATCCAAGTCCATCGAGGGTGGAGACATAAATGGCAAGACGATATGGATGCTTAGTCATTCAATGATCCACGTTGAGCTGGCAACCTACATCTGTTGTTAAGATAAGATCAAGTACGACCTTCCTTATTAGAAGGCTGCATATAAGGCAACCTAATCCATAGGTACTTCTCCAAGGCAGGTCTGCACCTCAGTTAAGAAAGGTCCGACTTTAATAAGGATAATTTATCCTTATCTGAGATCCGATGGTTACGATGAGCAGACTGATATGGAAATCCAAAGTCAGATGGTCCCGATCAACGGACATATAAGGAAAGCATAGTTGGCCTCCCATACAAGATGATAGTAGCACTTATTAAGCCAACCACTGATCATAGATGGTGACACCTACCATATACAAACCGACCACTGCATGTCTACAATACAATAGCTGATAAAAGATAAATGGACGCACATTTTTACCCTCAACATTACTCTGCACCTAATTAAAGAAGCTCTCACATTTTGTAATAATTCCATATTGTTTCTCGATCGAACTAACTTAAGTATTGAAAGTAATCTAAGGGTTATCCAACACGATTCTTCACCTCTATCTCCTTTCATTGTTTATTTTCATGTTCATTGTTTCGTGCCGGTTTCAGTCGTTTTTATGTAAATAAAATATCACTGTATTTTTATAATAAAATATTTGGATTATTTATTCTAATGTTCATTGTTTCATATGGGTTTCATTTGTTTTTATATAATTAAAATATCATGTTACTTTAGTGGTAAAATGTTTCATTATTTTATATGAATTTATTTTTTAAATCTCCTATCTTTTCTATATTTTTATTTATAAAACAAACAATATGACAAATATTATTTTATAAATTTTTTTTTCCCTCTCCATCAATTTTTGTTAGTAAAGATCATTAAGTAAAATTTTACAATCAATCAAACAAAACAAACAAACAGAACCGCAGCGTTTAGAATTTGTCAGGCTACAACAATGGGACCCACAAGGAAAGAGCAAATAAAATAAAAAACAGTTAGAGGCTCACATTAAGCGGACATAGTGGGACCTTTTCTATTATTGTAAACAGAAATATATCAGCACTGATACCGATTTGACGGCTACCAAATGAGCCAAACCCACGTTTTCCCATAAAAGTTAACTTCTTTAAATTTTTAAGGTCACCGACTTTTTAGGTGTTTCGTTTTCTTTTGTTGTGGAATAAACAATGGACCCCACCATACCCCCCCACCACCTACATTTTGTTAATTGGAAGATGAAACGTGGCCATATCGGTATGCATACCAAAGGAATCGCTTCTTCAATGATTGAAAGAAGAATTGTAAAGGTTTTCTATAAAAACCGATTTGGATTGATGTATTTTATATTCGGAAATAAATCTTCCTGTATCCTCATGTCGGCATAAAAAAATCCAATATTTATAGTTTATTGTGTATTTATATTTATGTATTGATAGTGGATGACAGCTATTGAATTTCCTTATGTCAAAATAAAAAACATGAGAGGATTTGAATCCGTTATATCCTATTGGTTTCGGTTCGAACTTTAATCAAACTAAAAATCAGATTGTAAATATTGATCGATGAGTCCAAATCCAATAATGGTCGGGATTAAAATGATTTAGACTGAATATTAAACTTTAGTTTCACCACTTCAGCCTTTTGTATAGCCTTAACGGATTTCCTATCAGGTTTTCAATCCGAAATGGTATGAGCCAGCTCGATAACAATTCAAAATTGGACTGACCCATTTGCTAATATGCACAATGCACCCCATTCAGGTCGAACCTCTCTTAACGAACATATTATTTTGATCAGATTCAATAAAACCCAGTACCGATTTGACCTGATCCAAAACCCAAACCAACCCATTAACACCCTTACCTGTACTGACCCGATCCCATCACACACGATATAAAAACACGTCAAAAGCGACAGATAGGAATTGGTAAACGAAGAAGAGAAGAACATGGTTTGGACTTGAACCGCCCAAAGAAAATAATTTGACCGAATCAACACGCTTCAGCATCAAAGCGTTTACGTCACGTCAAATCGGCCGCCTCATTTGGTCCAGGTGTATCCACGATATAAATGCCAGCTGTACTCACCCAACCGACAAGATTCAAAGCTTTCACGTACATTTGTAATTGGCCCCATACTTTTATTAAATTACGAATCGCACCTGATTGGTCTGTTAACTCGCTCAGCATTAACCAAAAAATATCAATTCCAAGTGATAGTAATCCAAAATATGGCATCATTGTAATTAATTGAAAAAGTAAGGTGATTTATAAAAATTTAGTGTCCACGTCATGAGCGGTATTGAAAAAAAATAAATAAAGAAATTAAAAAAAAGAGCTCATCCACCCCCATTTCTTCTTATATAGACCCCTGCCTCTTACCTTCTTGTATGTCGTCATTTCTGTAAAACAGAGTTATTAAATTTTCTGTCTCTTCTTCTCTCTTTCTCTCTCTCAAATTTCTGAGTTCTGAGGTTGTTAATTGTTATCCATGGCTACTGCTGTTCTAACCTCACAAGACTGTCTCAGAAGGGGTCGGTTTCCAGTAGAAACCTTAGCTTCTCCTCCATTAAGATCTCGCCGCAACAGTAACTCTAACGTTAACCCTAGCCTTAACCCTAGCTCAACCAGATCCGGCTAGAGAAAGCGAACTCCGGTGGGATCTCCTGACAAAGAGAATCGACGAAGTCGCAATGAACCTGCCAAAAACATGAATATGGGGCAAGTTACGATTTTGAAGCGTGGTGAGGTGTTGAAGGCAACGGAGGATCGAGTTCCTTGTGTTGCAGAGGAAAAGGCAAAGATCAATGAACTTTCGGTCTTGTATTCGATGGGTCGATTGGGTCCGGAGCCAGAGATGGTTCCGAAGCAGATTGGCTTGACAGATCTGAAGTCGGTGGACGGTGTTTTTGCTGGGTCAGCGTTTCTTACTTCCCCTCCTCCGAGTTCCCTTCCCTTACCTGGTTTTTTCACCAAGAAGGTTGTGCCGAGCAAAAATGATGTTGCGACAACAGATCTACGGCGGCTGCTTCGGTTAGACCTGTCGTGATTTCGGTACTCCGTTGAAGTAATTCGAAAATTATGCCCCTATCCGGATCTTGTAATCGGTAGCCCCTATCACTCTCGATTGCTCTGTCCTGCGATCTTCCTATATTTTTTCAACAGGAAGATCGTATTGAAGGAGCAAGCGGAGCGATTAAGAATTACATAGATGGCAGACGGACCGCCTCTCCGGGCGGGCAACAACTAGTTTGAATCGGTTGCAGAAGTAGGTAGTTATTTTCGTGGGTTGGAAATGAAATTCTGTTTAAATCATTACATGTATAGTTCACAGGGTTTGAATACTAACATGTAGGCGTATATGTTGTGTGTTGTTTTGGGTTGTAAATGGTGGGTAGATCATTTTGTGTTTGTCTGTGTTTTTTGTCTACTGATATTGAAGATTGTTCTCTAGGTAGAGCTTCAATACTTGGTGGTGGTCAGATCTATGTGTTTTTTGTTTACTGATATTAAAGATTGTCTTTCTAAACTTCTAATTAGTGCTTCAATACCTTGGTGGTTGTTCTCGGATCTGTGTATAGTGGATCGGTGATGGAATTTGTATAAGAATTAAGATAACTTCTTGATAATGGATACAACCTGTTTTTATGTGGATAAGATCCTTGAACACTGTTGAGGTTGGCCTTCACAATTCATGAGGGAGAGGAGAGGAGAAGAATGCAGGCATGTAGCCGTTTGCTGCCGTCGCTGTGATCCTTTTTTTTTTTTGTCCTCTTCTTTCTTGTGCATTCAAGAGAGGGAGAAATGGTTAGTTGACGGTCCCACGTGAGAGGTAACCTGGGATGAGAAGATGCGGATCCATCATGGGAACTCTCTCTTTTTTTCTTGGGACCTTTTTTTCCCATCTAAGTTTGCCTTAAAAAAAAAAAGTCTTAAAAGTATGGGTCTAAATAAAAAATCATGACCTAATCAATTTGATTTTACTGTTCCAAATGGAAATCAAACTTCATTAGATAAGATTTGGATTGTATTTTCAGAGGTTGTTGACAAATTAAAACTGGATCAGATTATAAGTTCCAATCAATCGATCAAAATTGAATCAGTCTGATAATGGATAGAGAAGAGTTCATTAAGATAACATTTTATTAAAAATACATGTTGGAAATCAAAATCGAAATTGAATTTGCTTGATAATGGCCAAATGGTCTATTAATTTAAATTAATTTTACTACATATACTGATATACAAACCGAAATCAAATCGTTAGTGGATTGATAAGAGTATCAAGCCAGCCTAATAATAAACCAATATCAGATCGGCACAATGTAGTCTAGAATCTCTTATTGAACATGTCTTAAGATATCCCTAAAA
Source organism: Protea cynaroides (assembly GCA_028583415.1). Taxonomy (NCBI): domain Eukaryota; kingdom Viridiplantae; phylum Streptophyta; class Magnoliopsida; order Proteales; family Proteaceae; genus Protea; species Protea cynaroides. Next base: position 91,312,289 of record CM053274.1, read on the forward strand.
AGTTCTGGTTTATTGATGCCTCTCCATGAAAGTGTTTATCACATTAGTTAAAAGAAAGAGGGGGGGAAGAGAGGAAAAATTACATAGGAAAATTTTCAATGATGTGAGATGCATGCATCTTGCACCCTACACTCACTCATTAAAAAAAAGAAAAAAACATCATTCTAGAAGGACTAAAATCGTTGAACTTGAGAAATGCCATTATCGTCTGGATGGCCGACATGTGGCATTCCCTTACATTCAACGGCATGAGAGTGATTGAGTGTTTTTGTAATTTTTTTTTTTTTTTCTTTACAATCACTCTTATACCATTGGATGTGAGGGAGTGTCAGGTGTCGACTATCTAGCTGACACTGGCAAGTCTCAAGTTCTTCTCGAACTTGAGACGAGCCGAATTTCATTCTAGAAGAGATCGATTTCCCATTGAGACAGCTAAAAGAGGCAAAGGATATTCCTATCTTATGGAATCACATTGAAATAAAACAAATTTTTTTAATCCTTGAAATAAAACGAAATTTATAACTAAGGTCATAGGAATTTTGATGAATTAATGAAGGGGAAAAAAAAAATCCTCAACTGTGGTAGTGATGTTAATAATTTAAATTTATTTTTACAATAGTTGTAGAAGAACAATAAGCAATTTTCTTTTGGTTTTTGGAATGGAGATATTATTTTTCTACAAATTTCTTTTTGTTTATAAAAATAAGAAGAAGCTGAGCCAAAAATTTATGTCATCTTAGGAAATAGATCAGCCTCACTTGTGGAGGCAAATAGGCTGAGAGATAGCTTATTCCACCAGGTTAGTTTCTCTCTGCAAGAAATTTTAAGTCAATGGCCTTTAAATGTTTGTAGTATGACAGTTTACATCATTATCTATTCATTTTCTTTTTGGCACTTTTTATATCATCATCTATTCATGCTACAAGTTTTTAGTCAAACACATTAAAGTATTAAACCATGGGCCTAATTAAAATTTGGATTGATCAATAAGATAGCTGAAAAATGAGGAGAAAAGTTCAATACATGAAAGATTGTATGACGAGGACCGGGGATTATTCCATGGTCGGAGATTATTCCATGGTCAACCAACGGTTAGTGCAGTTGGTGGTAGGTTGCAAAGGTTATAAGAGAGGTCTGGGATGAGAGGATGTAGGGTTAAATATATTGGTATGAGTCTTGTGCAATGGGTACGCCCTCTAATGTTTTATTTTACATCTCAGCCACATTTGTTTCGTGGTAAAATTTTCCATGCAAATGATATTATACATGAAAAAAATTTCCAATTTTTTCAATGTTTTTCTTTGCATTTTACAAAGGAATGGGCCTGATCTTATGGTGGAGTCATTCTTTAATACCTTCTATCTTTTTATATTGTAATCAGGATTCTACGTGGAGTTTCCTTCTCTTTATTAGAATATGACTGTTTCTCTTTGTCATTTTAGTCATGAGAGTCAATGTTGTGTTGACATATAGAACTCTTATTTACTTTGTAACTAGGACTCCTTATCTTGTACAGTCAGATTTATCACTTATCATTTTTATTTTATCTGTAAATAATGACTGTTAAGAAAAGATGAAAACACATTGATTCTCTCACCCTCTTCTCCTCCACTCTTATTTTCTATTTTATTACAAAAACAAATAGAGTGAAATCCTATTTTTTTTTTTTTTTTGGGTAAGTCATAGAACCAGTTCTTTGTTATAGCAAGAAATGAAAACCATTGTCTGTTTTTGATTTGGATTCTTCTTCATTTTGTTCAATAATCTTTTCCACCCAATCTTTCTGTGGAATTCCCTTGTTAGCAAAATCCATATTTCCACTTCTAGCTATTGACATTCAAGTCATGTATCAAAATTTCCTCAATTAAAGAAATGACAGTCAAAGGTTGGATTGTACTAAATCTTTATGCTATTGTTCTCTTCCACTGGAAGAGGTTGGACTTTGACACAATGGTGAAGTTGTTCTATTGTGACAACGTAGACTTGGGTTCAAATCTGGAAACAATCTTTTCACATAGCGAGAGTAAGGCTATATACATCAGTCCTCATGTGTTCGAATTTGAAAACAGTCTCTATGCATTGTAGGGGTAAGATTACATAGATAAACCTTCATGGGTTCAATTCGGGAAACAACCTCTCTACATAGCAAGGATAAGACTATGTACATAAACCCCGCCTTAGACTCGTGGAAGGGTCCTTGTGCACTGGTCAAAGATTCCATTTTGGAATCTAATCATATAAAGTCCAGTTCAAATAGTTCAAAAAACATAACTAAACCCTAGAAAAGTCCTGTATCAGTCCAAGATAGGGTAAATGACACCAGAAGAAAATGTCATTGCCAATACAACTTTTAGTAGCGAGTTGCCATAACTAGAAGATCAACCTTGACCTAGCCAGTAAGGAGCATGGACTCATGGGTTTGATGCTGGAAACAGTCTCTCTAAATATCAGGGATAAGGCTGTCTACATAAACCCCTCCTCATACCCGTGGTGGGAGCCTTGTGCACTGATCAAAGATTTCATTTTGGAATCTAATCATATAAAGTCAAGTCCTGACACACTGTTCAAAAAGCATAACTAAACCCTAGAAAAGTCCTTAATCAGTTCAATGTAGGGCAAATGACACCAGAAGAAGATGTCATTGCCAATACAACTTTTAGCAGCCAAGTTGCTGTAACTAGTAGGTCCAACTTGACCTAGCATTAAGGAGTTAAGACCTTGATTGTTGTGGTGAGGAATTGGGATCAAATCCCATCTTCATCCTCCTAATCCTCCACCATACAACTGGCTTTATCAATTCCACTTTCTTGAAGGAGAGGGGGGGGGGGGGGGGGGGGGGAACCCCGATCCTAACCCCCAAACTCAGCTAAAAATTCTTATGCCATGAATATGTAATACATCTAGAACTATATACATGAAGGTTATTAGCTATTTGCAGTACCGTAAGTGATGACTTGAAATTAAATCTGTTAAATGGTTAAAAACTTCTCTCAATGGGCCTTGTTTATAACTCAGCCAGGCCTAAGCTTGTTCTTGGGAAATTCTACATTCATTGCTATGATTACAAGTCAATAGATATGACTGACGAATCTATTACATTCTTACTTCTACAAAGATAACATATTCATTTTCAGATCCTTACAATATTCCTAGAGATTACCATGTTGCTCAGCATTCAGGTTTGGAAACTCTCAAAGCTGCTGATTTCTCAGCTCTGTTTCCTTGGTCTGCCCATCATTTTCCTCGTCAACTTCTGTAGGTACAATCTGCTTCCAGAACCAGTGTTTTTTCCACACAAATACCATCTCCTCAATCGGAATCCCCTTAGTTTCAGGTAGGAATAAATAAACAAAGATGGTCATAACAGTGATCCAACTTGCAAAGAAGAGGAAGATTCCGAACCTGAGGCCACAAAGGAGGGAAAGGAAAGACTGTGCAATTACAAAGGTAAAGAAAAGGTTGACAGCTACAGTAATGCTTTGTCCGGCTGATCGGATCTCTAAAGGAAATATCTCACTTGGCACGGTCCACCCAAGCGGTCCCCATGACCATCCAAAAGCCATGACAAAGAGACAGATCACAGCGACCACTAGTATTGAGAAGCCTTTTGTGAGTTCCTTATCATTATTGAACTTGACACCCAAGATTATGGCAACTGCTACCTGTTTCATGTGCCAAAGATGGAAAAATAGGACAGGGTTAATGGAATATTGCAAATAATTCTTCTTCGTCTTAAACATAACTCAAAGAACAGGAAACATACTTCCCAAATACTAACTAGGTTGGAGAAATATGAAATAGAAGATATCATCTAACCTATACACAAGTTTTGGATGCTGATAATTCAATTTCGGTTCATAGTCATGTTAAAGACTAAACAAGAAGTTCGCTGAATGGTTACCTGACAAACAATCATCTGTATTCCTCCACTGATTAGTAGAACTCTCCGGCCCAATTTATCAACCGTTCCAATTGAGATGAGAGTTGATAAACAAAGAACAGCACCAGTCATCACCGAAGAGTATAGTGAAGCATCTGCCCCAAAACCCATGCTCTGGAACAGCACTGGGGCATAGAATAGAATTGAATTAATGCCTGTCAGGATCTGGAATGTTGGCATGAAGAATGCCATCACCAACTGGGGTCTGTTCCTTTTCTCAAGGATGGTTCTGAAGGGATGCTCGATCGAGTTTGCTAACTCACTAGCATCAATCATGTCTTGGAACTCTGCACCAACATTGTTTGTCCCTCTGATCTTCTCTAGAACTTTTCTTCCTTTTTCCTGCAATCCTTGTTCAACTAGGCTGTTAGGTGTCTCTGGAATAAGGATTCCTCCTACTGTCATTAGCAATGCAGGGGCTGCTGCTAGGCCTAGGGAGAGCCTCCATCCCCATGGTGTGATATTCTGTGTCCCATAATTGATCATGTTTGCAGTGAAGATTCCCAAAGTTGTTGCTAATTGAAACATCATGTTCAGGCCTCCTCGGAGATGGGCAGGAGCCATCTCTGACAAATACAACGGGACCGCCTTCAAAAAACCATGGAAACAGGGTAAATCAAACAAAATACATCACTTACTAACACAAAGGGGAAAATTGGTATGAGAATTACAAATTCAAATATATTGGGAGCAGAATTTTCTCCCCTTACGAATGTTCCTAATATCATCAGAGAGAGGCTAGGTTGTTCTTTATAATACAAGAACAACATTTTCCTTCCCTTATATTGCAGCACAGACAAAACTCCAAGAAGGAGCTCAGAACTTTTGTTTATTTATCTACTTGCCTAATTCTTCTCTGTAATTCTGGCCATTCAGAAGGTATGCAGAAAAGCATAATTGTGTTCTGGCTAATAGTGATTTCTCCTTCACCAAATTTTAAGACATATATACAGAACAAGCTCAACAAACAAGAACTCAGGTCCTTTTAGAGTCATCAGGATCCTACAGGAATGTATTTTCATAGATATGCATAAAACGTAAAGCTGTGCAGGAATACATAAAATGAAAGCAAAACTACATGATTATAACTGTGCAGGAATACATAAAATCATAGCAGAACTACCTGATTACCAAATCCTATCCCGACACCAAGCATGATTCGACCCATGATCAGCATCACCAAATTCACAGCAGCAGCATTAAGAGCGGCTCCAATGAGGAAACTGATCCCTCCACTGATTATACTTAAGCGGCGTCCATACTTTCTTGTTATAGGAGAAATTACCAGAGATGCAACCAATCCGGCGAGGTAAAGAGAAGAAGTAAATGTAGCAAGGCCTTGGTTGTTGTATTTGCAGTAGTTACTCTGATGTGCTTCACTCTGCTTGTGGTAGATTGATGGGAAGAATTTAAGCAGAAAATCATTCATGGATGTCACCCCACCTATCAATTTTCAATGAAAAAAAATCTTAAATTGAATATAGCCTTCAACCCCATTGTATTGACAGAGATATTGCACAACAAATTCTAAGATAGCTGCTACATCACTTGTCAAAATGGAATCCCACATAAGAATCAATGAGATTTTTCACAGAATAAACACTTGCAGATATTAGAGGTTACAGTGTCATACAAAACACAGTCTATGCTTACTACAAAACACTGAATCAACTTTTCTTCATATTGAGAAAATTTTCCACAAACAATCATCAATAAGAAAGTAGGGTTAGTTCCATTAATATTAAGAAAAATATGATTCAAACCCAATAAAATGAGAAGGGTCACCTGAAATCCCGATATCATAGCCGAAGAGTGACCCTCCCACAGCGGCAATGATGCAAGCAATCACCACAAACGAAGTAACCTTCCCCTGGTACTGCTCCGCCCTCTCCTTGGCCACACCAGATACAAAAGATCCCCCAGCCATCTCTCCTTCCTCTCTCTCTCTCTCTCTCTCTCTGAACAAGCCTACCAAGCTCACTAGTCTCAGATAACAGAGAGAGGCAAAGCACCAAACCCCTTTTGATTTAAGTCCTTAAAAAGGAATTGTAATCAATATATAAACATTTTCATGGAATCAAGCATCCCAACTTGATACCCATTCTTTATTGATTGTTGACTTTGATAGATCTTACTAGTTCTTTCTCTCTCTATCTCTCAACAAACCTACCAAGCTCACTAGTCTCAGAAAACGGAGAGATAAATCTTAAGAAACAGAGAAAGAGTCAAAGCACCAAACCCCGTTTGATTTAAGGGCTTAAAAATAAATTAAACCAATGAATACCCATTTTCATGCGATCAAAAACCCCAACTTGATAACCCAGTAACCCATTCTTTGTGGATTGTGACTTTTGAACTTCCGCGTCTGAAGTAAGAAACTGTTCCTCATCTTTACTGACCCGGGTAAGATTTTCCTTCTTCTAGTACTAGTATGAATTGGACTTGGAAACTGAACGCCGAAGCTGAAAGATAGCGACTGAAAAAAGAAAGAGCAGCTTGAGTGGCCGATACGTCATCTTCTGCACTATTACTTTCCAATTCTGTAATTGAATCCATATTTTCCCTTCTAAGGTCTCAGGATTTTGCTTATTCCAGCTTTGTTTTCCATTAATTTCCCAGATTTTCCTAGATTACTAGTCTGGTTTACTGATATTCATTGTCGGAATCACATCAGAATCCAATCACAGAAGAAACTGATCCGACAGTTGAGATGCTTGGATGGTATTCTAACAACCAATGGAAAAATGACATGTCATCTGGTAGACAGGAGATTCAATATCGTTTAGGTAGTTTGTAGTTTCTCATATTAACGTGTAAGGCAGTCTTTGCCCGATTTCGGAGTTATCGAGTAGGTAGAACAATGAGATTCTAATCTCAATTTAGTCAACTAAATTCCATTCCTTGTTATTTGACATAAATACCCTCTTGATTCAGATCTAACGGATGCGAGGGTCCATTCACTCAGCTGCGACGCTCTTAACCGTCGCCGATTCAAACAGAGGATTACGTTCACGTAACCAGCAGAAGCGTTGTACCTAATAAGGATTTAGTTGAGGGCCCCACCGAAAGGGGAATCTACCGTGGAAGTTGTTCGGCTCATCTGGAATTTATGAGGTCCACGTGTTGATGTATTGATATGTATATCCGATGAATTCTAATCATTGAATCACAATTTGATCACTTTGCAACAATGGAAGACGATTTCAGTCCAACCTACCATTAAGGAAGTAAATGGATAGTTGAAAATTTAGATTCAATTCGAATTCGCCTTGGTTTAAGAAAATCTAAATTCAAACAATTAGATTCAGATGTGAATTCGGATCTTAGTCATACTGGTCTGATAGTTATCTTTCTATTCGACTAAGATGGGAGCCGGGAGAGATTTTAGGGTTTTCTTGAACGGTGGAAGAGGCTGAATTCCCTGATCTTTCTCTTCCACTGAGACTGGAGCCGTGAGAGTTTTTAGATTTTTCTTAATTGGCGGAGGAGACTAATCCCTGATCTTTCTCTTCCAGTTAGATTGGATCCATGAGAGTTTTTAGATTTTTTTTAATTGACAGAGGAGGCTAATCCTTGATCTTTCTCTTCTACTGATACTGGAGCAGTGAGAATTTTTAGATTTTTCTTAGTTGGCGGAGGCTGGAGTGGAGAGGGACCTCTGTTATAGCCACGAGGTTTAAGGGTTTTCGTAAATCTAGATCTACTCTCCACAAAGAAAGACCGTGCTTCACTGTAACTCTCTCCTATTTTTATTTTTATATTTTTTTAATTTGAATTTCTCCACCTCTCAAATCTGAATCTCAAATTCTCCTCTTGTAACTTTTTTTTTTTAAATTTGAATTTCTCCTTCAAATCTGGATCTGGAATTCTCCTTTGAATTTAATCTGATTATTATTGTGAATGTGTTAAAAAACATCAACAGTGAAAATGAATGTTTGGATTCTAATCGGATTTTAACTGGATACCCGATTAATAATCAAAATCGAATTCGAATTTGTTTATCATAAATCCATTGGATTTCGGATTGAATTCGGATTTAATAATTAGCAATCGGATTTGAATTCAGTTAGTAATGTATTCGATTCGAATCTGATTCATTTACATATCCATCAACCATACTACATTAATCATTTGAAATTCACATGATCTAGAAAAAGAGAGTGTGAAGAAGTATGTAAAAGAAAACTTGTAAGGTATCCCACAATGTTGGCATTGGATGCTTTCCCTACGGTAAAATGTTACAATCCTGTTCAATCAAAATCAAGGTGGATAAGAGGATAGTAGGATAATTAATAAGATAAGGAATGACTTCGAGGAAGATCCATCTCCCACTGTTGCATAATTAAAGCCAACAAAAAAAATATAATTTCAAGCTTCTTTATAATAGAAAGTTCAATGATACATTACTGGATACAATAATAAGATAAGAGAGAAGGATTTCTATACTTTGGCTAAACCTATTCTAGGCCCATTTGCAAGCTGTATCATGTTATCCACTAATAACTATTTATACTATTTCAATTATACCTATAATAATATTCCCTACATAATCGGATCACAAGAAAATGGGCTTGGATCGTCTATTGCCGTGCAACCCCTGTAGCTGTATCTGATCCACTGGAATGCATTGACGCAAGTGCAAATGCACTCTTAACTGCCCAAAAATGGTTACAAGAAATCCAAGTTTCGAGAAAATCCATTTTAACAGTGCACTTAAGATAACTACCTATGATCTAAAAAGAAACTCACTAATATATCTTCCTACAAAAGAATCATGTAACATTAAAAAAAAAAAAGATACTTATCTTCTGGGGGAGGAGTGTGCATGTCATCGCAAGTATTGATATCATTTGTACAAGGGAGAGACTTACATGATCTTTTTTTTTTATAAAACAAATATCTATTGAAAAACTAAACAACGAGATACAACCGATGCTTCATCCTTACAAAGATTAAGGAGCCAAGGAAAGAAAATTGATAAAAAAATCTTCCCTGAAAAAGACTTAACCTAAAAGACCCACATGATCAGAGTAGAGAAAATGATAAAGACGTGTACTCTATTTTCTTTTTCTTTTTTTAATTTTTTTATTTTTTTATTATTAGAAAATGTTTCCACAACGCCCACCATTTGGAGGAGTAGTGATTACAAAATCTAAGGGATTGGGAAGAATGTAAGTTATTAGTTATATAAGAGATTGTGGGAAAGAACCCACAAAGTAGCGTAGGGATATTTGTTTACTTTCCTTTTGAAATTGATTCTTTTAATAAAAGATATCCCAAGATATTTTTATATTTTAAAAATACTATTACAAAATTTATATATAGGAACCCATTTTCGCCACCCATGGTGGACAGGGTGAGGAGATGAAAGGACATGCTCATTAAATTTGACCTTATCTCCTCCCCTATGTGAATTGCCAATTATACCCCCCAATTCTCCCTAAATATTTATCTAAACCCAACCAAATCCCATAGTGAAGAATAGGAATATAAATGGATTAAATTTGAATTGGATGTATCACTATTTGAATTCGAATCCATCTACCAACTATTCTATTTGAATTAGATTCGAAATCTAATAAGTGTATAAAAATCAAATTTGAATTCAAATTCGAATTTTAACCGGATATCTAGTTAAAATCCGATTTGAATTCAAAAAATGGAATTAGAATACAAATCACAAGGAAAAGGTGAGCAAACCCTAGTTTAAAACAAATGTATGATTTATTTAAAGAAAATAAGAGACAAAATCTTAAATGGCTATATAAACATTTTGGCTATATGTATATTAAAACTCTAAAACTTAAGGTTATGTGCATCTTAACACTAGACTCTCTTTGGTTTGTATTATATAATGTATTATATAATATATTATAAAATTTATGATTGTTTGGTATGATTTATAATGTCTATTTATAATTAAAATAAATTAATATAATTCATTATTTACCAAATGGTCATTATTAGAATAATCTATTAAGTGATTGTTTATATTTCTCATTATATAATGTATTATTTTAGTGGTACCAAATGGTCATTATTTATTACTCATAATCTATTATTATAATTGATTTGTCACAAATAACTCATAATACATTATATAATACAAACCAAAGAGAGCTTAGGTTAAACGTCTCGGATATAATCCCATCCGTTTGATTGAAATCTGAATCCAACCCCAACTACACGAATTCGAATCCAACCTTGATTATTTGAATTCAAATTCTCTTAAACGGATGCAAATTCGAATTAAATCCGAATTCTCAGCTATCTATATACATCCTTAGTAAAAAAATAGTAGAATTTTATATAATTATAATATACATCAGAAAATAAACTATATGATGGCCAAATATATAACCAAATTATAAAAAAAAAACTCAAAAAATATGGAGCAAGCTGGGGATTTGTTCCTTATAATATAGTTATGGACGGCAGTTACATTATACATTAATAGATACAAATGCAATAATTACAAGCAAATATTGCCTATATTTTTAATTAATGAAATATAATATAATATTGCATACGTAAATACTTTGTTATATTACTTTATTTATATTTTGATAAAGAAAAGCATCTATCTCCCGTATTCACATCGTCTCCTCCCAATGATTTTGGGAGGACATGGCAATCTATCTCGGATGACTGTCACATGGCTCTCGGGTGAATCTGAGACCCACGTCTGAGTCGACACCCAGCCGACAAGCCGAGCCGACAGGGGTTGTCGGCTCAGACGTGGGTCTTAGATTTACCCAAAAGCCATGTGGCAGTCATCCGAGATAGGCTACCATGTCCTCCCAAAATCATTGGGAGGAGACGATGTGGACTCTCTATCTCCCACTATATATAATTAATGCACTATAAACGATAAGCTTTACTGGATCCTGATGGCTGAAGCTTGCAATGGACTTTTAGACTCATTAGGATTTTTTATAAGGTAAGATGATGTACATAAGCTGGTAGTATATGCCCTTTCACATACGTTCCCTTGACATTGACTTGCTTTGATATTTTCTCATCTTCATAATTCATCATGTAGGGCCTTCTATCACCAGAAAAAGAAAAGAAAAGAAAAGAAAAGAAAAAGCATGCCCTCCTATAACAATGGTGATGAGACGTTTCCTAACATACATTTATTGATTAAAAAATGTCAATATATGTAGTTTTTTTTAATAATAATAATCAACTCGGGAAAATTTCAAAACCAACTTTAAAATCAAAAAATAAATTGTTAAAAAAAAAGGTTTTGGGGGGTGGGGGAGAGATTGTGTGGAAAGCCTTATAAAAAGATTTTTCTAGAGTTAGATCCTCTCGAGCACTCACTGACTGTATGACCATTGGATCACATAGCAAAAGAGAAGACATGTGCGAGAGAAATGTGTGAATGTGATCCAATTGTGTTGTGCATCACTATGCATCACTTGGCATTCTAGGCTTTGATGAGGATCTGAATCCATTTTTTCCTAGGTGGGTAGGTTTAATAGTAGTTATTTTTGTTTTTCAATATGCTAGCGATGTGTATCTAGACCTTTGGCTTGATTAATCCCACGGACCCATTTTGACTCCACAATCGCATGGACTAAGTCATTTTAGGATTGAGTGAGAACCATTCCATTTATACCCAAAGCAGAAAAATAACACTTAACACCCTATGTAAGTGGCTTCAAGGCACCAACAAGTCAGTACCCTAAATGAAGCCTAAATGTTAAGAACAAGTAAATCTCATGGTCCACTTGAAAACTGTGGTTTAAAGTTTGAATTTGTAAGTGGAGGATTCTCACATATATATGGTATCCAAGATTTTAAACTTTATCAATATGGGATTATTCGCAAACAGAGCAAGAAGCCAAACTTTTCCCATTATTTTTCAATGGGAAAGACACACACTCTCTCTCTCTCTATATATATATATATATATATATATATATACATATGGCAAAACATTTCATATACGATGATTGATCAACCACCAAACTAAGTCTCTTTCGAAGGAGAAAGAAAGGCATTCAAATTCTCTCCTCCATGGCTCCCCGGCTCCCTGGCTCCCGCCTCATCCAACCGTTGGAGGGGTGAACCAGTTCAAACTCCAACCCCCTCCAACGGTTGGATGGGGTGGGAGCCGGGGAGCCGTGGAGGAGATGATTCGGTTCCAAAAGAAAGAATCTCTATGGACCACCAGACTTAGAAGTTGACTGATCCAAATCCAGCTCTCTGTCACTTTAGCGGATTTACATCGTCTCCTCCCAGTGGTTCTGGGAGGACGGTGGCAACCTTCCTCGGATGGTTGCCATGTGACTCTCGGTGAATCCGAGACCTACGTCCGAGCCGAAACCCGGTCGATAAGCCAAGCCGACAGGGGGCTATCGGCTCGGACATGGGTTTCGGATTCACCGAGAGCCACATGGCAACCATCCGAGGAAGGTTGCCACCGTCCTCCCAGAAACATTGGGAGGAGACGATGTGAATCCCACTTTAGCATTCATATTTGGCTAAGGTTTCTTTGCTTCTTCTTTATGGTGGAAAGTAACAAAAGAATACCTTTTATGGGGAAAGTTTTTCTTCACTCTCAGTCTTTGAAGAAAATCCCACCATTGGGGAAAACAATCTTTTCATGTCGTCTAGTCTTTCTAGTCGTGAATTAGGGGCTGTAGCATTCATATTTTGGCTAAGGTTTCTTTGCTTCTTCTTTATGGTGGAAAGTAACAAAAGAATATCTTTTATGGGAAAAGTTTTTCTTCACCCTCAGTCTTTGAAGAAAATCCCACCATTGGGGGAAAACAATCTTTTCATGTCGTCTAGTCTTTCTAGCCGTGAATTAGGGGTTAGAGTTTCACCCGACGTGTATGCACACCGATTGAATTTCAAGTGCTAGTTGGATCACGAGTGGAGTCCCTCCAACAAAAAGAAAAGATCTAAACCCACCATTGAGATGTCATAATGTATTGTCCTGTATACAAATGTCCAAAGTGCCCTTGGCACTACTCCCAAAGCACCCTTGGCACTATTCCCAAAGCCCCAAACAAGCATTATAACCTATTGAAAAGAACGCAAATTAATTGTTACAAGGATTTATAATTTTTTCAAACGCAACAAGAGATTTATTCTGTCATGTGCACAAATGATGTGTACATTCTAACCGTTGAATAAAGATGATATTATCTAAATTAGTTATGTGTCAAATTTCAGAATATAATTCAATCAAAATACTTTCTATTGTTTTGGCATGCATTTTGCATATATTCATGTGTATATATTATTAATATATACTCTAGATATTACTGTGCACTCTGTGACGAGGTGAAGGGTGTGTTGATTGCACACTTATCCCATACAAAAATACTAGTGATATAAGAAATATAAATTGGAGGATGTTAGGAGTTCTGACCAGCAATTGAATCTATCATACGTGTTCTTATAAAATTTTAACTCAATCCATGTTATAACTGTGAGGAAAGAAAATGTTAAACAAAAAGAGAATAAAGTCAAATTTCTAAGAAACCATATTGACAAATGAAAATGTATGTGAGATACTTCAACAAAAGTTTTGAAGACCTAGGCTTACCCTGGCAGTTTGGCACTGTTTACTTAAGAGCGTGTTCGAGACTTGGTCAGTGGTCAAAGTCCTTTCAATTGCCTATGTTCGAGACTCGGGCTGATTAGGTTCGCCTGATTGATCCTATTTCCGCTCAACCCTGTCTAGGTGTTAAAAATGAACTAAAACTGTGAACTTAAATCGAATAGAATCGAATCATTTAAATTAAAAGTATGAAATTGATTATTAAACGGTTTGATTATGGTTTAAAAAATGAAACCGTTTAGTTATACGGTTCAATTCTGGTTTAAAAAATGAAACCATTTAAATCGACTATTTGAAACGGTTAAAACCGATTAAACCCTTACTTTAATACCTTAGTGCTGAAGGTTTATCTTTATAGAAATATTAATAGAAATAAATTTTATTTTATTGCTTTCCATATATGGCCTACTTTTAAAATCACAAGTCTATTTTCATATATGATTAAAATTATTTAATGCTTTCCTTGGCTTTCTCTCTCGTTTGTTCCTAACTTCTTCCTCTCTCTCCCATCTGCGAAACCGTTTAAAAAAAGAAAAATCAAAACCGATTAATAATCGATTTTGATAAACATTTTGAAACTACTATTTAATAAATGGTTCAGTTTTGATTTACTCATTATACCTCTAACCAAAATCAAACTACACTGTAATATGTATTTTTAATATTTCTATACATGACTGGGCTTAGATTGAGAGCTAAGCCCGAGCCCAGCACAACTTTACCTCAGGCCTGAAAATCTAGACCCTGGCCTAGCCCGCAGGTTGAAAAGCCCAACCCAAATCCTGTCAGGCTAACAATGGGCTTGGGCTCAACGGGGCCAAACTTGCAACCCCTACATTTAGCCATACATCTCTAATTCCTTTCTTTGGTGGGTGTGACTTTCACTTATTTTGGATGCATGGACAGCAAAGTTCTAAATTTAGGTATCAGACAATCCGAATCAGATTGAATCGATGTACAGATCCAATGTGAAACTAACACATGGCCGATATAACAGTATCAATTACAGTAGAAATTGATATCAATCGATCTGATACCATTGCTAAAACCATGACTCCCACTCCCAACCCTTCACACAAAAGCAGGGAGGTGTGAGGGTTGTCCCTTTGGCTGTAGCCGAGTGCCTTTGTTATTACGATATGAATGCTGATGAGATCTCAAGAAGGATATAAGTACATATTAGGCCTCCTCAGAAATCAAAAGGAACCAAGCCACTGATACTCTTAATGTTTGTCATCTCTAAATTGAAGTCCGGCACATCAAACTAGACACACCACAATTAAATTCATCCCCACTTCTCCAACTTCCCAAGCTCAGACCAGATTGTTTTACCCAAGAACCAGAGTTCTCCCAAAGTCCAAACCCTAGTCATAAGCCATGGTTTTATGTTTATGAAGAGAGAGAGAGAGAGAGAGTGAGTACAGCTCCATCCAAAATGTCAATCACAACCATCGAAATTTGAGAACCATAGCTGGCCTCACTAATTCCATCCACAGTTCATTTATTGGAGACTAAAATCACTGTGCTCTCAACTACCAAAAGGTTGATAAAGCTTCACCATTGAACTCTTGAATAATAATACTCAGTCACTGAATCTGAAAGACCCACATAATTATACCTGACTTTCTCTTCACATGATATAAATAGACACAGACATGCACGTAACTCTGTTTTGCATGGAAGAAGCAAGCAAAAAGGAGAAGAAGCAGTGAAAGAAATCATGAGAAACAACATTGTGAGAGTTCTCTTCGTAGCACTGCTTCTAATAATTCTCAGTTTAACGGCAACAGTCACAGAAGCAAGAAGTAGCCGGCCACATCACAGAAGCCACCACCAAAGAGGGAAAACAGAAGGAGAGAAGAGAAGAAGCCGTCACCACCGGAGCAGCAGCAGTAGAAGATGGAGATCGAGATCGGGATCCAGAACGAGAAGGCCAAATTGTGATCCGTTGTATCAGTTTTTGTTTGATTGTTGTGGTCAGTGGCCTTTTTCTCGCTTTCCTTCCCCTGAAAACCCTTTCATTCCAACACCAGCACCAGCACCAGCACCACCTTCACCTCCTCTTCCTGCACCGGTCGTACCAATATCTCCTCCTCTGCTCCCTTCTCCCCCACCAGCTGCACCCTGTTGTGTCATACCTTCTCCCCCACCACCTTCTCCTCCACCACCTGTACCTTGTTGTGTCATACCTTCTCCCCCACCACCTGTACCTTGTTGTGTCATACCTTCTCCCCCGCCACCTTCTCCCCCACCACCTGTACCCTGTTGTGTCATACCTCCTCCTGTACGCCCTTCTCCCCCACCACCTGTACCCTGTCTCATACTTCCTCCTATTTTACCTGTTCTTCCACCACCAGCACCAATATTACTTCCATCACCACCACCTCCACTTGTACCTTCCCCACTTCCACCATCACCTTCTCCTCCAGTAGTTCCATCACCATCTCCACCTTCACCCCCTCCTCCAGTAATTTTTTCACCACCACCACCTTCTACCCCTCCTCCAGTACTACCATCACCACCTCCACCCTCACCCCCTCCTCCAGTGATTCTGTTACCACCTCCTCCTGTAATTCTGTTACCACCACCACCTTCATTACCTCCGCCGTCCTTTTCTCTACCACAACCACCTGACTTTTCACTGTCTCCACCAGAAACCACACTGGCACCACCAGACCTTGTGTTTTCTCCGCCATTACCATCACTACCACAACCACCTGACTTTTCACTGTCTCCACCGGAAACAACACTGGCACCACCAGACCTTGTGTTTTCTCCGCCATTACCCTCGCTGCCAGAACCACCTGACCTTTCACTGTCTCCACCAGAAACCACACTAACACCACCAGACCTTGTGTTTTCTCCGCCATTACCCTCGCTGCCAGAACCACCTGACCTTTCACTGTCTCCACCAGAAACCACACTAACACCACCAGACCTTGTGTTTTCTCCGCCATTACCCTCGCTGCCAGAACCACCTGACCTTTCACTGTCTCCACCAGAAACCACACTAGCACCACCAGACCTTGTGTTTTCTCCGCCATTACCCTCGCTGCCACAACCACCTGACCTTTCACTGTCTCCACCAGAAACCACGCTGGCACCACCAGATCTTGTGTTTTCGCCGCCACAAATACAGGAACCTGACCCTTTTCTCACACCACCACCACCAACACAACTAGATATGCCATTTGCTCCTCCTGATCAACCAATCATGTCGACACCTTCTGCACCATATCAGACACCACCGTTTTCATTCCCGGAGCAGCCAGATCTTTCTCCATCGCCTCCAGTGGTACCAGATATCCCAGTTCGATCCTGAACAGCCTCCGTCGTTTCCCTCTACATCATCAGCACCAGATGCTTTTGAAAATTAGGCTGTGCAGCTGATCATGCCTTTCTTTCTCTGGACCATTTTAGCTTCTCACTATATATACATATTATCTGATTCTGCCACTCTTAAGAAGAATCCATTACTCCCTGCTTCTCCATCAAAATGCTCGGTTGGGCTCGAAATAATAACAGATGGGTTTTTTTTTTTTTTTTTTTTTTTGTGGTAAAAATAACAGGTGGGTTCGTGCCTTCGTGGGTTGTGAATGATTATCCATTTCTTCTACTGTGTATTGCTTATTACTACAATGCTACATGTATACTTAGTTTTTAGCTTTATTCAGTACCAAATGAGAAGTTGGATAATGAGCAAAACAAAACAGAAAACGGTTCTTCCTTACACAACACATGCACTCTTCTCTCAACAACTTCCGTTCTAGCTTTTTGGAGTCGATCGGTAAAAAATTCTCAATTTCGGCCTGAAAACTGAACTAATCCATTCGGTCTGAACCAAAATTATTGGATCTAATTGGGCTTTGCCATCAGAAGAAGGTGAAAATTCGAAATTGGACCGGACGAATTGATAAGTTCAAACAATAAACATAAGAGGCTCAAATCAAAACCATACCTGTTAGATAAAAGGACCAATAAGGTCCATTACGTCAATATTTTACTAAATATACGTAAATAATCGAAACTGAAATAGCCCGATAAAAACCTGATAGAGCACGTTAAGCTAACGTAGAAAATCGAATCCCAATTTTCTTTTCTGGGCTAAACAAGATCAATCATACTTCAGTTTGGATGATATTGAAACTGAATCGAACTGTTTGAATCCAAATCGGTAAACACATTAATAGATGATTTATTTCTAATTTGAAAAATAAAACAATTTAATTAAACAGTTAGATTCAGGTTCAATTAAAAGCAAATACTTGATGTTCTCCTAAGGAATTCATTTTTATAATTATATTGAGGCGATGAATGAGTATATTGTTCACTTGCCTTCTCTTTTGAGACTTCATTTTTTTTTTTTTTTTCGCCTCATCATTCTGTCAGTCTTGATTCTTGACGGTAAAACTAACAGATAAGAGAGAGAAACACCAAAAACTACTTAAACACCGATAAATTGAAACCATTTAATAATCAATTTTAATTAAATAAGTTCATAGCAAGTGACCATGCTATATAAGTTAGTAATTACTCCATAACTCTAAAGTGGGTTCCATCAAGGCACAGATCGACCGATTTAGATCGGAATTGGGACCGATCACGAATCACCCCCAAATGAACTAGTTTAGCCAATCCTCAAACTTCTTTCACCAATTCTAGGGTTTGCATGGATGGATTCATCCTGAACCGTCCGATCTGAATCATGAAATCAATGGGACACTTGGCAGGAGGACAACCAAAGCCCTAAGCTGGATGGTACCTTTGGTAATTAAGACGAAAGTCCCGCTCATTTACATTTGAAAGTCATTCTAAAGCTAAATAACGGATCTTTCAACTCTCTATTTCTGCAGCTTTCCTTTGCCATTAAATACAAAATCCCCAAACCTTTCCTTCCCCGTTACAAGATTTGATCCCCTTTCCCCAAATAACTATCGTTCACCAACAACCCCTTCAACAGCTGCTGCTACTTCCCCAATAATTCTCTCTCTATCGATCGATCGATCGATCTTGAAACCCAGAAACCCTAAATCCAGTTTTCTACAACTCCTGCGTCATGGAAATGGCAGGACAATGGGAAAATTTGCCCGAAGAGTGCTGGGAATTGGTGTTCGATCGACTGGGACATAATCGACATTTGGAAGCTCCATCGTTAGTCTGCAAACGGTTTCTATCCATCTCTAATCGGCTTCGATCCAGTTTAACAGTATCCGATCCCACTGTTCTACTCCACGGGGGCATTTCTGGTCTCCTCCGAAGATTTCACAAGCTCAAGCGTATAGATCTCGTCGAATTCCATGGCGATTCAGATCGGCTTCTTCGGGAGGTCGCTTTCTCTGGATTGAACCTTGAAGTTCTCAATCTCTCCAAGCAGAGGCGATTTCCCGTCGAAGGTGTGAAGGAATTGGGAGCCAAGGTGAAGACTTTGAGGATTCTGATCTGCTCAGGTTTGTGTTTCTTGCAGGACGGTGATCTGGTTGCAATTGCTGATTCGTTCTCGTCACTCGAGGAACTCGATATTAGTCATCCTCAGCAGGATTTTGGTTCTTTGGCTGAATTGGATTATGCAGATGACTGTGCTGTCTCAGGTTCTTTTCCAGGTACTGTGTCCGATGCAGGGATTGCGTTGTTGTCCTCGAAGCTTCAGAGACTCCGCAAAATTAATATCTCTGGAAATCATTTCGTTTCGGATCGGTCCCTTCTATCTCTTTCATCCAAGTGTGTATTTCTGAGAGAAATTGTGGCTCGTGATTGCAGTCTTATAAGCGAAATTGGAATTGCTTTGGCGATCCGTCACAATCCTCATTTGATTTCCCTAGCAGTACATGGAAGCAAGATCTCTTCTGCTGCTGCTGCTGTTTCTTCTTCCTTCACAATTGAAAGCTCTCTCATTTGTGCAAGAGCTTTGTGCACTCTTGATTTCTCTCAAATGATCATCTCAGACGATCTTCTCAGTTCAATCATCCAAGCAGATCTCCCTTTACACAGGCTCGGATTATCCCGTTGCCGGGGATTCACATTTGCTGGAATATCATCACTGCTGTGCAAATACAGTTCTCTAAATTACTTGGACATAGAAGGTACAGCTTTCCTCACCGACCAATCCATGTTGGAGTTATCCCACTATCTCCATGATGTAAACTTCATAAACCTTAACTCTAGCTCCAACCTTACAAATTCAACCTTCTTCTTGTTGGTTCAAACCTGTCCTCATCTGGAGGAAATCAGAATGGAAAGAACAAGTCTAGGTAAAGAAGGCAGCCCTGCCGACTTGAAGAACTCCAAAATCCACACCTTGAAATTGTCTTGGAACAAGTGTCTGACCAACGAAACCCTCAAGGGGATAGCAATGGTCTGCCCCAACCTGAGATCACTTGACATAAGCCACTGTTGGAGCATTACAGGAGAAGGAATTGGGTACATTGGGATGAACTGCTGCAACATTAAAATGTTAGAGGTGAATGGGTGCAGCGGGACGAGTAACCTCGGGACTTGTTTTGGGTTTTCCAAATTGGAAGTTCTTCATGCTGCAGGATCAAGGATTGACGATGAGGGGCTAAGGATTATGGGGCAGAGCAGTCGTTGGCTTCAGCATTTGGTCTTGGAAGGTTGTCTGGGAGTAACGGCGAAAGGGTTGAAGGAGGTGGTAACAAATTGCAAGGGATTGAAAGAGGTTAGATTGAAGAAGTGTTGCAATGTTGGTTCTGATGTCATAGCTTGGATGGTATTCTCAAGGCCATCTCTGAGGAAATTAATCCCACCAGGTGATATAGTTTCAACTGAGAGGCAGAGGGAATTTTTCTTGCGCCATGGATGCTGGGTTCAGGATCATTAGCTCTTGTTATTGGACAAGTGGTTTCCCTGTTCTTGTTTTCTGAGATTGAAATTGAAATCATCCAATGTTTTATACTACCTGTATACTTTTCTTTTTTCCCCACTATATTCTGGCTTTGGCTGGTTTTCTTGTGGTGTTTTATTGCTTAACTTCCAGCTTTAGGATGTTGATCTTTTTCTTTCAATTTAAAATTTTAATGTGACTGTAATTTCGATGATAGAGAAACACCAACTCCATGAGCTGGAAATGAATAGCACGAATACAGGATACACCATGATCGTTAAATTCTGGTGCAGAAACAAATTGGTCAAATGCAGTCGAGAATCTACCCGGGCATATGAGAGCATTTTTATTTGATTTGTCAACACTCTCCCTGAGCATTTTTTGTGATCAGATGATCATGGGTTTGAATTTGGAAAGGTAAAGTTGTGTACATCAAATCCTCCCCAGACCCCACAATGGTGGGGAGCCCTATGAGTTCGCTCTTTTTTTGTTAACATTCCCCCGCATGCCAATGTACATTCACCATAGATTGAGTAAGCTACCCTTGTGACAGCTTACCCATTACTGTATTTTTCAAGACCAACTTTCAGGTTTCAAGAGAGGTCTGCTTTGTAAACAAGAAATGATTACAAGCATTTTCGGTATTGTTTTGGTGCTAATAACTCAATAATGAGTTCGCAGAGACCTTGTTTTGACCAATTAGTGATGGCCGTATCCTTTTTCATAATCAGGTTTTACCAAATTGTTCTGCAAAGCATGAGTCTTATGACCAATAAGTGGTAACAAATATCTCTATTGAGGAGTAGACTCGGGGACAGAATTTCTCATTCATATTAGACTTATGAATATACCATATACAGCTCCAGCTTCTCGCTTTGGCTTGTAGGTCAGTTAAAAAAGCATGAGTTATTCTATTGATAATCATTTAGTAAGACAATGTGTTAAGACTTAATTAGATCTGTTACTGCTGAACCTAGACTACGACACCCATAAATGGATTAGGTAGAGCATCCCCCCCTCCTTCCCTCTCTCTCTCTCTCTCTCCAACCCCCACCAAACTCATGCAATTCACAAAGTCTTAGAAACACTTTCAGGAAATGTTTACATTGTTTTTTTTTCTCTCTTAAGAACATATTGGGAGCAGATCAGCAGAACAGCAGAACAGCAGAACAGCATTTGGCACACCAGTCCATTTCGTTCGCTCTTGAAGAGCAAATGTGGTTCATTCATAGAGCAAAAAAAAGCTGTTATTCTGTTTGTCAACAAAAATCGAGCGAAGCCAAAAAAAATTCCTCTTTTCTCACCGCATAGAACAAAGGTCTTCCTCTCGCACACACCACATGATTCTTGAGCGATTCTCCTCCTTATTTTATTCTTGGAAAGCTAAAGACTTCCATGGCTGGATTTTTGTCATAAAATCAAAAGATGAATGCTTAGATGAATGCCACCATCTTCTATTCTCAACTATTCCTCCTCCTAACAACCAAAATCTACGAGTTCTACTTCCATATATGTGAGTTTGTAACTTGTCTTGCTTTGACATTCCCTTCTGGTTAAACTTATAATTGTTTTAGCTCTTCCCAGTTGTAGGAGAGCCTTATGAGGTTCTCTATATCTTGTTTTTTCTTTTATTTGTTGTACCTAAAACATGATGTTGAACTGACTAATATCTGACACTTTATTTTTCATTTCTGACATTGTTAAGTATGTGTGTTGAACTGACTAATATGTATAGGATTGTATCAGCATTTTAAAGGGGCTCTACATTGTAAACCAGATATTTGTGCTGGTTGATGACTCTATAGTATGGTCCCTGTTTTCAGAAGAGATCTTTGCCACAAAGGCTCCAAAATATTCACATTGATGTGCTGGCCTGTGGTAGAAGTAATTGGAAGAATGGTATTGGGGGTCTGTTTTCAGAGAATGCATACTACAATTTCTTAGCAGGTGGTGATAATGGAATTGAATAGAGAGTTATGATCTGGAAAAGCCAGCGCCCCCCCCCTCTCTCTTCTCTCTCGCTTCTGGATCCTAGTGTTTGCTTTGGGTTTTGGTCCAGTCCCTTTGGATCCTAGTGTTTGCTTGGATTTTGACAGGTATGCGAGTCTTTAGCTCAAACAGGTAGAATACTTGGAGATTCCCCAAGACTCGTTGAATTTTCTTATGTTTCATTTTTTAAATTCTAATGAAATGAGTGCAAATGACAATTGTCATGTAGTAACACTACAGATGATTGAAGATGGCATTTTCATAAATATAGACGAGTGTTGGAAGTAATTCCATTAAAGTGTCTGCCAAACACCATTCTTCCCCCTTCCCCCGGGGGTTCTGGAAGCACTTTTTTTGTCAGGTTACCAAATGGCATTCTACTCCCTGAAACTACTCTCTGTGAGCAGAAACAGGAAAAAGTAGTTTTGGATCAATACTACTTTCTGAGAGCAGAAACGCTACCAAACAAAGCCTAAGTCATTGACACCATACATCATTCATACAGATAAATGGAGTTAACCTCAAAAAATTAAGCATTAAAAAAAATGAAGTCTCAAACACAAGTACACAATAGCTTTCATGATGGTCTCTGTAAAACAAGTGATCAAAAGAATTTGCTCAACTCAAACATTTAAATAATTGAAAATCAGAAACAAAGAAGACTATTGATCTCTGCATAATAATACATAAATCCTTCTCCTCAGTAACCAAACAGAGAGATCAAAGCTGAGATCCCCAATCACGAGCAACTGCCACTACCCATTTCCCAAGATGCAAGAAGATAACAATATCATGCAGCAATGAATCACTAAGGTAATAATCAAAATTGGATGAGGTTATCATGACCTTTACCAAATTTAAGAAGAGAATAAATTCAGGACAGGTTGATTAGAATTTCAAGGTGTACATGAGCTATGTTGTTCCATTTTCTAGTGATCTCCACTACCATTTCAGAGAGAACATTTCTTAAGGTGGGGGGAAGTTCAATCTAGTTTCACTGAAGAGAACAGGTAGTGCACAAACCAGAAAGAAGACATGAAACCAACTGTGCCTGTGGCAAGCATGATGGCTGTAACCATGAAGAGGGAGTAACCAAGGTAAAGAGTAGACGAGACAAGGCCACTCAGATTCCTGAGATCAAATATGAGATAGTTTATGGAGTACAAGAAAATGTAGAGGGCAACAGAACCAGAGGCAAAGAAGGACTTCCACCACCACCTCCAGTCCTCCACACAGAGGTGCATGTAAGTTAGAACAAGGGACACTTCAGCACAGACTACCACAAGAAGGGTCAATACTATGAACAAGAATCCAAAGACATAGTAGACACGGCCCATCCAAATGCTAGACAGTATGAAGAACAGCTCAATGAAGAGGGTGCCAAAAGGAAGAGTCCCTGCTCCAAGGACCAGTAACCAAGATGGGTACTTCTGAGCTGGGATTTCGCGAGGGATCTGATTGGTCCGAACAGGGTACTCAATGTGAGGTGCCTTTGCCCCAAGGTACCCACCCACAAGAGTAAGAGGAACAGAGATGCAGAACCAGAGCAAAATCAGAACAACAAAAATGGAGAAAGGAATTGCCCCAGTACTGTTGCTATGCCACAAAAGGAAATTCAAAGAGGTTAGTATCAGAAAGGCGATACCAGGGAAGAAGCAGGCAGCCTTCCATGAGATTGAAATCCATCCCACGTTACTGTTACAACTGATTGTCCTCCAAAGCCGAACAGCAACATAACCCGCTGCAATTCCAAGGAACATGTAGAAGAATAGCATACCAGTGAGAAGAGCTCCACGAGAAGCTGGAGACAAGAAGCCAAGGGCAGCAAACATGATTGTCACAACTGCCATTCCCAGAATTTGAACTCCATCTCCAGCCATTATACAAAGGAGGGTGGGATTGTTTGGAATCCTGAAGACATCTCCCACGACAAGCTTCCACCCAGATAGCTCCTCATTCATTTGGGCCTGTGCTTCCTTGTCGAGCTGCTCATAGCGAGTAAGGTCTCGCCGGACAGTCCTCAAGAATATCACGAGCACAATACCAGCGAGGAAGGTGATCACCATGAGAGAGTTGAGAATCGAGAACCAGTGTACCTTCGCTCCCTCCATCTTCAAGTATGCATCCCATCTCGATGGCCACTTGATATCGCTCTCGATAAAGTTGACCTCATAGGAAAAGGCCAACGACTGACCTTGCTTAACAGCCATCGCCACAGTGGAGGGATCGCATCGAATAGCAGATGGGTATTTGTCGTGCATCTTCAGTTTCTTTACTGCCTCCATATCGTGCAGGAAACTGCACGGAACCACCTCAAATCCCACAACCATGTAACCAGGAACACTGGATCCGGACTTCTCCATCGTAGGGATCACCTCACCAGCATCACCAGTGCTCATCATTCCGGCCATATTGGATTCCTCATACTTGTGTACCAGTACCGTGAACTTCAAATGGTTAAACACATAGTAAACATCCTGAACCTTGATACCCACGGGGTAACCGGTCCATCGGATAAAGTAACTATCTTTCTTTGTGTAGCGAATAGCAGGGAGGTTGTCAAGGATCAGATTCACCTGATACATCTCATCTATCCTCTTCGTCAAAACACTGAAGTCATCGGCTGACAAGGGACCGGTTTGGCAGAGAAAGATCTCCGTCTCATTGACATACATCTTAAATCTGAGAGGCGAATTTTCAATCCTATCCCCCATCAGGAGTTCACCCAGGTTTTCTCGGCTGTCTTTCACGCCTTCAGCAGGTTTACAGAAGGGTAGACTGTAATAGCTAAAGGGCATCTCAGCATCGATGGAAGTAAGAGAATTCACTTTCACTGATAACTGTTCGCTAACTCCGTATTTATGAGGGTAACTACCCGGAAGATAAAACCCATCTCCGGACGGAAGAATCAAGCAGCAAAGCAATACCCAGATCCATAATTGACGGACACAGCCCATCGTTCCCAATTTTTCCATGGTTTTCTTCAGATCCGGAAGGGAAAATCGTGGGATTAATGAAGAACTAGATCAAACTTCAAATAATTTTCCTACGAGATGCAAAATTTAGAGTTATTCAATAACAGGAACAGTATTTGAACAAAATGCAATAATCTCCTTAGAAAAAGAAAACAGCAACAAATATTTATACATTTGATGGAAAAAACAACTGACCTTTCAAATAGACAGAGAAACAGAAACATAACAAAGATAAGTCTCTCCGTTATAGAAATTTCTGCAACTACGGAGACTGGTGAAGATCCTGAAATCTGGATCGGATCGAAATCGAGAGGAAGAAGCCCTAAACACGAAACCCCTATTCCTTGACTTTGAATGTTCTGGTTACAGCTGCGAGTAAACCACTATATTAACTAACTTGATCGCTCCGAAACGCCTATAAAATACATTTCCCACTGTCAGATCTGTTTTTATGACTCTATTACCCCTCTATTTCCCCTGTTATTACTAGTTAACAGAACCATCACCATTCTCGTCAAAACCGGTCCAGTTCTTGAACTAGTCCGCTGAGCCAGATTGGCTTTCCACTCACATGGTTCAACCACTAAGACCATTGGGTTGACCCAGAGCAGGTCCATCAATGACCTGATTGGACAGTGCTGATCCCATAACAGATTGGCCGATCTGGTTCGTTCCTGAATCCTTGAGGTCAAGTGGATCGACTTCGTTTAATCCGGAGCAGAATCAACTAACATGCAAGATTCGATCCCAAATTTTAAAAGCCAGAGAAAATTGGTAGGGTAAAGTCGGTTAATGGTCAATGCCTTTTAATCGGTATCGGATCTGTTGGATCCGCGGTAATTCATATCAGTTTTGGATCCGATTGATATTCAATTTAATTCTGTTTTAATATTATTATATACAGTATCGACCACATATCAATTTCCTATGAGTTCCGTATATCGGTTTTGAATATGACTAATACTGTTAGATATCTAGATTTAGAACCTTGATATCTACTCTTAGTATCGATCCACATTGATCTAGTTTAAGTCAATACCCACTTTTTTGAGGATCATACTGATTTGTGGTCTGTATCTTAATTTTTAGTATTAAAATTTAAGAAAAATATTTTTATTATTTTCAACATACATGAACAAAACGTGACAACCAATTCCATTGGATGATTAACAAATATAAGGAAAATTTAAAAAAAAAAGGGGGGATTGGATTAGTCCATTTGGCCTGGCGATACTAATCTACGAATCCAACATCAATCGTAACTTTTTAATTTGTATTAGGTATTGGATCATTATCAATCGTAATCTAATCTCATCAAACATCCAAGGCCAAGAATTTCCTCTTCAATGTGGAATATATAAAATTAGATTTTACTTTCTAAATAATTTGGTTGGAATATTTGACATGCACCATGGTCCATGGATAATAGAAAATAGGCTTAAAACTTAAAAGAATATTAGGGTGATATGTGATGGGATGGATCAACCTTTTGTTCAAACAAGGTATTCTTACCATGGTTTAAAAAATCGGGATCAGTTAACATCCGAATCACTACTCAACATTTAATTTTTCCCATGTATAAGGTCGATTCTAGGGATTTTTTTTTCTTTTTTTGGCTGAATCAAGCCCAACTTGATTCGAGATTGGATCGGGATCTCCGGTGGCTGATCGAGTTTCGTATACAAATTATAAAAGATGTGTTCAAATAAAAAAAATTTATAGAATTTAATGAAATCGGAGGTCACTTTTTAACTTCTTTTGTAATCAGTTTGTGTATATAGTTACGTTGGGTGTTAATTTTGGGATCAAACCAGTAACTTGGACTGAGCCAGCTCGAATTAACTCAAAACTGATCCTGACCGAACTGTCATTGAACTTTTTGGTTGAGGTATGATATATCCTATCGGTCTTGGTCTGGTCCATGCTAATCCAAAACCTACCCAAAAAGTGGACCGATGAGATTGAACCAGATAATGGCCTGAACTAAACCGATTTGGACCGAATATTAAACCCTTACTTCACTACTTCAGCCTTTTAGATGGCCTTAACGAGTTTCCTATCAGGCTTTCAATCCTAATCGGCCTGAACTAGCCCGATAACAGTCCGATAAGTAAAGCCCGATAACAACCCAAAACCGGATCGGCACGTTAGTTAATGTGCATAGTGCAACCCACCTAGCTTGAACTTCTTAATAGAATATTTCAGTTAGGACCTATAAAAACCCGACACCAAATTGATTTAGATCGGCCCGTTGACACCCCTATTAGGCAAGGTGAGGTTAAGTGCAATAACTTGTACTTGGAGGGTCCAAAAGCTTTATTCAAACCCAACCCATAGATTTAGGAATAGTGGGTTTGAGTTGGAGGATTCAAATTCTTTTCTCCAAGAGAATCTAGAGGAGAGGTGACGCTCCAATTGGATGGATGATTCATTCGAGCCTTCCATTCAAACCGACATTGAGCTGACAAGCTGAGCTGACAGGGGGTGTCGGTTCGGATAGAGGGCTTAGATTCACCAGAGTCCTAGGTGTCGTCCATCTAATGGGGCATCACCTCTCCTCTAGACACATGTAGGCTGTAGTTAAATGTACCTGGTCAACAATTGCACATGGTCTTTAATCTTCAGCTCCCTTTTAAAGGAAAGTTACCTGATTACTAAATTAGGAAACCATTTCAATAAATGAAACTATCAACTTTGGAGTAAGGTAGAAGTAATCGGTATTGAATCCTTACACCAATACGATTTCATATCAGTTTTGGATCTGATTTATTTTTTTACCTCAATTTATTTTAATAAAAATTTGACACATTTTAGTTTCCCATTGGATTCTTACATCAATACGATTCAAATTGGGTTGGATCGATTTTATACATGGTCGATACCGTGTTCAGTACTTAGGCTCTCTTTGGTTTGTATTATATAATGTATTATATAATATATTATAAAATTTATGATTGTTTAGTATAATTTATAATGTCTATTTATAATTAAAATAATCGATATAATTTATTATCTACAAATAGGTTAGTAGCTATTTATCATTATTAGAATAATCTATTAGGTGATTGTTTATATTTCTGATTATATAATGTATTATATTTAGTGGTACCAAATAGTCATTATTTATTACTCATAATCCATTATCATAATTGATTTATCACAAATAACTCATAATACATTATATAATACAAACCAAAGAGAGCCTTAATCTACTTATTAAATTTTGGAATAAGTTTTCCTTCACCGAATGTGAGTAGGAT
Source organism: Protea cynaroides (assembly GCA_028583415.1). NCBI lineage: Eukaryota > Viridiplantae > Streptophyta > Magnoliopsida > Proteales > Proteaceae > Protea > Protea cynaroides. The sequence goes on from CM053274.1 coordinate 91,340,871, forward strand.
TACATTATTATGATCTCAATATTACTCCCTTACCATTAGAATGTCCAAAACGCCTTTCTCATTGTTCTAGGAGTCCCAACTCTCAACTCCCATTCAAGCACTACAGATTGAGTACACCGCAAGTGTTGTAGGGAAAAATGCATATCACACAAAGGGGAAAGAAGAAATTTCCATCCAATCATTAAAAAAGTCTCCTTCACTGAAAATGAAAACGATAAATGTCCACCCTTTCACATTTTCACATGGATTATAAAATGACCATCCTACCCCTGCTCTTGAATGCCCATACCCATGCTCTCATTGGTCCCGCATTGGCCAAGCAACAAGGAACATCTCTTGAGTTGGGGAAGCTCAATCTAATTTCACTTAAGAGAACAGTCTATGGACAAGCCAGAACGAAGAAAGGAACCCAACTGTTCCCGTGGCCATCATAATCGCCAAAACCGCTAGGAGCGAGTAACCAAGGTAAACAGTAACTGAGACAGGGTCGCTCAGACTATCGAGAGAGAACATGAGATAATTAATGGAGTTCAGAAAAAGGTAGATGACAACTGAACCAGAAGCAAAGAAAGATTTCCACCACCACCTCCAGTCCTCCCCACGGAGGCACAAGTAGGTGATGACTACGGAAACTTCAGCAGTGAATACCAATAAGAGGATCAAAACGATGAACAGACATCCAAAATAATAGTAAACACTGCCCATCCAAATGCTGGACATTATAGAGAAAATTTCAAAGTGGAGTGTGTTGGCTTGTTGGCCCTTGTATTGTAATTGTTGGCAACATGGGCTAACTAGGCCAAGTTTGATGAGAGAAAGTGTCTGCGGGCCCCACAGACGATATGTCAGTGACACAGGCGATATGTCAGTGATACAGGTGATATGGCAATAATACAGTGATATGGCAGTGATATGGCGATATGGTGTCGCATTTGTTGCATTCAAGAAGAGAGAAGCATTCATAGAAGAGAGAGAAAGAGGAGAGAGAAATGTGGGTGGAACCCACATGTGGGTGGGACCCACTGTACCTAGGTGGCATGCCAGCCTGGCCGAGGGCCAAGGCAGCCAGCCAGCAGGCCAGCCACATGGCACCACAAGCAAACACAGCCGCACAACCCTTAGGTAGCAGGCCCGCAAGGCCATGCCGCAAGGCAGCATGCCCGCAAGGCCATGCCGCAAAGCAGCAGGCTCGCAAGGCCATGCCGCAAGGCAGCAGGCTCGCGCGCGCGCACGCCTTCCCTCGGCAGTCCGCACACCAGATGTTTGAGAAATTTCCAGGAGAGAGAAAGCCTCTCTAGAAATTTTCTCTGTAGAGTTTTTAACAAACTCTTAAAAGGTTACAGAGGCCATTTTTCTTGGTTTCAAGGGCATTTTGGGCAGTTTCAAAAAGCCAAAATCCCATATCAACGGCCCAGATGAAGCCACGTTGTCATTGTTCCAATCTTACGGCCAGAAAAAGTGCGGGCTATGGTGTGGCGCAGACGGTGCGCCCAAATCCTTTCGCGCATAATTTTATTGGCCAGCCGTAGTTTAATATGGTGCAACATGTTACATGAAAGGTTTGCTTTTATTCAGTGTGGTGCGCGCACGGTACGACGACGGATCAAGATCTCGATCCAGTGGATGAGATCAACGCCGACAGTCGCTGACGGGTCTGACATGATCCAACTTATCCAATTGAATCCCACCTTTTTGAGTGAGATCCGACGGCCGAATTTAGAGATTCGTCAATCGGCCAATCAGATCTCGACAGCGCAAGACGCGGCGCGGCTACGGTGCTTCGCAGGTGTATCATACAAGGCTCAAAGATTCCATTTGAAATTATTTTAGTGGCCGAACTTGTTTTTGCCATAACTTGATCAAATAGGAGGCCATATCCGACGATCCAAATTGCACCGAGCTAGGTTTTTCATTATCTTTCAATTGAGAATGGTTTGGGAGGTTGCTGGTCGAGTGAAACAGAGGGAGAGAGGCGATTTTGAGGAGAAAAGCTTTATTCTTTATTTTTTAGAGGTATTCTGGTTTTGGGAATTGAAGACAATCATTCATCATCTCTATTCGTGCCCATGTCCGTGCACTGCTGTGTTTTTTGAAGGATGGTGGAGCTTTCTTGCATCTAACAAGGGATTGATTGTTTATCAGAAGAAGAGAAACACTGCATATGTCGTCAGTTGTGAGATTTTCTCAACTCCCTCATTATTTATTGAATTAATGCATTGTATGCTAAAGTAGGTTGAGAATGTTGAATGCCTACATTGTATGGGAGTCTCTTGTATTCTAGCTTAGGCAAAAAAAAAAAAAAAAGTATTGAATGCCTTGCTAGTTTGGGATTTAATTGTAGGGCATCACTATTAACCCCAAAAATTATTTTATTTGTGGTGTGTTCAGTGGGTGCTGGACACTGGCTTTATGCCTGAAGTTTAACAATGTTTGCCCTCTTAGTTTTATGCTGAGAAAACTTAGGGTGAGTATTCTTGTCCTGTAAAGGGCTAAAAGTTGAGTATTGAGTAAATACGGAGTCCATTGGGCATTACTCCGTGGATTAGCCATCACACACTATGGTGGTGAACTACGTAACCCTTCTGTGTCGTGGAATGCTTTGATTATGTATTTTATGAAGTGCGTGGAATGAATTGCAGGATGGGTATGTAAATTCGGTAGACCTGGCCACTGAGTGGTTGCGAGGTAGATTTGCATACAGTTGTGTGTGGGACAGTTTATTTCATAAACAACACTGGGCAGTAAAAAAATATCAAGGGAAAAGTTATTACACTAATTCACCCCCCCTCTCAGTGTCATTCAAGGTCCATCAATTGGTATCAGAGCACCAGACTCAGTAACAGCTAAATCAGCATCTGAGAGATCAGAAGGTAACAATGGCATCAGGGGAAGGCTCTCATAAACCCCCATTGTTTGATGGTACAGACTTTGTGTTTTGGAAAAGGAGAATGGAGATTTATGTGGGATCACTTGAGTTTGATGTTTGAGCTGCAGTTGAAATTGACTACACTCCACATGATACAGTTACTCCTAGTGCAATAGACAAAAAGATTTTGAGAATAACAGAAAAGCATTCAATGTCATTCAAGGTGGTCTGACAAACAGTGAATTATCCAAGGTCATGGATTGCAAGACTACAAAGGAGGTCTGAGATAGACTGATAAATATCTATGAAGGAGACAAGAAGATCAAGAAAGTGAAACTACAAACATTCAGGGCTCAGTTTGAAAACCTGAAAATGAATGAGGATGAAACTGTTGATCAGTACATGAACAGAGTGAATGAAGTGGTTAACTCCATCAGAGGACTTGGTGAAGGCTTAAAATGTTCTGTTGTTTGTCAGAAAATATTACGGTCTTTCACATCCAAGTATGAATCAAAAGTTTCTGCTCTTGAAGAAGCTAAGGATTTGGATGAAGTCACCGTAGATGAAATACATGGAGCATTGACAGCTTTTGAGATGAGAATAGACCCTGGAACTACTGTAGACAAGCAAGTAGCTTTCAAGGCTATGAAGAAGCTGAGAATTTTTGAAAAACAAAATGATGAAGAAAGTGAAGATGAGGCCATAACTCATTTTACTAGAAATTTAAAAAAGGGTACAGAAAAATACAAGAACAAGCTTCCTTTCAAATGTTTCAATTGTGGCAAGGTTAGACATTTTGCTGTAAAATGCCCCAAGAAGAATAAGATTGACAGTGATGATGAAGATGAAAATAAATACAAGTTCAAGGCAAAGAAAAATTACAATTTCAAAAAGAAAACAGTATAAGTGATACAGAGAAAACAGTAGCATTATCTAAAAGTCTAGGGGCCTCTTTGCAATTATCAAAAGTTAATGGATCAAGCCGCAATTATCATAAATGGATGAAGATGCTATTCGGACGGCTAAGAATGAGCCACGTCATCAAGATGGATAAGACAAGATGCAAGATCAGCTGTCAGATTGAAGCCACGATGCTTAGATCTGCATCTGATGGCTCAGATTAAGGCGTGCTCGAGTGTAGTGCGGCGACAACGTTGAGATTCCATCGCATGTCTTCTGGTTGGATGGAGGCAACTTAATATAATGGTTCGCGGTTTATGGAGGTGACGCTGTGATTCGGTGTGGCGCGGTGGCAATCAAGATCCAGATCTTGCGGTCAATATTGAAGCTGACAGAATTTGAAGCGATTTATTCAAATCTGATGGGGCAGGTTCAATCCCGCCTTTTTAAGATATCCAACGGCCAATAGAAAAGATCCGCGATTCACCAATCGAAACTTGACAACGCATATGGCAGGCGGTGATTCCGTGTAGCGCGGGCGCACGGGAACGCTCCAAAAGATTCTATTTTGAATGTACTTATTGATCGAACTTCAAATCAACATAACTTCTTCATCCGAGCTCCAAATCAATCCGTTCAAGTTGCAGTTTTCATATTTTCGGATGCTCTATTTATTGGGCAGTGTTAGGAGTAGTAAAAACGCTGAGAAAAATTGAAAAGAGTGTTTTGAAGGCAGATAGAAGGTTTTCTAGGTTTTTGTACCTTGTAGGAGTGATCAATCACCAACTACCTCTTCTCTGTGTATCAATGGAGTGCTAAATCCCTTTGAGAGGTCAGTAGAGCTTTTATTTTTATATTCATGGTGATTATGGGTTGTGTGGAAGAGATTGAAAGCCTGTGAATGAGGTGTGCTCTGTGAATCGATCTCTATTATCATTGAATGCTGTTGAAGAGTTCCTGAGAGCAGTGTGAAGTTTCAGAGAGATTATTGGCCTTTCGAAAGCATTGTTTGTGAGATTTTCAATTCTCTATCTATTTATGCTTTCAATATATTGTATGCTAGTGTAGGTGAAAATTGTTGAATGCCTAGCTAGTAGGAAAAAAATTGTAAGACATCATTATAAGCCAAAAAATTGTTATTTGCTTTTCGTGGTTGCGGGTTAAGCGTCGTGTGTTCAGTGGGTGCTGGACACTGGCTGTTAAGCCTGAATCTTGACGTTGGTGCGCCCTCTCAGTTTTTTATGCTAGGAAAACCTAGGGTTAATATCCTTGTCTTGTTAGAGACTAAAAGTTGATTGTTGAGTAAATACGGAACCCGTTGGGCATTACTCCGTGGACTAACCATCACTCACTGTGTTGGTGAACCACGTAATATCTCTGTGTTCATTGTTTTATCTTTTTGGTATATTTGTGAGTGCGTGGAATGACTTGCAGGGTGGGTGTGTAAATCTGATAGACCTGGCCACTGAGTGGTAGCGAGGTAGATTTGCATGCGCTTGTGTGTGTGTGAAAAGTTAGGTCTCCATCAGCTCTGGACAGCAGTGAAATAATTAAGGAGAATTTTCAGACACTGATTCATCCCCACTCTGTGTCATATCAAGTTCATTAGATTGTTCCAAAAGAAAGAATCCCTGCACAATATAATAAGAACCAAGGTCGGTATTTCTTAGATGGGAGTTCACGAGGGATCTGATTGGTACTAACTGGGTACCCAATGACAGATGCCTTAGATCCAAGGTACCCACCCACAAGAATAAGAGATAGAGACATGAAGAACTACAGAGACCACAGCAAAATCAGAGCTAGAAACTGTGAAAAGGGAATGGCTTTAGGAATTTGACTAACCCACAAAAGGAAATTCAAAGTGGTTAGTATCATCAGGGCAATTCCAGGGTAGAAGCAGCCAGTTTTCAATGAGATTGAAACCCATCCTGTGTAATCATCAAATTCACCACATCCAATCGTCCTCCAAAGGCGACATAGCCAGCAGCACTTCCAAGGATCATATAGGAGAACAGCATACAGGCAAGGAGAGTGCCACGATAAGCTGGAGACATGAAATTCAGGGCAGCAAGCATGATTGTCAAAACTGCCATTCCTAGAATCTGAATCCCATCTCCAACCATCATATAAAGAAGTGCCGGATGGTCTGGAGCTCTGAAGACCTCTCCCATACGAAGCTTCCACCGTTCATCATTCATACGGGCTGCCGCCCGAGTTTCCTGGTCGAGTTCCTCATAGCGGGTGAGGTCTTTACGAATCGACAAGAAGAAGCCCACGAGCATTATAACAGCAAGAAAAATAATCATGATTACAGATTCGAGAATCGAGAACCAGTGGGTCTTGGAGTCATTCATATTCAGATAGACAGGTGATGCGTATTTCTCGTACATCTTCAGATTCTTCACTGAATCAGGGTCGTGGTCGAAACTGCAGGGAAACACCTCGAAACCGACAACCATGTAACGGGGCACATTGTTTTCCTCATACTTGTGAACCAGAAATTTGAACCTCAAATGATTGAACACAATGTAAAAACGTCCCTACTTGAGCCCAACTGGGTAAGTAGTCTGTTGGAGGAAGTACCCTTCTTTCTTTGTGTACCGAATAGAATAGAAGGAAGGACGTTTAGGATCAGATTTACCTGATATCCTTCGTCAATACTCTTCGTCAAAATCCTCGTATCATCAGCAGACAAGGGATCGGTTTGGCAGAGAAAGGTACTGGTGTCATTGGTATACATCTGAAAATTGTAAGGTGAATTCTGGATTTCATCTCCCACACGGAATTTATTCTTACCGTACTTCAAACCTTCAGGAGACTTGCAGAATGGGAGACTAGAATAGCTGAAGGTCATCTCCTTGTCGATCGAAGTAAGGGTATTCACTTTCACTGATAACCCGTCGCCAACACTGTATTTGGGAGGGACATTTCCCGGAAAGTAAAACCCATCTCCGGATTTAAGAGTCAAACAGGAAAACAAGGCACACACCCAAAATTGATGGAAACAGCGCATCATCACCAGTCTTTCCCTGGTTTCCATCAGAGCTGGATGGAAGTCAGATCAAGAAATGGGTTGAGGAGCCAAAATCTTGTCACCAATTTAAATTTAGAAATAAAATTTTCCAGTTAGTAACTCATACTTGGGCCTCTTTCATTTGATTCTCTCACTCTCCAAGTAAAGCCATTGTCATGATTTTTTTAATTCATACTTATAAGATGAAAAGTCGTCTCTATTCATACTTGAATATAGAGGATTAGGAGAGAAGGAACACAGTAAATTACGGGTATTTCCTCTACAGTTTTCCCTTTAATTCAGTTACACCCAAACCTTTGAAACAATTACAAAGACACCTCTTAAATCAAAATAAAAAACAAAATTACTTATTCCGTTAGTCATTTTCCATTAATTGACGATACAAAGAAAATGTTTAAATTTTATTTCCCAAAATGCCCAAATGGTAAATTGAACAGGCAATTTACATTTCCCTTTAACCATTACATACTATTGAGAACTTTGTTTTTCTCATTTCGTTCATGATCTGCAAAGAGAAGAAGGACGATCGTTTGTGATCTGCACGGAGAAGAAGGATGGAAGCTAGTTGAAGGTGGAATGGCGGAAAGAATCTTGGTCATCGAGTTTTCTATTTATTTTCGCTTCGGAAGAGGGTTGCATTTTCCGTGCTAAAGGAGGTGGATTTGAGTGGGAAATTGTAGAATGCCGAATTATGTCAGCGTTTGATTTGATACTTAATTCAAGGGTTTTCCGCACAGGGGGGGGGGATTTGGGTTTCCTCCTCAATTTGAGAGAAGAGAGAGAACGAAGAGAGAGAAAGTAGAGAGAGAATGAAGAGAGAGAAAATGAGTGGGTAGGTCCCATTACTGAGGTGGCATGCCACCATGGCAGCCAGCCACGACACCTTACCGCATGCCATGGGCAACCACAGCAAGCCGCAAGCCACCCAGGCAGCCACGGCCATGCCGCATGACATGGGTAGCCACAGCAAGTTGTAGGCCACCCAGGCAGTCAGGGCCATGCCACAAGCCAAGGCCAAGCACATCTGGGCAAGCCTGCAAGCCAGCTGCGCATGCTGGCCCGCAAGCCATGGCCGCCACAAGCAGCATGCATGCAAGCCATGCCGCAAGGCAGCAGGCCCTTGCGCATGCCCCATGGCACATCCCGCACGCAGACGAGGTGCTTGACAAAAGGTCAGGAGAGAGAGAGACCTCTCTGCGGTTACAGGGGTATTTTAGGTAGTCTACAAAGAGGGAGATTCAAAATGGAAGGTCCAGATTAAGCCACGCCTTATAGATTCACATCCGACAGTTCAAGAGAGTGCTGGCTATGGTGTAGTGTGTCGGATGCGTCAAGATCCTATCGCGACACCTTTGAGTGGCTGGACGCAAGATAAAGTCGTGCTTCGCGTCTCATGAAATGGATACCTTGATCCAGTGTAATGCATACACAGTGCGACGTCAAGCAGATCCTGATTGAATGGATAATATGAAGTTCGATCACGCCTGACACTATCTGACTAGATCTAATGGCGGAAAGCAAATTCCTCGTTTTCTCTGCAGATCCAACGGCTGCCTGTAAAGATTCTTTGAACGCCCAATAAGATCTCGACAATAGCCCTGCTGCGTCAGTGATGGCAGTGATATGGGGTGGCGTGGTAAACAGGAATCGGTCAAAATATGCTTTTATGTTTATATCATTGACAGATACTATTTCGATGATATCTTGGCCATCTGGAGTCCAAATCGGACTGTTCAACTTGCATTCTCTTTGTTTTTGAATTCTCGACAATCTGAGAATGCTTTGGGGATGAAGAACAGAGAAAAGGCTCTTGTTTTTGGATGAAATACTCTCTATGTGGTGGTAGGTTGGTGTTTTAAGGTTTTGATCCTTGTCATGATTTTTTAATTCATACTTACAAAATGAATATAAAGGATTAGGGGAGAAGAACATGGGGTATGTAAGGGCGACTATACACAAGTTATTAAAAAAAATATAAATTATAAGTATCTCCCTTCTAGTTTTCCTACACCTCAAACCTTTCAAATAATTACAAAGATACCTCTAAAATCAAAATAAATAACAAAAATATCCCTTCCATTAGTCAATTTTCCGTTAACTAACGATGCAAAGAAGAAGTTTAAATTTTATTCCCCAAAATGCCCAAATGTAAAAGTGAACGAACAATTTTACTACCCCTTTTAACTATTACCTATATTGTTGAGAAAGATCTTGTCTTTCTCATTTCATTTTTGATCTCCAAGGAGAAGAAGGATGGAAGGTACTTGAAGACAGAACGGCGAAAGAATCTTGGTCATCGCATTTTTTGTTATTTTGGCTTTGGAAGAGAGGGTTACATTTTCCATGCTAGAGGAGATGGATTTGAACGGGAAACCATATCATGAATTCCATTGGCGTTTGATTCAATACTTAATTCAAGGGTTTTCTAGGGGAAATTAGGGTTTCCTCTTGGAATTGAGAGAGGAATTTGCCATTTGTTTCGGATTTGGTTATCTTTGGTTGGTAGGAGGAGGATTATCAAACAGAACTTGAAATTCAAAAGGCCAAGTCTCAAGCAATACAAAGTAGGAGAACTTGGTTGTGAAGACGATGAGAGTCCAGATGTTCCAAAGAAACAAAAGACGAATGGGTATAGTCCGCTCGATCTGCTTGGGGAGGTGGCTGCCGGTAGAATTCCATTAACTGTTTTAGGGTTTTGTCAAAGGTTAGGTGATGATCGCTTCAGCAGTGTCACAACTTTGTGGTACATCGAAGCCTCTTACTGCCCCGGCTAGGTGAAGTTTGAACCAAAGAGACGAGAGGGTTGTAAAGTAAAGAACCCAATTGCGGAAGTTTATCGGAATGGATAAACTTTAGTCAGAACAGGCATTGGAGAATCCCCTTCCATAGCAACAAACACATTGATGGTGAAATGTAAATGTGAAATTTTAAGTTAAAAGGGAAGGTTAAAAAGGAAGTGACAATTTGCGTTTAAAATATGTAGGGGTGCATTTGTCCATTTTGTGTTAAGTTTAACACGGTCCACAAAAAAAAAAAGAAGATACATTTGTAATTTTTTGAAAGGTTTAAGGTGTACTTGAGTTAAGGACAAACTATTGGGGAAGTACCCCGTAATTAAAAAAAAAAACCCAAAGGAGCCTTACTTCTATGGATATGATAATAAAACATGGTAGGCAAGAGTTCAGCCTCAGTAGTCATTATCTCTTAGGTGTGAGGCCAACTACCTGCAACAACTAGAAAGACCAGCCTAAAAGATGAATCCATGCACTTTCAGTGTGATTGTTGGTCATCTACTATCTCAAACACCTACTTCTTCGATCAAGAGGGTATCTGTCGAATATTTCAAACCTTTCTCTGCATAGGTTTTCTCCATAGTGTTTTGTGGAACAGTCCTGTGGTATGTATCATTCTAGATCCAGTCAAAATTGCCACCGAAAGGAACTGAATGGACCATATTTGTACAAGTTTGTGAAGTGAAAGATGCACTCTAGAGGAAAAATTAGGGGAACATTAGATGAACTACAAGAGCTATAGGGTAGAGAATGCATATCACACCAGACGAGACTTAAACCCAGATCTTGGCTTCGATACAAGAGCTATAGGGTAGAGAATGCATATCACACCAGACGAGACTTAAACCCAGATCTTGGCTTCGACAGGCCAGAGATTTTTTATTTTTTTTGGTAGGTAGAGCAACAGGCCAGAGATTTTACAAGCTGAACCAGAAAACATCTTCTTCAATCCCAACCATAAGAAGAAAAAAAGACAGCAGATAAAATAAATAAACCAAGGTTTACTCTCTAAGCAGGAGGACCACTAAACCATCTGACCAAGTGGTAGGCATAGAGGATAATCTTTATATTGCTCTGAGTTCAGAAGTGAATCACTGAATATGCCAAATTCAAGGAAGAGCTGTTTGGTGAAAGAGCACTAATTTTGGCCTTGGATATATTAGGTCAAAAAATAATGCAGAGTTATCATGCTATAGATGATCAAACCATCACCCATCATCATCTACACCCCTCACACAGAGGTGTTTTCTCCTTAAACATGCGACCATGTTGAAGAAAAAGAAGCTTGGACTTAAAATGAGAAAAACAATTATGGGGATGATTTAGAAAATAGACTTAAAAAGAAACTGCTCGAATAAAATATTTAGAAAATTCTGAATTGGAAACAAGAAAAACATGAATCCCTGCATTTTAATCCATACAGAAACACTTCTCCTCAATAAACCAATTACAGGTAAGATATTTCAATACCCACAACAACCAGCAACTGCTACTACCTATCTCTCAAGATGCAAAAAAACAATGGTCCATGCAGCAATTACCTACTAAAGAATTAACCAAAACTGGATGCGGTTATTATTACCTTTACCAAGTTTACAAACAAGTTGAACCCAGGAACGGTAGATAGAACTTCAAGGCATACATGAGCAGTAGTCTTCAATTTTCCACTATGTTGCCGTGAATGTCTGGGAGGAACGAACATCTCTTGGGGTGGGGAAGCTCAATCTAGTTTCACGGAAGAAAACAGATAATGCACAAACCAGAACGAAGAAAGGAATCCAACTGTTCCCGTGGCAAACATAATCGCTACCACCATGAAGAGAGAGTAACCAAGGTAAAGAGTAGCTGACACAGGGCCACTCAGACTTTTGAGATCGAATATGAGATAGTTGACAGAATAAAAGAAAATGTAGATGGCAACTGAACCGGAAGCAAAGAAAGATTTCCACCACCATCTCCAGTCCTCCACACAGAGGTGCATGTAAGTGAGGACGAGGGACACTTCAGCACAGACTACCACAAGGAGGATCATAACAATGAACAAGAATCCGAAAACATAGTAAACACGGCCCATCCAAATGCTGGACATTATGAAGAAAAGCTCAATGAAAAGTGTTCCAAAAGGAAGAGTCCCTGCTCCAAGGACCAACAACCAAGATGGATATTTCTGATCTGGGATTTCACGGGGGATCTGATTGGTCCGAACTGGGTACTCAATGTGAGGTGCCTTAGCTCCAAGGTACCCACCCACAAGAGTAAGAGGCACAGAGATGCAGAACCAGAGCAAAATCAGAATAACAAACAGTGAAAAGGGAATGGCTCCAGTACTATGGCTACCCCACAAAAGGAAATTCAAAGTGCTTAGAATCAGAAAGGCAATACCAGGGAAGAAGCAGGCAGCCTTCCATGAGACTGAAACCCATCCCGTCTGATCACCACATCCAATCGTTCTCCAAAGGCGTACAGCAACATAACCAGCTGCAATTCCAAGGATCAGATAGAAGAATAGCATACCAGAAATGAGTGTGCCACGAGAAGCTGGAGACATGAATCCCAGGGCAGCAAACAAGATTGTCACAACTGCCATTCCAAGAATCTGAATCCCATCTCCCACCATTACACAGAGGAGTGACGGATAGTCTGGAGCTCTGAAGACATCTCCCACAACAAGCTTCCACCCTGATAGTTCCTCGTTCATCTGAGCCTGAGCTTCCTTGTCGAGCTCCTCATAGCGAGTGAGGTCTCTTCGAACCGTCCTCAAGAAGATCACGAGCACAATACCAGCAAGGAAAGTGATCACCGTTAGAGAATTGAGAATCGAGAACCAGTGGACCTTGGAGCCCTCCATCTTCAGATATGCATCCCATCTCGAAGGCCACCTGATATCGCTCTCCACGAAGGAAACTTCGTAGGTGAAGACCAATGGCTGACCTTGCTTAACGGCCATGGCAACGGTGGTGGGATCACATCGAATAGGTGATGGGTATTTGTTGTACATCTTCATCTTCTTCACTGAATCCGCGTTGTGCTGGAAACTGCAGGGAACTACCTCGAACCCGACAACCATGTAACCGCCCACATCTGATCCAGAATTCTCCATTGGAGGTATCACCTCTGCAGCATCTCCAGTCCCCATAACTCGAGCCACATTAGGCTCCTCATACTTATGAACGAGAACTGTGAGCTTCAAATGGTTGAACGCATAGTACACATCTTGAACCTTGATCCCAACAGGGTAACCAGTCCATCGGAGGAAGTAACCTTCTTTCTTCGTGTACCGAATAGCAGGAAGGTTGTCTAAGATCAGATTTACCTGATACATTTCGTCGATCCTCTCCGTCAGAATCTTGAAGTCATCAGCAGATAATGCATTTGTTTGGCAGAGAAAAATCTCGGTCTCATTGGTATACATCCGAAACCTGTAAGGCGAATTCTCGATCCTATCTCCCATAAGAAGCTCACCGAGGTTTTCCGCACTATCCTTCACGCCCTCAGCAGGCTTACAGAATGGGAGACTGTAATAGCTGAAGGGCATCTCAGTCTCGATCGAAGTAAGGGAATTCACTTTCACCGATAACTGGTCGCCAACACTGTATTTGTGAGGGTAACTACCGGGAAGGTAAAACCCATCTCCAGATTGAAGAACCAAGCAGGAAAACAAGACCCAGACCCAAAATTGATGGAAATGCCGCATCTTCTCCAGTCTTTGCATGGTTTCCGTCAGATCGGGTAAGAACCCACTTCAAGAAAAAGGTGGGGGAGCCAAATTCCTGAGACCTTTTTAGATCTAGAAATAGAAATTTCAAATTAGTGTCTATTCAATGAGATTCAAATATCTCAGCCAGCGGCAATAACAATAACACTTGAAAAGAATTCTTGAGGATAGTTTCGATGGAAAAGAAAAAAGAAACTGACCTGTTAAAGAAACGGGCAAGAAATTAGAGAGAGAGAAAGAAATGCCTTCTTCAGTTCAGAGATCTCCGCAACAATGGATACCGGTGAAATGTCTGAAATCTGGGCTCCAATCGAAAGAAGAAGAACCAAATACCGTAATATCAAATCCGCTTGCCTCCGAGCGTAAACTAGTCCCAGAGAAAGAGAAGAAAGAGTTCATAATAACGATTTTCCCAGGGGTCAGATTCATAATTTTTATGACAATACTACCCCTTCATTTTCCATCATATTACCGATTTAATAGAAATTTTGGTGCATTTCCTGAGACCGTGAAGAGAAATCGGTTGATTTTTCGACCATTAGACCAGGCGGTTGGACTGAGATTGGTCTGTTGGGTCAGTGTTTGGTCAGGCTTTTTGGACCGTGTTCCAATCCTTTTCTACCAACTAAGGACCCAAGTTAACCACGTGTACAAATATTATGGGCTACATAATTAAGCGTCAATTATGAACCAAATCGGGCAATCGAACCAAAAGTAATCGATATGGTTTTGGGGTTTTACATATAGTTAACTGGCTCGGCTATGGTTTAAAACTGTTAAACTGTCAATTAACCCAATAAAATCAATTAAATAAGACAAGTAAAATTGATTAGAAAAAATCAAATAAAACCAGTTTACTACCAACTACATGTATAATATTGAATATATAGTATATAATTTTAATCTCTTGTGATAATTTTTTAGTTCACTATTATGATCATTCCCAATAAATCATGTAAAAAACCATTTATGAACCGACTAATATTTAAAACCATAAATCGATCATAAATTGATTCGGTCTTGGATTGGGAAATAAGATTTCGATCATTAATCGGTTTAGTTAAGATTATTATTAATAATAATCTCAAATTGAACCAAACCGAATCAATAAATCATTTATAAACCGATTTACACCCTCAAAAAAAGGGTTGTTTCGGTAATCCCACAGATTTCTTAAGGATGCCCTATCGGCATGATGATTGGGTTGGTAAGAAAATGGTTTATGGTTCCCTTGTCCACATAAGCACTGTATCTCCAATTCTTTTTTTGTTTTTGGTGGCCTATTTTATTTCAAATTGTCTCTACCAAATACCAATAATAAGAGGTGGGGACCCTCTAATTAAGGAAATTAAAAATGAATCCAAACCGCGAAATTGAATCGAATCGTTGAATTGTTTAAATCGAAACAATGAAATCAATTATTATAAGGTTCAATTCTGACTTCAAGAATGAAACTATTTAAATTGATTATTTGGAACCTTTAAAAATGATTAAATCCTTATTTTAATCCTTGAGAACTTAAATGTCTATATATTTGTATAAATAAATTTTAGTTTAATATTTTCCACACATATCATACTTCTAGATCTTATGATTAAAATTATTTTAATGTTTTCATGGCTTTTCTTCCCTTTTGTTCCTAAGTCTATTTCTCTCTCCACCGACAACAAAACCATTTAAAGACCAAGAAATATAAATCCACATGTCATACTTCTAGATCTTAAGTCTACTTTCATATATGGTAATGTTTTCTTTGGTTTTCCTTCTCCTTTGTTCCTAAATCTTTTTCTCTCTATCGGCAATGAAACCATCTAAAAACTGAGAAATCTAAATCAAATAATAATCGATTTTGATAAACATTTTGAAACTTTTGACTAATAAATGATTTGATTTTGGTTTTACTCATTATACATCGAACTGTATTATTAAACCGAAACCACACTGTTTGATACCCTTACCTCTAGTCTTGTTTGTTAACGTAAAAATACCAATGAATAAGAGGTGGTGACTTTCTAGTCTTATTTGCCAAGGTGGGTCCACCACAATGGTGATCAGAATGTGGGGTAGAAAAATGGAAGCCAACACCTCTCTAGATTATTATAGTAGCTAAATCCATTATTATGGTAAACTAAATCCATAATTACCTGTTTGTAATATTGGGATGAATTATGATAATTAGATCAATTATTATGGTAACTAAATCCATAATTTATTTTTATGATATTAGGATGGTTCATCACTCATATTTAACTCCCCTGTGTAGTTTTTATCTATCTTTATTTATTTAATTTAGATTTGTACTATTAATTATAATATGTGGATTCATTGTAATCTTAATTTCTCTATTTATATTATACACAAATATTCATCTAATAATAATAAGAAAATGAGATCAATTACTCTTAATCTCAGTTCGTCCTCTTTATATTTATCAAAGATTTATACCAAACACATCATCGGCCAGCAACAACCACGGTGTTTGAATGATACCTCTATAAGTGCATTTAGAACATATAATCATTTTATTTGATTGTTTCTTGTATTATTTCTAAAAGTTTTTAGATCAATGTAAAATGGGTTTTTAAAAAGAATTTAAATGTATTTTTTTAGAACGATCACTGTCTTATAAGTTTTTTTTTTTTTTTTTTTTTGATATATATACATATGAAATGATAGGATTTTATCCTTGTTGAAATAAGATATAGATTATATTAAATGGGCCCTAAATAAGATTACAAATTATTTAATGTCAATAAGGAAATTATTTTTTATAACATAAAAATAAGATAAAACAATACATAGTTGTTTCCATGTTATGAAAATATTCAGTACTTTAAAGAATATATATATAGGAAGGAGGGTTCCATCATGACTAGCATTAAGATTCTTTCCACCATATCCTAAATAATTGCTGTGGGAGTTTATGTTTGCCTTAAATTTTGGACTTAATAAGCCACCTCACTGTCTAACCATGGTTAAGAGTCATGAGTTTTTTCTCTTTCTTTAATCATGTGCTACTATGTAAATCTCGGACAGCTCTGAGGGTCTCAATTTTTAATATCAAAAATCGTATATCAAAATCAGTATCGTATCGTTTATATTGAAAGTAATGTACTGTTTTTTATTTGGTACGAAAATGATTTAGGTTTTGATATTGAATAGCAATTTGGTACAGTATAGTTTTATACAAGTATACCGATGGTATATATTGATTATACCGATTTTTCTATACCATTTTTGTATTGATTTTTATATCGTACAGGAATAAAAGCAAAACCCTCAAGGCCTAAATTAAAATCCCTATTTTGCAAATGGCTGTCGCTGGAGATTGGAGTGGTGTTGTGCTTGGTTGCTGTTTGCGAGTTTTCCTCTCCTCCTCTTTTTTTTTTGGATTTTATAGGGTTTTGGCGTCGATTTCATCCAAATCTGAAATCTAGTTTTTGTTTTTCTTCATAGAAACCATATACCAAAACCGCAATTCGTACAGTATAAAAACCATATATTATATCGGTTTAAAAATTTTCTGAACAGTCAACGGGAAATTGAATAGAATGGCTGTAGTAGTAAAATTTTACTTGTAATATTTTATATGTAAAATTATTTTGAGATAAATTATAGTAATTTTGAAGGAGAGGGAAAGACAAACTTCCTCTTCCTTCCAAGTTCCAACTATTGGAAACAAAGATTGAAAAAAAAATTATATATAAAATATTCCACCTAAGCTCCGTTTGTTTTGAAGAAAAAATTTTACAAGTAACAATTTTATATGTAAAAAAAAAAATTCAATATTTATTTTTCAAGAGGTAAAATATAATGATCTCTTTGGGATAGAAAAGGAACTTTGTCTTTCATTCTATACCATGACCTTAAACCAAACCAGATCACCAATGAGCAGAGGGTCTGGTGGGAGTGTGGGACCACTATTTTGAACCTTTTGATAGGCTAAAGACCCAAACAATGCGCCGCGGGCCTGATCACAATCACATGATGTATCATGTATATATGAAGTTATTGAATTCCTTTAGTGTTGGTAAGCAGGCAAGGACGTTGCTTTAAAACGACCGCAAGGAAATTGGACTGTAATGAAAAGTCACCGGTGGCATGTATACGTAACCTTTTAATGAAGACTAAAGAACTGACAACTCCAATTTATTCATTTACCCAAAAAATAAAACTCCATTTTATTCTCTCACCATTTAGTACCAGGTAACTGAAACCATCTTGCTACGAAAGAATTGGATCCAAAACAAACAGAATCAGATGATTCAACACAGAAAATTGACTGAGCCAGGCAGTTTTAGTTAAACCCAATTCTTTGTTTATTAAGTCTCCCAGAGAAACGATTCCTGGTTGATTCAGATCGCAATCGACGGAGACCAATCCGGCACCAAATTCCAAAATTTTAAACATTGGTTAGCCCATTACATTACTCCGGAAGCACACTCCTTACTGCACAATGGGTATCAACTTCATGGCATCACCTCCATGTTGACAAGAACACAAGGCTACTCCAATGGGCATAATCTTAAGCTATAGCACATGACAACAAGGATTTCATTATCACAATATTATTGGTAATTGGTTGCAAGTTATAACCAAGCAGACAGCAGTTAACAAAAGATTATTGAGCATAATTCCTTTTTGTCTGTATGACTACCAATTCACAAAGATACATGGAAGGAAGTCTCCATTAATCAAAGAGGAGAGAGACAATCATTTAGCACCTAATCCTCGGGATTTTGGGAGCCTGACGGCAACCAACGGATTGACGATACCCTGTGAATCTCTGCCCAAGCCCATGCCTTCAACAAATCCCATCTTAGCCATCATCTTGGATCCAAACCCTTTCGTGTGTTTCTCAAACCCTCCGAGCCCCTTCATGTGTTTCTCATATGCTGCACCTTTATCAGATTCAGCCCCTGCAGTGCCTTTCATGTGTTTCTCTAACAGCCCCTTCATGTGTTTCTCAAATGCTGCACCTTTATCAGATTCAGCCCCTGCAGTTTCTTGGGTTGGGGTGAATTCCACACCCAATCCTAGCGATTTGGGCCGTTTAATAGCTTCTATGGGCTCCAACATACCTTGCCCGTCCTTTCCTAACCCTCCACCTTCCACAAATCCCATCTTTGCCATCATTTTGGACCCGAATCCTTTTGTGTGCACCTCAAATGCACCCAGTTTTGAGGAGCTTGTGACACACTTCATTTCAGAACTGCCGCTCCCAACATTTGCATCACTAGTGATGATCTCCTCTACAGAATCAACTTTCATCACACCACTTGAGACAAATGATAAAGGTTGATTAGCATATGCTGTACTCTTCCTCCCATCTCGTTTTTTCCCACTTGAATCATTTCTTCGTTGACGGTTGTTTGAGTTCTTTGAGTGCTTGCTTGGGGCAGATTGGTGCGGTTCTGCTAGATGCAGACCACTCAGTTTTGCAGTTGTCTTGGTTCGTCTTTCCCGATTTCGAGCATTTTCTTTTGGTTTCTCATTAACCACAAAATCGGAATACTCATCACCGGCTCGTAACAGCTGGAGTTCACAATTCAGAGACATTTGAAATATCATCAATGCCTGTGGTTCCGCTCAAGAAATGGACATGCACAGATATACAAGAAGTTTTATCTATTCATTTTCTTTATCCTTGATGCCAATGCTTGCCTTGGAGAGAAAAGGATGAAAAAATAATACTAGTATATGTAGATTGCCAAGTTCAAGGTGACATAAGGTAGCTTAGACCATGAACATACTAACTTCCACTACACAAGATATTCCAGATACCCTAAGTTGATCTAGCATCTAAGCATGCAGTGTGCGGATAAGTAAGTACTATAAGTACTACAATGAGCTAGGAAAATGAGATCGAAACAACAATAATGGATTGATATGAACTGGAAAGTAGTATTGTACCGACAAGATCATTAAAAGCAAATACCTTATCCAAACGCAGTTGATCAGTTGAAGATGGCATGCATGTGTGTACAGTTCGTGTGACTGTAACAAATCTGTCAGTGGAACAGTATTTCAGATCAACCTTGAGCGTAATTGTGTCAGATCAATTTTGAACATCAGTACTACTACTCAAGCCCATGAATAATATCTACCCCTAAAACACTATACCAACTAGAAGATGAATCAGCTTTCCATAGTTCACACATAAGTGGAAAATCCAATTAGTCTAGTGAAAATATTTCATATCTAGACTGCTAAATTGCATAATAAAAAAGGGCCCAAAAATCCATTATATCAAGCAGCACAAAGTGGTCAGTTGCAAGAAAAAAGACATTGGAATACAGAAAATCTGTATTAGCACAAATATGTAGAATTGAACTAGGAGTTTGCTTTGGACTGCATTTTTTTTCTTTTCTTTTCTTATTCTTTTTGGGAGAAGAAGAGCGACATTTACTAACATATATCTTAATAAATGACTCTTAAGAGGTTCATGGTAAGTTAAAAACTACATAGATTTCATAATAAGTAGGAGGTTCAATTTTCCTACTGCCATTTCTTTTTCGCTTATCTATTTATTAAAGATGGTTCAAGGTGATATTAAATTGGCTCACAGTGACTGACTAGCAAAGGATAAGATTATTAGGTCCTTCAACAACTGGAGGACAGTAATCTCCTTTTATTTGGTTGCTACAACAGTTTCTGCTTCTTTTTATATGTAACATACATTGTTATTGAACAAAACAACAGGAAGAAGAAAAAGAAGAAAAAGAAAACACACACGTCATGTTTATCTCATAACCCCAAAAAATCAGTTTAGATAGCAACCATTAATGCAATCATACCATCAAGATAGTCTTTGCTTTGCTATTAGATGATTTTGGGCCTTGGTTTTTTAATGTTTTCACTTGTAATTGGCTCAATTATAAATCCCAAAAACATGGTCGGATGGAGTTACATTAAGTCTTTTTTCCAGAGTTCGAATATGTCTTTTGAGTTTAGTTTCATTAAGATTTCTGAAGTCGCAATTAGTTTTTAATTCCTAGCCAGTTTAGGAGTACTTTAATGATATTTTTAGTCCATTATTGGTCAAATAAGTGGTGTCTATAGTTGTATTAGGATTATTCAAGTTGTAGTGATAGGAATCAAAATTTGAGAGTTCTATATGAGCGTACGGACCGTACACTCTGGTTACATGAGTTGACTGGAATAAGTTTGATTTTTCTCAAGTGGTTTTGGTGGCTTATGAGTTGCAGCTATGTCCGAAAGCTATCTTCTCTGATCTCCTTCCATCTTTTTGTCGATTTTTCCCCCTTCATCTTCTTCTTTTTTTAGTTTACTGGTCAAGGGTACTGTTCATCATCCCATAATATGCTCTTATTTCTTTCACGGATACTGTTCATTGTCCCATTATAGTGCTTATTCCTGCTCTCTTCACTTTCTAAAGATCCCATTCAACCCTGCTATATTAGCCACCACCTTTCTTTGTAGTTCAAGTTTACAAATCCATCAATCCACGCAGTACTGCATCAACTATTCTGATAAGCCTCACAATAACATAGTACAAGTGTGTGAAGGGAAATTTTTTTATTTTTTTTTTTGGGGGGGGGGGGGGGGGGGGGGGGGGAGAGGGGAAGAAAACTACAATGTAGGTTAATACCTTTTCTTGCCAGAGCCTTGGCAACCACTCCCTAAGCGATAAATTGATGCTAGCCGTCTTACCTAAAAATATACAATAGCAGTAAAAGATTTATAGATAAGATAAAAAGCATAGAAGGATAAAAAAAAACCCTAGGTCCACAATGAAAAGCATTAGTTAAGCCCATTATATGAAGAGTACTACAAACCAGTAACCATATTTTTGCCAAAAAAAAACTTAACAGCGCCAACGGCGCCAAAATTTACAAATAGAAAAGACAACAAAATTTCAAGTCTTCAACTGGTAGTTGCAAACATAAGCATAAAAGTGCACCAAATTCACTGCTACAATTCCAGTGAAAGAATAGAAAGCAATGGTGAGCATCCAAGCATAGAGCATTACATCAAACTAATGTGCAAAATACAACATTAATAGGTACCAATATTATTAGATACCCATCCAACAAATGAACATTGAACAGTCCAAGGAATAAAAGATAAGAAATAATTCTTCAACAAAAAATTGAAGTTGCTTAAGTTCTGGAAGTCTCAAGATCTTTCATCACATTTAACAGATATTATCACCTAAAATCAACCGTAACAAAAAAGATAAACCCCAGTGCTAAATGGCCCACATACACGCAAAGCAAACAAAAATTAAACAAGGGGGGAGGGGAATTGTGATGGTTTAGAGAAGCTTAATTAATATAATGAAGAAGGGGCACGTTTTTAGTCATCAAGACAAAGTCAATCCCATAAAGGATCAAGTCGGTAAGTTAGATTTTAGTGGAAAACAATGCAAAACCTAAAATAAATACAAGAACGTAACAAAATTAATTAATTAAAGATAACAGAAAATAAGGTGTACCATGGATACATACGTGAGCAACAGGTTATTAAATAAGGCTAATCAAATCTATTTTATGACCAAATGATGTCTTACCCTATTTCCAATCATAAGAGAACTAATGACTAAGCAGCAAATCCACATTTAGTAAGGCTTATCTCCCACACAGCATCCATTCATCTCATGCAATCCAAAACAAGATCGAGAAAGCCACAAACTCCAAAATAAAGTATTAATCAAAATCCAATACCTGGGAACAATCACGGGAGTGCATGCGCTGAAAGGATAATATATCAACTTCATCCAAGACCATCTGCCTCAGTTGCTACAAGTTAAGAACCATTGCTTTGTCAGCTTTCCGGAGAATGAATATAATTGTACAAATTGAATTTTTCAATGTACAGTAAAAGAACTACAATGCATGTGTAGATGACCATATTCCAGATACCCTACCACAGCCTCCGACCGCACCCAACTCTAGGCTGCACCTCCCACAAACAGCATTAAGATGATATTTTATGGTAATTAATTGGGCAAAGCAAGCCAATAGAGGATAAGTGATGCATCTAGAATCTGGCTTCTCTTGTTAAGGTCTTCTCATGTCCCATTGGAGTGGTAAATTCTGTAGATATGGAGAGTAGGGCTTTCATTTGGTTATCAGGCAGTTGTATAGCTTGGCTTAAAAAGACTCATGACTAAGCGGAAACACCTGCTTATATTTTTCAATTGATTAATCAAAGTAACATGGATTATTCTGCTACATGACTAGAACAACGAATCCCAAGGAAGATGAGCTAGCCAACTCCAGGCGGAGAAAATCCGCAAGTGCTATCATCCATTTTTTTCAAGCTTATGGTTATGGATTTGGTTCCACCCAATTTGTTCTTTTATCTGCGTAAGGAGCTCTCTACTCCCTATTTGTTGCATTTTTTCTTCTCTAATAAACGTATTATTCATTCAATTAAAAAAAAAAAATCCAAAAGCCTGCATTCAGAAGAGGAAGAACTAAGGCCATATATGCCATGAAATGGAGAGAAAAGAAAAGGGAAAAAAAAGTAAGAAAAAAAGAAGACAAACTTTTGCTTCTTTCTCTCTTATTTCCTCTCCATTTTATGCCAAAATAACATAGCCTAAAAAATTATTTCAAAAAATATAGAAGGCTAGGGCTCTGATGTTAAGAATCCTCTTCAAAAATAAGTACCACAATCTGGTAGTACGTATAATTCATTATGGCAAAACAAAACCTCACAAGTTCCAACCCAAAAGCCTGAGCTTCAGTGTGGAGAAGACCTACCCAGGGTCATAAGTTAAGCATTTGCACACTACCAGATCAATGTTGGACTAAATCCCTCCCATTCCTGACAATGGAGTGTAAACACACACCCCCCCAAAAAAAAAAAAAAAAAAAAGAAAACAAATCATGGGCCTATGGACTGCATCAACTCCTCCCAGCTTTGAGCCATACACCCCCACATGGCTGGTCCATTAGGTTTTCATAGGGCACGATTTGGTACCCAAAAAAAAGAAAATTCTCTTTCTAAGTTCCATGATATTTGACCAATTTCCATCCTCCCCTTTGGATAAGTATACAAAAAAAAAGAAAAAAAGATGACAATAAAATAAAACAGTAAGTCAAAGCAGCAAAGAGATGGAAAACCAAACAACAAACTGTTTAACAGAATGGCTAGAATAAAAGAATCCTAGACAAAACACGAAAATAGCCTCTCCGCATTGCGGGGGTAAGGCTGCGTAAATTCTGTCCCTCCCTAGAACCTGCATTAGCAGGAGCCTTGTGCACTGGGATGCCATTTTTGTATGTATCACTTAATGCATCCAAGCGTTATAATGAGAATAAATATGAGGAAGGCTTATCTAGAAAAGGTGAAGTACAATCATTTTACCAAATTTATTTGCTCCAAATCAACACCACGGCGCATCATTCTCTCTCGGCGCTTCAAAGCAATTGTTTCTTTGCGATGTTTCTTTTTTTCACCTGAATGTAATTATTTTAAAATATATATCACAAACTGCACCAGGAAATTGAATCTCTGTGACAATAAATAGCATCAAAACAGCTACAAAAGCTACAAAAGTAATGTAAAAATAAGTGCATAAGTTGAAAGCAGGCAGTCAGAAGCAAGCCAAGTGATTGCCGAGGCAAGGCTATCAACCGAAATAGAAAATACATTGTTACACAAGGGAAAGGATCATAAATGATGGTTTATGCTTCTGAAGGTTAGACACCATAAAAATACTACAAGAAAAGTAATCAAATGAGTGGACTTCTGGGGAGGCAGGCCTGTTCATAGTTGTCAAGGCGCTAAGGCGAACCAAGGCGATGGAGGCCTGACTGGGCGCCTAGGCGACCTGGGCGCCTAGGCGACCAAGGCGCCCGCCTAGGCAACCAAGGCGCCCGCCTAGGCAACCAAGGCGCCCAATTTTCCAAGGCGACCCAAGGCAGCCTGGGCGCCTAGGTGACGCCTAGGCGACGCCTTGACAACTCCGGGCCTGTTAAGATCTTTGTGTGACTATCTGTCATGTGGTAGCTGAGATGATCACCCAACATGAGCCCACTTGAATTACCACTCCAACCACTTCCCACATGGCTAAGTTTGAGGTAATCAAACCACAGTTTCACAGATAGGAACTATTTATTCAGCCATGCTACTTTGAAAAGAAATTTACAGCACATTACTTCAAGTCAAGAATATGGTCATTTTTCTGGGTCAATATTCTACATTTCTATGGAAGTTTATACAGCAGTTGAAGGCTGGGGAAGGAGGTGGAGCAATCACCCACCACAAATTGCCACCATGTGCCCGGCCTAGCCCCCAAATTTGGTGCACAGGCACCTCCTTGTATCCACCAGTCAAATTTCAAGGCAAATGGAGTTTCCAACCATGACCAAATCATTCCTTCACGTCCTTAAAAACAAGGGAGCATTTTGCTTCCAAATTTTTGCTTGTTAATCTAAATGCAAATTCCAGAAGATAATCAAATCACAGTCCAGGGAATTGCTTACCTGGAACGCTTCTAGAATTCTTACTCCAGCGAGTCTCACGGGGCCAAGACTGAGGAAGCCGAACAGCATGCTTTTTCTTACTAGATCCCATTCTGGGATCCTTTACATATAAGATATCATCCAAAACCACTGACTGATCATTCATGGTGGGTTTGAGTCTGCCAGATACTGCTAGACTCTTCTTCCTTGATTGTGGCTTCTTCATACCATATTGCATCGATGCATTCTGTAGAGCGGCACCATGAAACTCTTCTAGACTATCATCACTGCTACTGTTTGAAGAATCATCCTCATCCGAGCCATCCAAATCCTGCTCCAGCAACCACTTAGCGTTCACTGCTCCAAAGCTCCCACCAATTCCTTTTAAGTAATCTTCAGCAACCTCATCATCAATTTCAGAACCATCATAAGAAAACATATCTTCCAAGCTACCATTTTCAGACAATTCATCTGAATCGCTTGATTGTGAAGACTCTGAACTTCTTTCATCAGTTGAACCTTGTTCATCTTCATTATCCACAAAGCCATCACTTTCCTCGTCAGAAATGTCCTCCGTATATAGTTTCAAGCCTCCAATGGACACAAATCCTGAATTCTTCTTGGGAAGCGATTTTCCAACCTTTGAAACTTCACCCTCCTGACCGTGTGCATCTCGATTGCAGCTCGTTTCAGCATTCTTTTCCTTATCCACAGAAGATGAATTGAGCCCTAGCCCTTCTCTCTCTTCATCCTTCGTAAAGGATGATCCGATCCCACTTGGAGTCGTTTCCAACTCATCGCTGAACCCCAAACCTCTGTGACAGCTCTCGCCCAGTACAAAACTCGAACCATATTCATATGTAAAATCCCCACCATTCAAGGGTTTCGCATCAGGTGTTTGGTCTACATAAGCAAGAATTTGGGTCTCCTTGTAATCACCTAAAACAATCGGCTGCAACTCATCCCCTTCACTACCTTTCAGATTGCCTCCAGTACATGATTCAGAACCCAAAAGCTCCTAAAAAAAACCACAATCAACTTAAAAACAAATAAGACCCCCCCCCTCCTGCCGGTTTCAATTGATGTAATTCCACTTTAGCCATAAAAAGTATAAGTTGGGAGGCGTAAAGAAAATCTTTACCCTAAAAAAGCATACCTGATCATTAATAACCGGGTATTCGAATCCAAAAGAATTCCCAGTACGTTTTTGCGATCCAGACTTTGAAGAAGGCCCCTCCGGACTATCGAATTTCCCGGATTTCGACACAGATTTGCCTCTCCCTCTCGAGGCTTTCCCTGCATTTTTAACAACGAAAGAAATCGAAAACAAGCATAGAAAAACATAAATGGAGACCAACATGTTTGTCCATCTGTCTCCCAGAAATTTTTACAAGAAAAGACGAAAAAGAGCACCTCGAGTTGGGACCGGCGAAGCAGAATCGTTCTGCCAATCGGATAAGAAACCGCCATCGATAAAGAGAGCTCTACCAGAACCAGCTCCACCTCTGTTCTTGCCGAACCTCCTCTTTCCTCCACCCATGGCGCGCTAGGTACTGATAAGCTTGGAACTTATGAGCTCTATGTTCTATCATTCCACATGAATTTGCAGATCAATATATGTAACCCCCAACTCTCCCTCCCCGTATCTTTGGTTCGTAGCCCGAATATACCCTCGATGCCGCTCCGTGTCATGAAGATGGACGAGTTCCGAGGATGCTTGATTGCAAAGCAAAGTACGCCAGAATACAAGTACGCAGATAATCTAAACTCAAGATTTATAATCTTAAAAGATTACGTGGCAAATTTAATCATCAGAATATTAGAAAATCAAATTTCATACCCAAATAGTCAAAATCGATAATAAAAAAATCATAATTAAATCAAGGGAAAATTTCACCCATCTATTTGACCTTTAAATCACACAACTCCTAACTTTATGGATAATATCATTCTTATTCTTATTAGTAATTTGACAAATAGAAAAATAAAATCACTCAATTACCTTTTTAAATAAATTGACAACAAAATAATAATTTTGCAATCAAATTTATAATCAAATTTATCGTTTCTTATCATTAGCAGTAATTCCACAACAAACAATGTACGTCTTGAATAATAAAACGAACAAAGAAAGCGAATAAGAAATTTCAAAAGCAGAGTAATACTAGGATCAAATTGGCTTATCACCCACCCCAAAAAAAATGTAGGATAAACTGATCAAACTAAGAGAACAAGCATCATAAATTGAAGCAAAATAATACTTAGTAATTTATTTATAACAGCATAAAATTTCTGTTTTTATTAATGAAGTGAAAAACAGAGAAGATCATTTTTCCTGAATGTCCTAACTCTATTAACATAGACCAACAGTTCTGAACCAAGTCCAAAACCTTATCCCCGATTTTCCAGGGGGTGACATTTTTCCCAATCGATTCAACGATTCCAGAACACTCAAGGCCTAGATAAGGATTTGCTCCTTTTGGAGGAGGATGCAATCTTATCCTTTAAATAGTATCAGCTCTGCTCAGTGCAGTGGCCTCGATCTTAATAAACGGTTCTTCTTTCACTTCCTTTATCTTGCGCGATGAAGGTAAACCGTACTTATTAGGTTATGTATTTTTAAAGAACTATTTCACTTCCTTATTTTGAAAAAACCATTTCACTTCTTTTGTTTTGCATGATGAAGGTAAACAATACTAGGTTTTGTAAATTTGTTTTTTATGAGAGAGTAAAACAGTAAGTTACTATTGACTAAAGGGTAATTTCATCATTATATTATTTTCACATCATCACTTAACAAACAAGTCTGATAAGTCTGGATCTATGTGATATATATTTAATATTTGAGGGGTGATGGGTGATATTATTGGCAAAGTTGGGGGTTCGGTAATTTAAAGGGAAAGTACCCCGGGTGCGGCGGGGGCATCTTTTTATGTATTTTTCAGCTATTTATAAATCGACATCAATTCTTAATTTTTTCGGACCTCCCTTGTGTGTTTGGCGAGATGATATGACATCCCCATTAATTTACAAACTGTTAAACTTAACTCTATTCCGTTAATTGTCCTCCATTAAATTACGATGTACATACTATCATAATAAATACGATCAAAACAAAAAAGAGATGTTAATTAATCAAAGGTCCAACTGATCACCTCGTCTATATTGTAAATATGCAGTGACGAATAATCCAGCCAAAGTAATAGGAATTAGACCTAACACGATTCCAAATAGAAAAACTTCAATCATTTCGATTTGTTTGAATTTAGTTTGAAAGGGGAAAAAGAAAGGTAATATTGTCAAAATTGTCCTAATGAATGAGTGAAGTTGTTTTTCTAACCTTCACATTTAAACATTTTTTTTCCTATGCTTTATAACTGGATCCTAACATAGTTGTCAATGCGTCACCTAGGCGTCCATGGGTGATCCAAGGGCCTGGGCACTAGAGTGCCTTGTTAGTATTGAAAAGGCGACCGCCCAGGCTCTCTGGGCATCTCCTAGGCGTAGCCTTGGGCGCCTTGGACACCCAGAATGCCTAGGCGATCGCCTTGGGCCTTATGTATGTTTTTTTTTTTCTTCACAAGATTTATTAGGCTAGGCAGGAAGAATATTTATCAGGCAGTACTTATTTATGACTAATATCATTTAAGTAAATATTTCTTTAATTTTATATTTTATTTATTTAAGATATTATTCATAAATAAACAAATACCCCGCATTTGAATCCAATAAAAATAGTCTAAAATTTAAATTCTAAAAAGATAAAAAAATCAACCCTCAAGTTCAAGAACAAAAATTGTATTTTTGGGTGGGGGGTAATTTTTAACTTCCAAATGCTAGGTTTTTTTCTAAATATAAAATTTTTATAAATTTTATTATAGTAAAGCATCACTAAAAACTAAGAGCGTGCCAAAATAATCTTTTGCTTTAATGCCCAAAAAATAATTTACATTCAGACGACTTTAAACAACATTCGCGTACTCCGAACAAGGTTTGACCGGAGTGTAACTCCTTCATTATAACTTGAATTTAAGCAATCTCAGATTTGTTGAAAAACTGATTATTTTAACTTTGCAATGAATTCAAGATTGCTTATATCCAAACTACATTAAAGGAGTTACGCTCCAGTCAAATTTGTTAGAAGTATGCAAATGTTAGTCATAAATATTTTTTTTATAACCTATACTTTGTTCATTATTTGTTGCCTTGTTAGTTTTCTCATATTAATTAATTTATGTCTTAAATATTAATTATTTATATAGAATGTTGCATATACATTAATATTACTATAGCATTAATATTTAAAAAAAAAAAATACACTGGGAACGCCTTGGTCACCTAGGCAACGCCTAAGCGCCCAGGATGACCCCAAAAGCCTTGGATCGCCTTGTCACCTTGACAACTATGGACCATAATGCTCTCATGCTGAGGTTTCAACATGAGGAAGTTAGCTACAGCTTGATGAGTGACACCTAGCACCTCCTTGATTGTGAGGTCATATGAACAAGATGGTAAGCTAGCTTCATTGAACCGCAACAACACACTGGAAAAAGAGAGAAGGTAAGCATAAACAAAGAACCTAAGAAAAGCGTAAAAAAAATTGTTATCCAAAAAAAGGCATACCTGATCATTAGTAAACGGGCAGTTGAATCCAAAAAAAATCCTAATATGTTTTTGCGATCCACAATTTGAAGAAAACCCCTCTTCAAGACTGTCATCACTATTACTGTCTGAAGAGTCACTTCATCTGAGTCATCCAAAGCTTGCTCCAGCAATAACTTAGCGTTCACTACTTCAAAACTCCCACCAATTCCTTTCAAGTAATCTTGAGCAACATCATCATCAGTTTTGGAACCATCATCAGAAAACATTTATTCCAAGTTACCATTTTCAGATAATTCATGTGAATCGCTTGACTGTGAAGACTTTGAGCTTCTTTCTTCAGTTGAACCTTCTTCATCTTCCTTACCCATAAAGCCATCACTTTAAAGAAGGCCCCTCTTCATCAGTTGAACCTTCTTCATCTTCATTACTAGTACATTTTTGCGATCCACACTTTGAGAAAGGCATATCTTCAAGACTGTCATCACTGCTACCATTTGAATAATTAATTTCATTCAAGCCATCCAAAACCTGCTCCAGCAATCACTTAGCATTCACTGCTCCAAAGTCCCCCCCCCCCTCCCCAATTCCTTCTAAGTAATCTTCAGCAACCTCGTCATCAATTCAAAAACATCATCCGAAAATATTTCTTCCAAGTTAACATTTTAAGACAATTCATCTGAATCACTTTATTGTGAAGACTCTGAGCTTCATTCATTAGTTGAACCTTTTTCATCCTCATTACCCATAAAGCCATCACTTTGATTAAGGACCCACTTCATCAATTGAACCTTTTTTTCATTTTCATTCCCAATACATTTTTGCAATCCACACTTTCAAAAATGTCCCTTTTCAAAACTATCATCACTACTACCGTTTAAAGAATCATCTTCATCTGAGCCATCCAAAGCCTGATCCAACAATCACTTAACATTCACTGCTCCAAAGTTCCCCCCAATTTTGTTTAAGTAATCTTCAGCAACCTTATTCATCAATTTAGAACCATCATCAGAAAACATTTCTTTCAAACTACCATTTTCAAACAATTTATCTGAATTATTTAACAATGAAGACTCTAAAAGCTTCTTTCATCAGTTGAACCTTTTTTTATTTTCATTATATATGAACCAATCACTTTAAAAAAGGACCATCTTCATCAGTTGAACCTTCTTCATCTTCATTCTCAGTACGTTTTTGTGATCCACACTTTGAAGAAGGCCCCTTTTCTAGACTGTCATCACTGCTACTGTTTAATAAACCTTTTCAACTGAGTCATCAAAAGTCTGCTCCATCAATTACTTAGCATTGACTGCTCTAGAATTCCCCCTAATTTCATCCAAGTAATTTTCAACAACCTCATCATCAATTCGGAACCATCATCAGAAAACATTTATTGAAAAAAAATCAGCTACCCCCCATAATAGTTTTGAAACATCACCTACCACCCCTACCTTTAAAAAAACATTAACTACTCCCAAGTAATTGACGGAGGAGACAGAAATCAGTGTTAGACATTTTTACCCTTTTTGTTTTAATTGAAAATTTTTAAAAGCTAATAAAATTACTAATATAACCCTTCTCTTTCCTTTCCTCTCTCCCTTCCTCATTATTCGGTAGTTTTCTGCAATTACTTGTAACTACTAAATAGAAAAATATACGAAGAGAAGAAGAAATTTCTCCTGTCTTTGTTGTTCGACTGGTTCTCTCTGAAGCGATATAAGGATTCGAGAACTAATCAATCACTTTGTAGTTCTTGGATTCAAAAGCTTTCGATTCAGGGCATTTGAAATCTGAAAAAGAAATTTACCTTGTTCACCTACTTCACCAGTCTCTCTAATCATTGTTCCTGGTGCCACCAAAAGAGCCAAGTACGTGGCTATCATCCCCACTCATAGCAGCAACTCCCATAACATAATTACCAGTACCACCCTATGTGTTGCCGCCAACATAGCCTCCAGCACCTTCTAAATTGATTCCACCGCTTCTTCTTCTTTTCCTTCGCAATATGTGAATCTGAGTAAAAGAACCGCTACCTATGAATATTTGGGTTACCAAAGGCTTGCCACAATCACTCAGAAAAGAATCCTTTAAAAGAACATGAGCAAAATGATGTTGATCTCTATCGTTTCAGATATGAGATGCCACCAAACTATAACACTTCCAATGATGAGAATACATCACTTCACTTTCAACCGTACATTTACAAAAATGTAGCAAGCCCAACCTGTTGCAGATTTGCAGGAAACTGATCACAGAACTTGACTGCAAACCACCAATATCGAACAGAGCAGAAATTAACAACGATGACTGACCAAGGAGAATGAAGAGGAGTAAGGTTTATTAGAATAAAATTATACTCACCAAGAAAAAATTTAATCGACCCTGTCATAATGAGATCAGGATCAAAGAGCCAATACTTTTCTTAAAGAAATCACCACCTCTGATCGAAAATCACACCATAATGGGAACTAGAAAAATGAACCGTATGAGGCTCAAATGATCAATCAAACTCCTGCTGTAATTTTTCCTTTGACTTTCTCCTCCCTTGGCATCTACTGTCAAACCTCTCCAACACTCTTCTTCTTAATCAAAACCGAAACTCGTAATCTGCTTGATCACTTGATCTTCTTGATTGTCCAAAATTTTTCCTCCCAAGTCCCTCAGTAAGGATGGCAACTACAATGAAATCGAAACTCGTAATCCGCACATCTGCCCCATCTTTTTCTCCTATCAAGCAGAAGGGTTTGTACTCAGAAAGAAAAAGAAGGTGGAGGAGAAGAAGAAACGAGATTTAGAGATTTGAGGTTTTATCTCCCTTAAGTGAAGGAGGATAAAAACGTCTTTCAACATATCTTTTAGGGTATTATTGTCCAACTCAAATTCACTTTTGGATGACATCAGGAACTAATGGGATTCGTTAAACGGAATGGATCTATTTGATTAATGGTGGTAAATGTTTAGGTGGTAGTTAATGTTTTTTGAAAGGTGTGGGTGGTAGGTGATGTTTCGAAACTATTATGGGGGGTAGCTGATTTTTTTCTTCTTATAAACTATAATTTTCTAATAATTCATCTAAATTGTGTAACTGTGAAGACTCTGAGCTTCTTTCATCAGTTGAACCTTCTTTATAATTATTACCCACAAAGCCATCATTTTGAAAAAGGTCCTTCTTCATCAGTTGAATCTTCTTTATTTTCGTTCCTAGTATGTTTTTATGATCCACACTTTCAAAAATGTCCCTCTTCAAGACTATCATCACTGCTACTGTTTAAAGAATCATCTTCATCCGAGCCATCCAAAGTCTGATTCAACAATCACTTAGCATTCACTGCTCCAAAGTTTTCCTCAATTCCTTTCAATTAATCTTCAACAACCTTATTCATTAATTCTAAACCATTTTCAGATAATTTATTTGAATTGCTTGACAGTGAAGACTCTAAGCTTCTTTTATCAGTTGAAACTTCTTTATCTTTATTATACACAAAGCTATCACTTTGAAGAAAGACCCTCTTCATCAGTTGAACCTTCTTCATCTTCATTCCCAGTATATTTTTGTGATCCACATTTTGAAGAAAATACCTTTTCAAAATAGTCATCACTGCTACTGTTCGAATAATCATCTTCGTTCAAGCCATTCGAAGCCTACTCTAGCCACCACTCTCATTGTTCTAAAGCTCCCACCATTTCCTTTTGAGTAATCTCTACTAACATCTTCATCAATTTCTAAACCATCATCAGAAAATATTTATTCCAAGATATCATTTTCAGACAATTCATCTGAATCGCTTGAATGTGAAGACTATGAGCTTCTTTCATCATTAAACCTTCATCTTCATTACTTACAAAGCCATCACTTTGAAGAAGGTCTCTCTTCATCAGTTGAAGCTTTTCCATCTTTATTGCCAGTATATTTTTAAGATCCACACTTCAAAGAAAGCCCCTCTTCAAGACTATCATCACTGCTATTGTTTGAAGAATCATTTTCGTCCTAGCCATACAATGCCTGCTCCAGCAATCACTTAGCGTTCATTGCTCCAAAGCTCCCATCGATTCCTTACGAGTAATCTTGAGCAACCTCATCATCAATTTCAGAACCATCATCAGAACACATTTCTTCCAACCTACCATTTTCAGACAATTCATCTGAATCGCCTGACTATGAAGAATTTGAACTTCTTTCATCAGTTAAACCTTCTTCATCTTCATTACCCACAAAGCCATCTCATTGAAGAACGCCCCTCTTCATTAGTTGAACCTTCTTCATCTTCATTCTCAGTACGTTGTTATGATCCACACTTTGAAGAAAGCCCCTCTTCAAGACTATAATCACTGCTATCGTTTGAAGAATCATCTTCATTCGAATCATCCAAAGCTTACTCCAACTATCACTTATTGTTCACTGCTCCAAAGTTCCCCCCAATTTTTTAAGTAATCTTCAGTAACCTCGTCATCAATTTTAGAATCGTCATCAAAAAAATATTTCTTCAAAGCCACCATCTTCAGACAGTTCATCTAATTCATTTGACTATGAAAACTCTTTGTTTCTTTCATCAGTTGAACCATCTTCATCTTCATTATCCAAAAACCATCACTTTGAAAAAGGCCCCTCGTCATCAATTAAACCATCTTCATCTTGAATCCCAATACGTTTTTGCAATCTACACTTTAAAGAATGCCCCTCTTTAAGAATGTCATCACTGCTACTGTTTGAAGAATCATCTTCATTGGAGCCATCCAAAGCTTGCTCTAGCAACCACTCAGCATTCACAACTTCAAAGCTCCCACCTATTCCTTCTGAGTATTCTTCAGCAACCTCATCATCAATTTCAGAACCATCATCAGAAAATAATTTTTCCAAGCTACCATTTTCAAACAATTTATCTGAATCGCTTGAATGTGAAGACTCTAAGCTTCTTTTATCAATTGAACATTCTTTATCTTCCTTATCCACAAAGCCATCACTTTGAAGAAGGCCCATCTTTATCAGTTGAATCATCCTAATCTCCATTCCCAATACATCTTTGCGATCCATACTTTGAAAAAGGCCCCTCTTCAAGACTGTCATAACTGCTACTGTTTGAAGAACCATCTTCATCCGAGCAATCCAAAGCCTGCCTTAACAATTACTTAGCGTTCACTGCTCTAGAGTTCTCCCCAATGCCTTCCAAGTAATCTTCAGGAACCTCGTCATCAATTCAGAGCCATGATTAGAAAACATTTTTTTCAAGCTATCATTTTTTGACAATTCATCTGAATCGCATGACTGTGAAGACTCTGAGCTTCTTTTATTAGTTGAACCTTATTCATCTTCATTATACAAAAAATCATTACTTTAAAGAAGGATCCTCTTCATTAGTTGAACCTTCTTCATCTTCACTCCCAGTACGATTTTGTGATCCACATTTTGATGAAGGTCCCTCTTCAAGACAATCATCATTGCTACTGTTTGAATAATCATCTTTATCTGAGCTATACAATGCCTACTCTAGCCACCAATCAATGATCACTAGTCTATAACTCCCACCAATTCTTTTCAAGTAATTTTTAGCAACCTCGTCACCAATTTCAGAACCATCATCAGTAAACATTTCTTCCAAGCTACCATTTTTAGACAATTGATATAAATCGCTTAACTGTAAAGTCTCTAAGCTTCTTTTATGAGTTGAACCTTATTCATCTTCCTTACCCACAAAGCCATCACTTTGAAAAATACCCTTTTTCATTAGTTAAACCTTATTCATCTTCATTTCCAGTACATTTTTGTGATCCACACTTTGAAGAAAGCCCCTCTTCAAGAATGACATTACTACTACTGTTTGAAGAATCATCTTCGTTTGAGCCATCCAAATCTTGCTCCAACAACCACTAAGCTTTCATTGCTCTAAAGTTCCCACCGAGTCCTTCCAAGAAATCTCAAACAAACTCCTCATCAATTTTGGAACCATAATCAGAATACATTTCTTACAAGCTATCATTTTCAGACAATTCATCTGAATCGCTTGACTGTGAAGACTTTGAACTACATTCATCAATTGAATCTTTTTCATCCTCATTACTCACAAAGCCATCACTTTAAAAAAGGCCCCTCTTCAAGATTATCATCACTGTTACTGTTCGAATAATCATCTTTATCCGAGCTATCTAAAGCCTGCTACAGCAACCGTTTAGTGTTCACTGCTCCAAAGCTCCCACCAATTCCTTCTAAGTAATATTTAGCAACCTTGTCATCAATTTCAGAACCATCATCAAACAATATTTCTTTCAAGCTACCATTTTTTGACAATTCATCTGAATCGCTTAATTATGAAGACTTTAAGCTTCTTTCATTCGTTGAACCATCATTACCCACAAAGCCATCACTGTGAAGAAGGCCATTATTCTTTAGTTGAACATTCTTCATCTTCATTCCTGTACGTTCTTGTGAACCACACTTTTAAAAAGACCCTCTTTAACACTGTCATTATTGTTACTATTTCAAGAATCATCTTCATCCAAGCCATCTAAAGCTTGCTCCAATAACCACTTAGGGTTCACTACTCCAAAGTTCCACTCAATTTTTTTCAAGTAATCTTGAGCAACATCATCATCAATGCGGAACCATCATCAAAATACATTTCTTCCAAACTACCATTTTTTAACAATTCATCTTAATCGCATAACTGTGAAGACTCAGAGCTTCTTTAATCAGTTGAACCTTCATCTTCATTACCTACACATTGAAGAAGTTCCCTCTTCATCAGTTGAACCTTCTTCATCTTCATTCTAGTATATTTTTTCGATCCATAAATATGAAAAAGACCCCTCTTCAAGACGGTCTACTATTTGAATAGCCATTTTCATTCGAGCTGTTCAAGACTAGCTCCATCAATTACTAAGCGTTCGCTGCTCCAAAACTCTCACCAATTTTTTCTAAGTAATCTTCAAAAACCTTGTTATCAATTTCAAAACTATTATCAGAAAACATTTCTTCCAAGCTACCATTTTTAGATAATTCATTTAAACAGCTTAATTGAGAAAACTCTGAGCTTCTTTCATTAGTTAAATCTTCTTCATCTTCATTATCCACGAAGCCATTACTTTGAAGAAGGTCCCTCTTATCAGTTGAACATTCTTCATCTTCATTCTAAGTATGTTTTTGCAATCCATATTTTGAAAAACACCCCTCTTTAAGACTGTCATTACTACTACTGTTTGAGAGATCATCTTCATCCGAGCCATCTAAGCCTGCTCCAGCCACTACTCAGCGTTCACTGCTCTAAAACTCTAGTAAATTCTTTTCAAGTAATCTTTAGGAACCTCATCATCAATTTTGAAACCATCATTAGAAAACATTTCCTCCAAGCTATAATTTTCAGACAATTGATTTGATTCGCATGACTGTAAAGACTTTGAGCTTCTTTCATCAGTTGAACCTTTTTTTATCTTTATTACCCACAAAGTCATCACTTTGAAGAAGAACCCTTTACATCAGTTAAACCTTTTTTATGTTCATTCCAAATATATTGTTGCGATCCATACTCTAAAGAAGACCCCTCTTCAAGATTGCCATCACTACTACTGTTTGAAGAATCAGCTTCATCCAAAACCTACTCTTGCAATCACTTAGTGTTCACTGCTCCATAGTTCCCCGCAATCCTTTCAAGTAATCTTCAGCAACCTCGTCATAAATTAAAAACCATCATCAAAAAGCATTTCTTTTAAGTTACCATTTTCAGCTAATTCATCTGAATCTCTTAATTGTGAAGATTCTAAGCTTTTTTCATTATTTGAACATTCTTCATCTTCGTTACCCACAAAGCCATTACTTTGAAAAAGACCCTCTTCATCAGTTGAACTTTCTTCATCTTCATTCCCAGTACATTTTTGTGATCCATACTTTGAAAAAGTCTCCTCTTCAAGACTGTCATCACGGCTAGTTTTTGAAGAATCACCTTCATCAAAGCTTTCCAAATCCCGCTCCAGCAACCACTCAGTGTTCATGGCTCAAAGATCCCATGAATTCCTTTTAAGTAATCTTCAGCAACCTCACCATCAATTTCGAAACCATCATCAAAAAATATTTCTTTAAACTATCATTTTTAGATAATTCATCTGAATCACTTGATTGTGAAGACTCTGAGCTTATTTCATTAGTTAAATCTTATTCATCATCATTACCCACAAGGCCATCACTTTAAAGAAGACGTCGGCCCTCTTCATCAGTTGAACCTTATTCATCTTCATTTCGAGTACATTTTTACGATCCACATTTTGAAGAAGACCCCTCTTCGTGACTGTCATCACTGCAACTGTTTGAAAAATCTTCTTCTGAGCCTTCCAAAGCCTGCTCCAGCAATCACTTAGTGTTTACTGCTCCATAGTTTTTCTCAATTCCTTTCAAGTAAGTAATCTTCAGCATCCTAAACCATCATTAGAAAAACATTTATTCTAAGCCATCATGTTCAGACAATTTATCAGAATCGCTTGAATATGAAGACTCTCAACTTCTTTCATTAGTTGAACCTTCTTCATCACCCTTACCCACCATCACTTTGAAGAAGACCCTCTTCATCAGTTGATCCTTCTTCATCTTCATTCCTAGTATGTTTTTATGATCCATACTTTAAAGAAGGCACCTCTTCAAGACAGTCATTACTACTACTGTTTGAAGAATCATCTTCATCCGAACCATTAAATTCTTGCACAAGCCACTACTCAGCATCCACTGCTCCAAAATCCCATAAATTCCCATAACATCATCATCAATGTGGAACCATCATCAAAATACATTTCTTCCAAACTACCATTTTCTAACAATTCATCTTAATCCATAACTGTGAAGACTCAGAGCTTCTTTAATCAGTTGAACCTTCATCTTCATTACCCACACATTGAAGAAGTTTTCTCTTCATCAGTTGAACCTTCTTCATC
Organism: Protea cynaroides; assembly: GCA_028583415.1. Lineage (NCBI taxonomy): Eukaryota > Viridiplantae > Streptophyta > Magnoliopsida > Proteales > Proteaceae > Protea > Protea cynaroides. The sequence continues at coordinate 91,379,131 of CM053274.1, forward strand.
TTCATTCAAGTATATTTTTCTGATCCATAAATATGAAGAAGACCCCTCTTCAAGACGGTCTACTATTTGAATAGCCATTTTCATTCGAGCCATCCAAAGCCGGATCCATCAATCACTAAGCGTTCGCTGCTCCAAAACTCCCACCAATTTTTCTAAGTAATCTTCAAAAACCTTGTTATCAATTTCAAAACTATTATCTGAAAACATTTCTTCCAAGCTACCATTTTTAGATAATTCATTTAAACAGCTTAATTGAGAAAACTCTGAGCTTCTTTCATTAGTTAAATCTTCTTCATCTTCATTATCCACGAAGCCATTACTTTGAAGAAGGTCCCTCTTATCAGTTGAACTTTCTTCATCTTCATTCAAAGTACGTTTTTGCAATCCATATTTTGAAGAACACCCCTCTTTAAGACTGTCATTACTACTACTGTTTGAAGAATCATCTTCATCCGAGCCATCTAAGCCTGCTCCAGCCACTACTCAACGTTCACTGCTCTAAAACTCTCGTAAATTCTTTTCGAGTAATCTTTATGAACCTCATCATCAATTTTGAAACCATCATTAGAAAACATTTCTCCAAGCTATAATTTTCAGACAATTGATTTGAATCGCATGACTGTAAAGACTTTGAGCTTCTTTCATCAGTTGAACCTTCTTTATCTTTATTACCCACAAAGTCATCACTTTGAAGAAGAATCATTTATATCAGTTAAACCTTTTTTATGTTCATTCCAAGTATATTGTTGCGATCCATACTCTAAAGAAGACCCCTCTTCAAGATTGCCATCACTACTACTGTTTGAAGAATCAGCTTCATCCAAAACCTACTCTTGCAATCACTTAGTGTTCACTGCTCCATAGTTCCCCACAATCCTTTCAAGTAATCTTCAGCAACCTCGTCATAAATTAAAAACCATCATCAAAAAGCATTTCTTTTAAGTTACCATTTTCAGCTAATTCATCTGAATCTCTTAATTGTGAAGATTCTAAGCTTTTTTTAATTATTTGAACCTTCTTCATCTTCGTTACCCACAAAGCCATTATTTTGAAAAAGACCCTCTTCATCAGTTGAATTTTCTTCATCTTCATTACCAGTACATTTTTGTGATCCATACTTTGAAAAAGTCTCCTCTTCGAGACTGTCATCACTGCTAGTTTTGAAGAATCACCTTCATCAAAGCTTTCCAAATCCCGCCCCAGCAACCACTCAGTGTTCATGGCTCAAAGATCCCATGAATTCATTTTAAGTAATCTTCAGCAACCTCACCATCAATTTCGAAACCATCATCAAAAAATATTTCTTTAAACTATCATTTTTAGATAATTCATCCAAATCACTTGATTGTGAAGACTCTATTGCTTTATTTCATTAGTTAAATCTTCTTCATCATCATTACCCACAAGGCCATCACTTTAAAAAGACGTCGGCCCTCTTCATCAATTGAACCTTATTCATCTTCATTTCAAGTACATTTTTATGATCCACATTTTGAAGAAGACCCCTCTTCGTGAATGTCATCATTTGCATCCTGTTTGAAAAAATCTTCTTACGAGCCTTCCAAAGCTTGCTCCAGCAATCACTTAGTGTTTACTGCTCCATAGTTTTTCTCAATTCCTTTCAAGTAATCTTCAGCATCCTAAACCATCATTAGAAAAACATTTATTCTAAGCCATCATTTTCAGACAATTTATCTGAATCGCTTGAATATGAAGACTCTCAACTTCTTTCATTAGTTGAACCTTCTTCATCACCCTTACCCACCATCACTTTGAAGAAGACCCTCTTCATCAGTTGATCCTTCTTCATCTTCATTCCTAGTATGTTTTTATGATCCATACTTTAAAGAAGGCACCTCTTCAAGACAGTCATTACTACTACTGTTTGAAGAATCATCTTCATCCGAACCATTAAATTCTTGCACAAGCCACTACTCAGCATCCACTGCTCCAAAATCCCATAAATTCCCATAACATCATCATCAATGTGGAACCATCATCAAAATACATTTCTTCCAAACTACAATTTTCTAACAATTCATCTTAATCCATAACTGTGAAGACTCAGAGCTTCTTTAATCAGTTGAACCTTCATCTTCATTACCCACACATTGAACAAGTTCCCTCTTCATCAGTTGAACCTTCTTCATCTTCATTCTAGTATATTTTTTCGATCCATAAATATGAAGAAGACCCCTCTTCAAGACGGTCTACTATTTGAATAGCCATTTTCATTCGAGCTGTTCAATACGAGCTCCATCAATCACTAAGCGTTCGCTGCTCCAAAACTCCCACCAATTTTTTCTAAGTAATCTTCAAAAACCTTGTTATCAATTTCAAAACTATTATCTGAAAACATTTCTTCCAAGCTACCATTTTTAGATAATTCATTTAAACAGCTTAATTGAGAAAACTCTGAGCTTCTTTCATTAGTTAAATCTTCTTCATCTTCATTATCCACGAAGCCATTCCTTTGAAGAAGGTCCCTCTTATCCGTTGAACTTTCTTCATCTTCATTCTAAGTACGTTTTTGCAATCCATATTTTGAAGAATACCCCTCTTTAAGACTGTCATTACTACTACTGTTTGAAGAATCATCTTCATCCGAGCCATCTAAGCCTGCTCCAGCCACTACTCAGCGTTCACTGCTCTAAAACTCTCGTAAATTCTTTTCGAGTAATCTTTAGGAACCTCATCATCAATTTTGAAACCATCATTAGAAAACATTACCTCCACGCTATAATTTTCAGACAATTGATTTGAATCGCATGACAGTAAAGACTTTGAGCTTCTTTCATCAGTTGAACCTTCTTTATCTTTATTACCCACAAAGCCATCCCTTTGAAGAAGAACCCTTTACATCAGTTAAACCTTTTTTATGTTCATTCCAAGTATATTTTTGCGATCCATACTCTGAAGAAGACCCCTCTTTAAGATTGCCATCACAACTAATGTTTGAAGAATCATCTTCATCCAAAGCCTACTCTTGCAATCACTTAGTGTTCACTGCTCCATAGTTCCCCCCAATCCTTTCAAGTAATCTTCAGCAACCTCGTCATAAATTGAAAACCATCATCAAAAAGTATTTCTTTTAAGTTATCATTTTCAGCTAATTCATCTGAATCTCTTAATTGTGAAGATTCTAAGCTTTTTTAATTATTTGAACCTTCTTCATCTTCGTTACCCACAAAGCCATTATTTTGAAAAAGACCCTCTTCATCAGTTGAATTTTCTTCATCTTCATTACCAGTACATTTTTGTGATCCATACTTTGAAAAAGTCTCCTCTTCAAGACTGTCATCACTGCTAGTTCTTGAAGAATCACCTTCATCAAAGCTTTTCAAATCCCGCTCCAGCAACCACTCAGTGTTCATGGCTCAAAGATCCCATAAATTCCTTTTAAGTAATCTTCAGCAACCTCACCATCAATTTCGAAACCATCATCAAAAAATATTTCTTTAAACTATCATTTTTAGATAATTCATCTGAATCACTTGATTGGGAAGACTCTGAGCTTATTTCATTAGTTAAATCTTCTTCATCATCATTACCCACAAGGCCATCACTTTAAAAAAGACGTCAACCCTCTTCATCAGTTGAACCTTATTCATCTTCATTTCGAGTACATTTTTACGATCCACATTTTGAAGAAGGCCCCTCTTCATGACTGTCATCACTGCAACTGTTTGAAAAATCTTCTTCTGAGCCTTCCAAAGCCTGCTCCAGCAATCACTTAGTGTTTACTGCTCCATAGTTTTTCTCAATTCCTTTCAAGTAATCTTCAGCATCCTAAACCATCATTAGAAAAACATTTATTCTAAGCCATCATTTTCAGACAATTTATCTGAATCGCTTGAATATGAAGACTCTCAACTTCTTTCATTAGTTGAACCTTCTTCATCACCCTTACCCACCATCACTTTGAAGAAGACCCTCTTCATCAGTTGATCCTTCTTCATCTTCATTCCTAGTATGTTTTTATGATCCATACTTTAAAGAAGGCACCTCTTCAAGACAGTCATTACTACTAGTACTGTTTGAAGAATCATCTTCATCCGAACCATTAAATTCTTGCACAAGCCACTACTCAGCATCCACTGGTCCAAAATCCCATAAATTCCCATAACATCATCATCAATGTGGAACCATCATCAAAATACATTTCTTCCAAACTACCATTTTCTAACAATTCATCTTAATCCATAACTGTGAAGACTCAGAGCTTCTTTAATCAGTTGAACCTTCATCTTCATTACCCACACATTGAACAAGTTCCCTCTTCATCAGTTGAACCTTCTTCATCTTCATTCTAGTATATTTTTTCGATCCATAAATATGAAGAAGACCCCTCTTCAAGACGGTCTACTATTTGAATAGCCATTTTCATTCGAGCTGTTCAATACGAGCTCCATCAATCACTAAGCGTTCGCTGCTCCAAAACTCCCACCAATTTTTTCTAAGTAATCTTCAAAAACCTTGTTATCAATTTCAAAACTATTATTAAAAAACATTTCTTCCAAGCTACCATTTTTAGATAATTCATTTAAACAGCTTAATTGAGAAAACTCTGAGCTTCTTTCATTAGTTAAATCTTCTTCATCTTCATTATCCACGAAGCCATTACTTTGAAGAAGGTCCCTCTTATCAGTTGAACTTTCTTCATCTTCATTCTAAGTACGTTTTTGCAATCCATATTTTGAAGAACACCCCTCTTTAAGACTGTCATTACTACTACTGTTTGAAGAATCATCTTCATCCGAGCCATCTAAGCCTGCTCCAGCCACTACTCAGCGTTCACTGCTCTAAAACTCTCGTAAATTCTTTTCGAGTAATCTTTAGGAACCTCATCATCAATTTTGAAACCATCATTAGAAAACATTTCCTCCAAGCTATAATTTTCAGACAATTGATTTGAATCGCATGACTGTAAAGACTTTGAGCTTCTTTCATCAGTTGAACCTTCTTTATCTTTATTACCCACAAAGCCATCACTTTGAAGAAGAACCCTTTACATCAGTTAAACCTTTTTTATGTTCATTCCAAGTATATTTTTGCGATCCATACTCTGAAGAAGACCCCTCTTCAAGATTGCCATCACTACTACTGTTTGAAGAATCATCTTCATCCAAAGCCTACTCTTGCAATCACTTAGTGTTCACTGCTCCATAGTTCCCCCCAATCCTTTCAAGTAATCTTCAGCAACCTCGTCATAAATTCAAAACCATCATCAAAAAGCCTTTCTTTTAAGTTATCATTTTCAGCTAATTCATATGAATCTCTTAATTGGGAAGATTCTAAGCTTTTTTCATTATTTGAACCTTCTTCATCTTCGTTACCCACAAAGCCATTACTTTGAAAAAAACCATCTTCATCAGTTGAACTTTCTTCATCTTCATTCTCAGTACATTTTTGTGATCCATACTTTGAAAAAGTCTCCTCTTCAAGACTGTCATCACTGCTAGTTTTTGAAGAATCACCTTCATCAAAGCTTTTCAAATCCCGCTCCAGCAACCTCTCAGTGTTCATGGCTCAAAGATCCCATGAATTCTTTTTAAGTAATCTTCAGCAACCTCACCTTCAATTTCGAAACCATCATCAAAAAAAATATTTCTTTAAACTATCATTTTTAGATAATTCCTCTGAATTACTTGATTGTGAAGACTCTGAGCTTATTTCATTAGTTAAATCTTCTTCATCATCATTACCCACAAGGCCATCACTTTAAAGAAGACGTCGACCCTCTTCATCAGTTGAACCTTATTCATCTTCATTTCGAGTACATTTTTACGATCCACATTTTGAAGAAGGCCCCTCTTCATGACTGTCATCACTGCAACTGTTTGAAAAATCTTCTTCTGAGCCTTCCAAAGCCTGCTCCAGCAATCACTTAGTGTTTACTGCTCCATAGTTTTTCTCAATTCCTTTCAAGTAATCTTCAGCATCCTAAACCATCATTAGAAAAACATTTATTCTAAGCCATCATTTTCAGACAATTTATCTGAATCGCTTGAATATGAAGACTCTCAACTTCTTTCATTAGTTGAACCTTCTTCATCACCCTTACCCACCATCACTTTGAAGAAGACCCTCTTCATCAGTTGATCCTTCTTCATCTTCATTCCTAGTATGTTTTTATGATCCATACTTTAAAGAAGGCACCTCTTCAAGACAGTCATTACTACTACTGTTTGAAGAATCATCTTCATCCGAACCATTAAATTCTTGCACAAGCCACTACTCAGCATCCACTGCTCCAAAACTCCCACAAATTCCCATAACATCATCATCAATGCGGAACCATCATCAAAATACATTTCTTCCAAACTACCATTTTCTAACAATTCATCTTAATCGCATAACTGTGAAGACTCAGAGCTTCTTTAATCAGTTGAACCTTCATCTTCATTACCCACACATTGAAGAAGTTCCTTCTTCATCAGTTGAACCTTCTTCATCTTCATTCGAGTATATTTTTTCGATCCATAAATATAAAGAAGACCCCTCTTCAAGACAGTCTACTATTTGAATAGCCATTTTCATTCGAGCTGTTCAAGACCAGCTCCATCAATCACTAAGCATTCGCTGCTCCAAAACTCCCACCAATTTTTTCTAAGTAATCTTCAAAAACCTTGTTATCAATTTCAAAACTATTATTAGAAAACATTTCTTCCAAGCTACCATTTTTAGATAATTCATTTAGACAACTTAATTGAGAAAACTCTGAGCTTCTTTCATTAGTTAAATCTTCTTCATCTTCATTATCCACGAAGCCATTACTTTGAAGAATGTCCCTCTTATCAGTTGAACTTTCTTCATCTTCATTCTAAGTACGTTTTTGCAATCCATATTTTGAAGAACACCCCTCTTTAAGACTGTCATTACTACTACTGTTTGAAGAATCATCTTCATCCGAGCCATCTAAGCCTGCTCCAGCCACTACTCAGCGTTCACTGCTCTAAAACTCTCGTAAATTCTTTTCGAGTAATCTTTAGGAACCTCATCATCAATTTTGAAACCATCATTAGAAAACATTTCCTCCAAGCTATAATTTTCAGACAATTGATTTGAATCGCATGACCGTAAAGACTTTGAGCTTCTTTCATCAGTTGAACCTTCTTTATCTTTATTACCCACAAAGCCATCACTTTGAAGAAGAACCCTTTACATCAGTTAAACCTTTTTTATGTTCATTCCAAGTATATTTTTGCGATCCATACTCTGAAGAAGACCCCTCTTCAAGATTGCCATCACTACTACTGTTTGAAGAATCATCTTCATTCAAGGCCTACTCTTGCAATCACTTAGTGTTCACTGCTCCATAGTTCCCCCCAATCCTTTCAAGTAATCTTCAGCAACCTCGTCATAAATTCAAAACCATCATCAAAAAATATTTCTTTTAAGTTATCATTTTCAGCTAATTCATCTGAATCTCTTAATTGTGAAGATTCTAAGCTTTTTTCATTATTTGAACCTTCTTCATCTTCGTTACCCACAAAGCCATTACTTTGAAAAAGATCCTCTTCATCAGTTGAACTTTCTTCATCTTCATTCCCAGTACATTTTTGTGATCCATACTTTGAAAAAGTCTCCTCTTCAAGACTGTCATCACTGCTAGTTTTTGAAGAATCACCTTCATCAAAGCTTTTCAAATCCCGCTCCAGCAACCACTCAGTGTTCATGGCTCAAAGATCCCATGAATTCCTTTTAAGTAATCTTCAGCAACCTCACCTTCAATTTCGAAACCATCATCAAAAAAAATAATTTCTTTAAACTATCATTTTTAGATAATTCCTCTGAATTACTTGATTGTGAAGACTCTGAGCTTATTTCATTAGTTAAATCTTCTTCATCATCATTACCCACAAGGCCATCACTTTAAAGAAGACGTCGACCCTCTTCATCAGTTGAACCTTATTCATCTTCATTTCGAGTACATTTTTACGATCCACATTTTGAAGAAGGCCCCTCTTCATGACTGTCATCACTGCAACTGTTTGAAAAATCTTCTTCTGAGCCTTCCAAAGCCTGCTCCAGCAATCACTTAGTGTTTACTGCTCCATAGTTTTTCTCAATTCCTTTCAAGTAATCTTCAGCATCCTAAACCATCATTAGAAAAACATTTATTCTAAGCCATCATTTTTCAGACAATTTATCTGAATCGCTTGAATATGAAGACTCTCAACTTCTTTCATTAGTTGAACCTTCTTCATCACCCTTACCCACCATCAGTTTGAAGAAGACCCTATTCATAAGTTGATCCTTCTTCATCTTCATTCCTAGTATGTTTTTATGATCCATACTTTAAAGAAAGCCCCTCTTCAGGACAGTCATTACTATTACTGTTTGAAGAATCGTCTTCATCCGAACCATTAAATTCTTGCACAAGCCACTACTCAGCATCCACTGCTCTAAAACTCCCATAAATTCCCATAACATCATCATCAATGCGGAACCATCATCAAAATATATTTCTTCCAAACTACCATTTTCTAACAATTCATCTTAATCGCATAACTGTGAAGACTCAGAGCTTCTTTAATCAGTTGAACCTTCATCATCATTACCCACACATTGAAGAAGTTCCCTCTTCATCAGTTGAACCTTCTTCATCTTCATTCTAGTATATTTTTTCAATCCATAAATATGAAGAAGACCCCTCTTCAAGACGGTCTACTATTTGAATAGTCATTTTCTTTCGAGCTGTTCAAGACCAGCTCCATCAATCACTAAGCGTTTGCTGCTCCAAAACTCCCCCCAATTTTTTTTAAGTAATCTTCAAAAACCTTGTTATCAATTTCAAAACTATTATCAGAAAATATTTCTTCCAAGCTAGCTTCTTTCATTAGTTAAATCTTCTTCATCTTCATTATCCACGAAGCCATTACTTTGAAGAAGGTCCCTCTTATCAGTTGAACTTTCTTCATCTTCATTATAAGTACGTTTTTGCAATCCATATTTTGAAGAACACCCCTCTTTAAGACTGTCATTACTACTACTGTTTGAAGAATCATCTTCATCCAAGCCATCTAAGCCTGCTCCAGCCACTACTCAGCGTTCACTGCTCGAAAACTCTCGTAAATTCTTTTCGAGTAATCTTTAGAAACCTCATCATCAATTTTGAAACCATCATTAGAAAATATTTCCTCCAAGCTATAATTTTCAGACAATTGATTTGAATCGCATGACTGTAAAAACTTTGAGCTTCTTTCATCAGTTGAACCTTCTTTATCTTTATTACCCACAAAGCCATCACTTTGAAGAAGAACCCTTTACATCAGTTAAGCCTTTTTTATGTTCATTCTAAGTATATTTTTGCGATCCATACTTTGAAGAAGACCCCTCTTCAAGATTGCCATCATTACTACTGTTTGAAGAATCATCTTCATCCAAAGCCTACTCTTGCAATCACTTAGTGTTCACTGCTCCATAGTTCCCCCCAATCCTTTCAAGTAATCTTTAGCAACCTCGTCATAAATTCAAAACCATCATCAAAAAGCATTTCTTTTAAGTTATCATTTTCAGCTAATTCATCTGAATCTCTTAATTGTGAAGATTCTAAGTTTTTTTCATTATTTGAACCTTCTTCATCTTCGTTACCCACAAAGCCATTACTTTGAAAAAGACCCTCTTCATCAGTTGAACTTTCTTCATCTTCATTCCCAGTACATTTTTGTGATCCATACTTTGAAAAAGTCTCCTCTTCAAGACTGTCATCACGGCTAGTTTTTGAAGAATCACCTTCATCAAAACTTTCCAAATCCCGCTCCAGCAACCACTCAGTGTTCATGGCTCAAAGATCCCATGAATTCCTTTTAAGTAATCTTCAGCAACCTCACCATAAATTTCGAAACCATCATCAAAAAATATTTCTTTAAACTATCATTTTTAGATAATTCATCTGAATCACTTGATTGTGAAGACTCTGAGCTTATTTAATTAGTTAAATCTTCTTCATCATCATTACCCACAAGGCCATCACTTTAAAGAAGACGTCAGCCCTCTTCATCAGTTGAACCTTATTCATCTTCATTTCGAGTACAATTTTACGATCCACATTTTGAAGAAGGCCCCTCTTCGTGACTGTCATCACTGCAACTGTTTGAAAAATCTTCTTCTGAGCCTTCCAAAGCCTGCTCCAGCAATCACTTAGTGTTTACTGCTCCATAGTTTTTCTCAATTCCTTTCAAGTAAGTAATCTTCAGCATCCTAAACCATCATTAGAAAAACATTTATTCTAAGCCATCATTTTCAGACAATTTATCTGAATCGCTTGAATATGAAGACTCTCAACTTCTTTCATTAGTTGAAACTTCTTCATCACCCATACCCACCATCACTTTGAAGAAGACCCTCTTCATAAGTTGATCCTTCTTCATCTTCATTCCTAGTATGTTTTTATGATCCATACTTTAAAGAAGGCCCCTCTTCAAGACAGTCATTACTACTACTGTTTGAAGAATCATCTTCATCCGAACCATTAAATTCTTGCACAAGCCACTACTCAGCATCCACTGCTCCAAAACTCCCATAAATTCCCTTCAAACAATCTTCAACAACCTCATCATCAATTTTGGAACCAGCATTAGAAAACTCTAAGCTATCATTTTCAGATAATTCATCTAAATCGCAAGACTATAAAGACTTTGAGCTTCTTTTACCAGTTGAACCTCTTTATCTTCATTACCCAAAAATCACCACTTTGAAATCTTCATTACCCAAAAATCATCACTTTGAAGAAGGTCGCCGATTCATCAATTGAACCTTCTTCATCTTCATTCCCATTACGTTTCGACGATATACACTTTGAAGAAGGGTCATCTCCAAGACTATCTTCCCTGCTACTGTTTGAAAAATCATCTTCATCCTAGCCATCCAAAGCCTGATCCAGCAACCACTTAGTGTTCATTACTCAAAAATTCACCCAAATTCTTTTTAAGTAATCTCCAACAACCACTTAGTTGAATCGTCTTTATTTTTATTCCTAGTATGTTTTTGAGATCTACCCTAGCCTTCTTCAAAACTATCATCATTGCAACTTTTTGAAGAATCATCTTCATCTGAGCCATCCAAAACCAGCTCTAGTGACCACTTAACATTTATTTCTCCAAAGTACCCCTCCAATTACTTCCAAGTAATCTTCAGTAATCTTGTCATCAATTTGGAACCATCATCAGAAAACATTTCTCCCAAGCCACCATTTTTAAATAATTTTTCTAAATCACTTGACTGTAAAGACTCTTATTTTCTTTCATCAATTGAACCTTATTCATCTTCAATACATACGAAGCCATCATTTTGAGGAAAGACACCCCTCATCAGTTGAACCTTCTTCATCTTTATTCCCAGTATGTTTTTGCAATCCACATTTTAAAGAAGGCCTCTCTTCAAGATTATCATTACTGCTACTTTTTGAACAATCATCTTCATCCAAGCCATCTAAAGCCTGCTCCAGCAATAACTCAATGTTCACAGCTTCAAAGCTCCCACCAATTTTTTTCAAGTAATTTTCAGCAACCTCGTAATCAATTTTGAAACCATCATCAGAAAATATTTCTTCCAAGCTATCATTTTCAGACAATTTGTTTGAATCGTTTTACTGTAAAGATTTTGAACTTCTTTCATTAGTTGAATCTTCTTCATCTTCATTACCTACAAAGCCATCACTTTAAAGAAGGCCCATCTTCATTAGTTGAACATTTTCATCTTCATTCTTAGTACGTTTTTACAGTACACACTTTGAAGAAGGCCCCTCTTTAAGCATGTCATTACTATTACCATTTGAAAAATAATCTTCATTTGAGCCACTTAAAGCCTGCTCCAGCAATCACTTAGCTTCAGTGTTCCAAAGTTCTCTTTAATTCCTTCCTAGTAATCTTCACCAATCTCATCATCAATCCAAAACCATCATCAGAGAACATTTTTTTCAAGCTACCATTTTCAAAAAATGTATCTGAATAGCTTGACTGTGCAAATTCTGAGCTTCTTTCATTAGTTGAACCTTCTTCATCTTCATTACACATAAAGCCATTACTTTGAAGAGGCCCTCTTCATCAATTGAACCTTTTTCATCTTAATTTCCAGTATTATTTTATGATCCACACTTTGAAGTCGGTCCCTTTTTAAGATATTCATCACTAATACTGTTTAAAGAATCATCTTCATCCGAGCCATCCAAAGCCTGCTCCAGCCACAACTCAGCATTCACTAATTCAAAACTCCCACCAATTTTTTTTGAATAATCTTCAGCAATCTCGTCATCATTTTCAGAACCATTATCAGAAAAAATTTCTTTCAAGCTACCATTTTTAAATAATTGATTTAAATTGCTTGATTGTAAAGGCTCTGAGCTTCTTTCATCATTTGAACTTTAATAATCTTCTTTACCAACAAAACCATCACTTTGAAAAATGCCCCTCTTCATTAATTGAACCTTATTCATCTTCATTCCCAGTACATTTTTCGATCCACACTTTGAAGACGACCCTCTTTAACATTGTAATCATTGTTATTATTTAAAGAATCATCTTCGTTTGAGCCATCCAAAGCCTGCTATAGCAACCACTTAGCATTCACATCTCCAAAGTTCCCACCAATTCGTAATCTTTAGCAACCTCGTCCTCAATTTTAAAACTATCATCAGAAACATTTCTTTCAAGCTACCATTTTCACATAACTCATCTTAATCGCTTGATTGTGAAGACTCTGAGCTTCTTCCATTAGTTTAACTTTCTGCTTCTTCCTTACCCACAAAACCATGACTTTGAAGAAGCTCTCTCTTCATCAGTTGAACCTTCTTCATCTTCATTTTCATTACGATTTTGTGATCCACACTTTAAAGCAGGACCCTCTTTAGGACTGTCATCACTGCTACTGTTTGAAGAATCATCTTCATCCGAGCAATCCAATGCTAGCTCCAGTAACCACATAGCATTCACTACTCCAAAGCTCTCACCAATTCCTTCTAAGTAATCTTCAGCAACCTCGTCATCAATTTCGTAACCATCATCAGAAAATATTTTTTCCAAGCTATTATTTCCAGACTTTTTATTTGAATCGATAGATTGTGAAGACTTTAAGTTTTTTTTATCAATTAAAGCTTCTTCATCTTCATTACCCAAAAAGACATTACTTTGAAGAAGACTCCCTCTTCATCAGTTAAATCTTCTTCATCTTCATTCATAGTATGTTGTTTTGTTCCACACTTTGAATAAGGCCTTTCTTCAAGACTGTAACCACTGCTACTGTTTTAAAAATCATCTTCACTCGAGCTATCCGAAGCTAGCTACAGTACTTATTCAGCTTTCACTGCTCCAAAGCTCTCATTAATTCCTTTAAAGTATTCTTCAGCAACCTCATCATCTATTTTGGAACCATCATCAGAAAATATTTCTTCCAAACTACAATTTTCAGGTATTCAAATGAATCGCCTAACTGTGAAGACTCTTAGCTTCTTTCATAAGTTAAATCTTCTTTGTTTTCCTTAGCTACAAAGCCATTACTAGGAAAAAGGCCCCTCTTCATTAGTTAAACCTTCTTCATCTTCATTACCAATACATTTTTGTGATCCATACTTTGAAAAAGGTCTTCTTTAAGACTGTCATCACCGCTCCAGTTTAAAGAGTCATCTTTATTCGAGCCATCCAAAGCCTGCTCCAGCATCTAGTTAGCGTCCACTACTCCAAAGCACCCACTATTTCCTTCTAAGTAATCTTTAACATTCTTGTCATTAATTTTGAAACCATCATCAGTAAACATTTCTTCCAAGATACCATTTTCAGACAATTCATTTGAATCGTTAGACTATAAATACTCTGAGCTTTTTTCATTCGTTGAACCTTCATCTTCATTACCCACAAGGCCATTACTTAAAAGAAGGCTCATTTTCATCAGTTGAACCTTCTTCATCTTCATTCCCAATACGTTTTTACGATCCACACTTTGAAAAAGACTTCTCTTCAAGACTACTATCACTGCTACTATTTAAAGGATTATCTTCATCTGAGCTATTCAAAGATTGCTCCAGCAACCACTTAATATTCACTACTCTAAATTCCCTCCAATTCCTTCTAAGTAATATTCTGTGATCTCATCATCAATTTCGAAACCATCATCAGAAAATATTTCTTCTAAGCTACAATTTTCAGACAATTCATCACTTAACTGAGGACTCTAAGCTTCTTTCATCAGTTGAACCTTTTTTTTATCTTCCTTACCCACAAAGCCATGACTTTGAAGAAGACCCCTCTTTATCAGGTGAAGCTTCTTTATCTTCATTTCCAATACGTTTTTACGAACCACGTTTTGAAGGCCCTTCTTCAAGACTGTCATCACTGCTACTGTTTGAAGAATCATCTTCATCCGAGCCATCTAAAGCCTGCTCCAGCAACCACTTAGTGTTCACTGCTCCAAAGTTCCCACAACTCCTTGTAAGTATTCTTCAGTAACCTCATCATGAATTTTGAAACCATTATCAGAAAACATTTCTTCCAAGCTACCCTTTTTAGCCTATTCATTTGAATTGCTTAACTGTGGAGACTCTAAGCTTGTTTCATTAGTTGAGCCTTCTTCATTTTCATTACCTATAAAGCCATCCCTTTGAAAAAGGCCCATGTTCATCAGTTGAACCTTTGTCATCTTCATTCCAGCATATTTTTGTTGTCCACATTTTGAAGAAGGTCCCTCTTCATGACTGTAATCACTACTACTGTTTGAAGAATCATCTTTATCTGAGTTATCCAAAGCCTACTCCAACAATCACTTCGGTAAAACTACTATTTTTAGACAATTTGTCTGAATCTTTCTTTTATCAGTTGAACATTTTTCATCTTCATTACCACAAAGCCATCACTTTCCTCGTCAGAAATGTCCTCCATATATAGTTTCAAGTCTCCAATGGACACAAATCCTAGATTTTTCTTGGGAAGCGATTTTCCAACCTTTGAAACTTCACCCTTTCGATAGCGTGCATCTCAATTGAGCCCTAGCCCTTCTCTCTGTTCATCCTTCGTAAGGGATGATTTGATTCCATATGGAGTCGTTTCCAGCTTGTCACTGAACCCTAAACCTTTATGATAGCTCTTGCCTAGTACAAAACTCGAGCTATATTCATATGTAAAATCCCTACCATTTAAGGGTTTCACATCAGATGTTTGGTTTAAATAAGCAATAATTGAGTCTCCTTGTAATCACCTAAAACAATCGGCTACAACTCATCCCCTTTACTACCTTTCAGATTTCCTCCAGCACATGATTCCGAACCCAAAAGCTCCTAAAACAAATCAAAATCAACCTGAACGAAAATAAGAATAGACAGCCCTTCAATCCCTTACAGATTTACTATTAAGTTAATTATGCGTTGGTTAATATTTTGGTTTCGAATCCCCCTAAGTTACTTATACTATGCTAAGGCATCGCCTCGGCAGGTAGGCTGAGGTAACAAGCCCATGCTCATGGTTTTAAGTTAAATTCATTAATTTTGTGGATGTCATGCAGGAGTTTGCCACCAATCCTCCAGCCGGACACTGCTCAAGATCCTACTATGGGTCTCCGATAGTAGTTCCGGCTGCATAGGAAGTGCAACCGGACGTACAATCGAAAACCCTAGATTTTGTTGAAATCTGAGCATTGTCTCTTCTAAGGGCAATAAGTCTATGCTCCCGGATCCAAAATTACCTCAAATTTCTTTCTTATGAAACTAGACTTAATTTATAATATCTCCATAGAAAAATCATGGCATTCCAGTGAGTTTAGCCTAATGAATCATTTACCCAAAATCAAACCTCCAAAATCAGATCCAAATTTGTATACAATATCTTACAAATATGATATCTCACTCTTCTAGAGTGTCAAATAGCTACAATACTTTTTCTATAATACTCTAAATTGAAATTAAATTATTTCAACTAAATTTCAAGTCATTCTAATAAGGGTAACCCAAATCGAACTTACAAAACCAGATTTAGTCTATGCATATTAACTTACATAGATGATATCTTCCTCATCCCGAGTCCAACTAACCTCATCTTTTTTTAGTATAAACTAGACTTAAAGGAGAATATCATATCCAAAATTCAGATCGAAATTCATTATTTAGGTTGGTCAAACCTTTATTCCAAATTCAGGTTTCAGCACTGGTCAGATCTGCACAAGTGATGTCTATCATCCTCTTTGAATTCCGGACAACATTCATTCCCTTACTTATTTGGCCATTAATGGCTATTGGAGGAGGGTGTCTTCACCTTCTAGAGATGAATGAATCTCCAAGGAATTTTAGTATTGAAAATTATAATCAGTAGGTTGGATGGAACATACCTTAGCTTCGAAATCGATATCTCTAATGGTGGTATATGTCGTGGGAGCTACTTTAATGATGGTACCTACTCCCAACTGTCTCAAAAAGATGGTTTATTGTGGTTGCCTTCCCCATGAATGAATTTAGATTAATCTAACTCTCTCTTACTCAAACTCTAGAGTTGTTTAGGTATAATCCAAGTTAGAGTCCTAGTAAAGTTTCCTAATATAGTTGGAGTACAACACTCTTACGGCTATTGGGTCTCACCTAATGCCATATGGCAGCCTATTATGACTTGGTGGGAAGTCTCTCACTTCAAGCAACATTTTCTCTCTCTCTCTCTCTCTCTCTCTCTTGTTTCATGGTATCTTCCTAAAAGATAGTGTGACTTAAGGAGCCTATATCTAGCCCTCTAAGTGGAAGGCATTTGTTAGTATCATATGCTTCATAGGCAAGGTGTTTTTATAGATTAACTATCAACCATGGAACGTCATCAAACCTGTTCATGTGGGTCCCATACTACTGTATATAAGATTCCCTAATTCGGATCTAGAATTTACCTTATTTTAAATGTCACCATACATATGATGTGCTACACAACACCATAAGGTGTTAAACGACACCTACTTTCTAAATGTCACCCAATGATACTAAGTGACATCAAATCTTCATAAATGATGAGGCACATATTTTCTAGGAGTTATATCATGCATTATTCATGAACTCAGTTCATTTGGGATTACCGCTCTAGGTCAAGTGTAATTACGTGCATAGGTCTACCACTTTTACATATTAAGTTAGCTTGAAAATCTTAGGTGTTAGTTATAGTAACACCCGCCGGTTATCAAAATTCAAATTGGCCCAAAACTTGTGTCCGAAAGAAGAAATTAAAGGGAATGACCGCAAGGGTAAATTTGTCATTTACCTTCCACTTGAGAGTCACTTCTAACATTGTCTGTTTTAGGGAAGGTGAGCATATTTTTCAAAGTGGATTGTCTTAGATTGTCATATCACCAAAACACATGGGAGGTTTGAGAAAATTTCCCTAATTTTTTTTATACTTTTATTTTGGCATTTGGCCAATTCCATTTTTTATTTTAGGGGCTGGCAGTGGGGAGGGGTAAGAAATCTCCAATTTAATTGAAACATGACACCACTAGGGGTTCTTGTGATCTATCTGCCCACAAAATTGTAATCACATTGAGGTACTTTTACAACATGGCAAATATTTACATAGTCCAGACAAAATTAAAGTAATTGATATTGACCATTGCATCAGCCCCAGTCTCTACCAATCCATCCATGGTATAGCCACTAAATGAATGCAATGTGATGGTATTAAAGAGGTATCTCTAGAGAAATGCCTTTGGGATCTTCTATATGTAATCTATATTACCTGTGGGAGTCCAAAATGGTCTTCAAATTTTGTAGTCCAACATTGAAGATTAGTCATAAAGTTTGACAAGCAACATCCATTAGGATGATCTCGAATAAATTTCAATCATCAGATCACGACTAAAACAGTTAGACTACAAAATATGATATTTTTCCCGACCTTTTAATGCCTGGTATAGTACTATAACAAGGTCTTAAAAATCCAAAATACTAGAAAATGATGATCAGACTCGATCAAAGTGGAAATGGGACCCCTTTGGTGTGACATGCGTGCAGCCCACCAGGAAAGCGATAACAGGAGAAATCCATCATACAGGCCACAGTTTAACTTTTGATTTTCCGAGAAAAAAATTTTAGGGGGATTTTTTTTTTTTTTTTTTTGGTTAAAACCAATCATGCAAACTACAGACAAAATCAAAACTGTGGTCTAAGACTAGACGCCACTTGCAAAGAATAAGAAATACAAATAAATCATTAAAAGAATAGTAAATCACAAGAAGATAGGGGTGTCAATCAATTGGTGTCTACCGGGCCTAGGTCAATATCATTTAATACCTTATACTGGGATTAATATGTTTAAATAATCGATTCTCATGAAAGACATTGACACATTTACATTCAGATGCAGTCGATCTCGATCACTAATTGGTCTTCTATTAATCAGTCTAATTAATCTAATAGATTTATTAACGGATTGTAATGATGCAAACCATCCAGTCTATAACTGGTCTTATGCTAATCGGCTCAATCTTACTAATCGGCCCACAATAGACAAAAACACAACCCTTAGCCCTTTTGCTTCCTGAATCCATACAAAGGCGAGCACATGTCCTCCAGTACTACTCAAAACACATTGTGCTTAAAATCCAAACAAAAAAAATCTAGTATTCATTCTTGATTCATATGATGTTCTTAAATCTAATGGTCAAATAAACAAGTCATAAAATATATTAGAGAGAAATTTTATTATTTAACCTATCTTATAAATCTTCATCATCTTTGGTGTCATTGCTGCAGTCACACCATACTGTATCATCTGATCGATCTTCTCGTCAAGTGTCTTTTGCTTGGTAAAACCCCTCACATTCAATTCTTGTTTAGGATTTTTGAATTTCTTGTACTTTATATTTTTCTATGGCTGCCTAACATGAGAAAAGAAAAACCCCACTAAGGGGAGAGGGAGATAGGGAAAGATCAGTGGAATTATGTCCGTTGTTGGATTCAGTTTGTAATCTGTTGATGCGATCGAGCGACCATCAGCCTACACCCTTGCACCTTGAATGGTCAATTAATAATGGGTTCGAGCTTAAACCCGACATGTTTAGTAAACAATATAGTTCGGTTTGAGTTTTATTTGGTCAGTCCAATTCAGATAACATGGTGCAGGCCAAAAATTGATATCCCTAAAACAAACAATCTATTTTAAGAAACAAAGAGCAGACTAATGGTCGGAAATCTGAATCCCCTTTGTGTTTAAAGAAGAAAGATGCTTGATGAACCAACACAAGGTACATAAGATAAACATATGAACTGACAAAGATGTAAATACAAAATCTAACATTTGATCAGTCTGCTCAAAACCAAATCCATCACCCAGGAATTTTCTTTTCTCAGATAAGTTACATAACACTTTATATCTGAACATGATAAAACCAACCTTCTGAAAACAATTTAAGAATGCTCCATTTTAGATAAAGCTACAAGCACAAGAATCTTTAAACTAGAACAAACATAAAACTACAGATTGCATAGAGCAATCTGAAAACATTTTACTTATTTTCTCAACTAGCTTCTCTAGACAACATAAAATTTGGAAACCCTCCCTGTTGGGTGTAAATATCATCATCCAATGAACGCTCGAGTTGTGGATATCTTCAAAACGCCCCCAAGCTATTGGGGGCAAAATCATCTTTTTACCAAAATGCTACTCTCAATGATATATTCGTCATTACTAGCTAAAGTCAAGGGAAAAATCAACTATCAAAATTTTGGCATTATACTGCAAAGACGCACAGGACCCATTTCTGATATTTTCTCAACTGTCCCTATAAATAGACTCAAGTACTAAAGTCAACCTCTTGAATATTTTATACTTTGATTGACGAGTATTCTGCTTTGCACATCATTATTATACGTTTTACCTCCCCAGTATGTATACCATCTGTAGGTCAGCATCTCCAAAAGGGCCAACTTCATTATTTGTTTGTTACCTAGAATCCAGACTTACGCATTAGAGCAAATCTAGGGCTATAAACCTAGTCTCCTTTGTCCCGCCTTGTCATTTGCAAATCAGGATCAAACATAGAAAATCAATTAATACAAAAATCACAAGGTTTCCTAGGTTATATTCTCAAATTAGCTATAAGCCTTCAATGTATCAGTATCATCCTAATAATTAATTAGGAAAAAAATCCTCTCCAATTGTCCAGTCCCTCTAGCTATGATCCAGTTGTAATTCACTTGGTTTACATATTGGTATGTACACTGAATGACTCTAGCAGCTGGATTACGATTGAAAAGACTCCACCGACAAAAAATGGTCCAAACCCCAATAATTAATGGTTCCATAAGTTTCCTTGGATGTACCAACAATTGACTCAAGTGCATTCTTTTACATTAGATACTGTTTTCCAACAAGGAAAATAATGAAGAGAAAGGATACATTAGATTGTTCCATTACATAGATTCTGGTTCCTCTCAATTTCGGTAGATATGGAAAAACAACGTACATGATTCCTAACCTTAATCCCTTAGGCTTTGTTTGGTTGCAAGGGGAATTGAAAGAAAATGAAGTGAAATTTTTTAACTTTAAATGAAAATTTTTATAGTTGTAACACAATATGATTGTATAAATTACTTAAATTTCTTAACATATTTAGTAATGATACTTATAAGATGTAAAATGTATTTTACTTTTCAAATGGGGAGGATTTTGATACAAAGTAAAATGTAAATTAATAACTAAATGTGGAATAATTTGGAACGAGTTACATAGTAATATGATAGCATATGCTGTAATCATTATAAAAGTTTCTATTTAAAATATAAAAATTTCACTTCCCTTCAATTCCCCTTGCAACCAAAAAAATCCTTGGGTCTTTTAGAATCATGTTTATAGTTGTCAAGGTGTCGCCTAGCCAACCAAACACACTTGAGGGGGCTAGGCAGTAGGGCACTTTCTTCATACTTAATTCGGCGGTGGCTTTGGAGGTTGGGGTGTTGCTTATGGCGCCTTATGCTCTAATATACCTGAGAGGTCGCCTTTTAGATTCACATAAATTTTTTTTTCCGTATTATATTTGTTATTTAAAATATGCTGATTATGTTAATAACATAACCATTGGCTTGTTTACCTGTTATACTACACACCGAGATGCATGGACTCACAATAAAAAGGTTTTCCATAATATCAAACAGAATTAAGGTTTTGAGTCTTTCGGCTTGAGTTCAAATCACCAGCATATATACTTGTATCCTCCTTCAGATATATAAAGAGAAAATTGAAAAGGAATATAAATAAAAAATCCCCTCCCAACAGGATGTATAAAGAGAAAATAATATGTGCTGGCTAGGAACTCTAACTAGAGAGGACCTAATCTTTTTTTTTTTTTTTTCCTTCTTATAGAGTTAGAAACCTATTGTAAATCTATGAAAAAGACTCTGTATTTGTCAAAGGTTTCCCCAATAGATTTACAATGAAGAAACGGTAAAATCAATAGACACAAAAACTCAGAACCTTGCAATTCATGAATCTGGTAAATATGTATTGTAATTTCCAACGATTTCCACCACTACCATTTTTGTTGAAGAAGAACACCATCACTTAGATTCACCCTAGCTTCACGGTCATGTCAATGGAAGGGCGAAGAGAGTGCAGAGGGATCAGAGGGTAGCGTAATCGAAAGCTAATATTGGAAATATTAGTTTTGGATGTAATTATTATTACTGATCCAAAGCTAATATTAGAAATATGAAAAAAAAAAAATCTCAAATATGATTTTTCAGACCATTATCTCTACTGTACCTTACTCATATAACATTAATATTTTAAGAATAATAATTACACCCAAAAACTACTAGGCGCGGTGTCGCTTAGTCGTCGTCCTATTGTATTGCATAGTGAGTGAGACCACCGTCATCTTTCATATCCACCGTCCAATCTTAACACTATTATCCTGATGTTGGACCGGGGAGGATTGTCCATTTTTACATGAGGCTAAATAGGGTGGATCCACAACCATAAGATATATGACACGTGTCTATTTATGTGGCGCCGATGTTTTTAGGATCTAAAATCTGAACACTTTGCAAGTAGCAAGTCAGCAACACAAAGTAGACTGCTGTACAATAAAAAACTGTAGCGCCAACACGCACCGAAAGGCTACCTTGCCACGCACGCGATGTTTTAATCATGCCGCGTGGATCCAATCTCGCGCGTGCCAACTAACTATAACCTCCCTTTCCTCACGTGCGACAAGTAACAGTCAGCACTCACAATTCTACTTTTCTGTGACTTTTGTCTCTCAATTTAGCAGCCATGGTAGCGGTTGAAACCCATTCGAGTGTCAACACCGTTGGATTAGAATATCTTCATTATCCCAACTGTGATTCCGACAAAGATTCCAATCGGATCATCATAAGTTGGATGATGCCGTTGTGTAGGCAGATCCAAGACATATTCTATCACACCTAAGCAGTGGCAACAATAGAGGCGAGGCGGTCAGTGCCACGTTTGCAAATGCGTGGGCCCGAGGGTATATTGTGAACTGAGAAGGCCCAGGGAAGTAGAGAGAGGGTGGGCATCTAACTTCAACAGTCCAACGCCACATAAAACCGGAAAACCGGAGGTATAAATTCATTATTTAAAACCAACAGGTTATCTTCGCCACCATATTTTTTGGCTTTGGCTTCTTTACTTTCTCTCTCCGCGCTCTCTCTCTCTTTCTCTCTGTGTCTCTCTCTTTTTGTTCTCTGTGTTGCTGGAGAAGATGAAGGAAGACGAGTGGATTAGAGAGGCTATGATGGATGATTTGTTGGTGGTGGAACTGATGATGCGGTTCCGTCAGTCGAAAGACCACGCGTCACTGCCGGCGAAGAGACTGGTGGCTGTGTTGCCTGAGTGGGGGATGAGGCAACCACGGTCGAGGCAGATTCTGAGATGCAATTCCGTTCAGGTGAAGAAGGAAGGGGAATCGACGAGGGACAGTCCGACGACGCCGCTTTCCTGGAGCGGAGGTACGTCGTTTAGCGGTAGCGGCACTGTCGATGGTTACGAGGAGTCAAGCTGTCCTGTAAAACGCAGAAACGGTGTTAGATCTAAGGTTAGCTTCTTGTTTCTCTTCTTCTCTCCCTCTCTGCCTTCTTTCCTTCAGATCTCTCTCAGAGTTTGAGTTTTAATCTTGTTGGCGAAGGAGGTGTGCTGGTTGGTACTTGATGGATGGTGGTGTTCTGTTGTCCGCCGACTGGAGTCTCGTTGTTGGTTTGTTTCTTACGGAATTTTTTTTTTCCTTTTTATTTCTTGTTCTTTTTGGGTTTTGTTCGTTTTCTCATCTTTTTTACCATAAAGCCCCTTCTCAATGGTCATAATTACTCGTTTTCACGATCACCTGTCGCGTTTCCTCGCTCTTTTTGAGTAACTTTTCTTTCTTTTACACCTTTTCCAACAAGGTACCTGCTCTTTTCCTGTCAAAATCCCTTCGATCTGTGTGGCATTTCGGTAATATCACTGAACAGATCAGTCATGTCTTCCCTCCCTTCATCTCGTCGGCCATATCTCTTTCTGTGTCTCCTTTTTGGATTCCAATTTATCTCCTTTTTTGCTATTTTATCTTGTGAACCAATAGATTGATGACGTTCAATTCTCCTAGTCTGAAGAGGTTTGAAATGTCTCGTCACGTTTATCGTCGCCTGATTTTCAGATCCGGCTCTGCTTGCGTGCATCCAACGGCCGAGGATGCATTGGAGTGCATGGGCGCGTGTCTCAATATACTACAATGCATCCTCAGCCGTTGGATGCACACAGCACCTCTGCCGCGGCAACAGAGGATCCTTACGCCTATTTCTGGTTACCTGTCATCCTTTGTTTCTATTTTGGTAATAAAAAGTCAGTTTAATGACCGATATACCCTTTCCAAACATTTCCACGATGGAAGGGTATCTTTGTCAAAAGACTGCTTTTGGTCCTTACCGAGAATCAGGTCGTCGTCGTGGTCTAGGGTTTTGAAATCCCATGTTACTTCTACTACGTCGGAAAGATTGACGAAACTGCCCTATCCAGAGTCAAAACCCTCTTTGAAAAGAATAATCTGTAAGGGCTTTTTCGTCACAAAAAGTAGGCGGGGATGGTTTTAAAATAAAGTAATATATTCTCAGTGGCGTGATGTCGTGTGTGTTTGTGAGTGTGAGGTTGTGTGCGTTAGGTGGTCCCCACCAACAAGGGATGTTGATAATAGGAAAGAGAGGCGCCGAGAGTGGTGTTGGCGTTAGGTCTGCGTTTGGTTTGGTGTAAATGTTGTTAGTGGAAAAAGGTATTTTTAATGTGAAATGATGAGATGTGTAAAAATTTGATTTTTGTGCAGACGCGGTGGTTTGATGTTTTTATGCGGCTCTGGCCCTCTTGTCTATCTATCTATATCCTTTGTCTTCTCCATTAATGACCCTTTTTTGTCAGCTTACCTTTTCTCTTCCTCTCCACTGGAGTGTGGATGGGGGCATGGGTAAGGCCAGGCATTCCTTCCCACTGGTGAAACAAATGGGCGAGCATCTGGAGGAGGAACAAATCACTGGGATTCATTTGGAATCTGTTGAGGTTGTTGATTTGATTATTGGATAGATGCTTAGCTCTGTTGGTCAACCGGTTGGGATTTATCTATCCCATTAATAATTGTATCTTTTTTTCTATTATGAATTGGGGAGATAATATCGGTTGAAGGGTCCCACCTGGCACGTGGCCACTGGATTAGTGTCTCGTGGGTGGCTTTAGTCCGTTATGGATACGTATGGTTCTACAGGTTAACACACCATTGCAGATGAGGGCTCCCCATTATCTGGTATTGGATATGGATCTTGTGAGCGTGAAGATTGAGGACAAACAGATGACATAAAACCAGATGCTTTGGGGGTCCCACGTGATTTGATCACCAGTTTCATGCGTCTGTGTGAAAACTGTCGGATTGGTATAAGAGGGGGTTTAGCTTCAATATTCGGTCATGTCCTTTTATTTTTCCATTCTGGGATATGGGTTTCTGTCAGGAAACAAATCTACACGCTTTGTGTCCACCAAGATCGAGACTTCAGTTACCGAATTACCCATTGGGCAATTTTTTTTTTTTTATCTGATGATCCTAATTTTATTCTTGTTGAATCAGAAAAATAAAACAAGTTCCCTGTTTTGGCCCTCGTATTGGATTAAATGCTTATTAATTGTTGCACTAGCTAATGTCATTATTTTGTTTCAGTTTTTTTTTTTTGGTAAAAGGAAAATTATTGTTTCAGTTAATATATTGGGTTCATTAATTTATTAACTAAATAATGATGCTATTTTTTCAGGTTATTTCTACGGGTGAAAATAACGGAAGAAGGTCAAGAAAAAAGAAGGTACGTTACATAATTTATGCCAAAAAACTTTTATCTTCTGGAGTCTTAACCATATAAATTATACTTAAAATTGATAATGGAATGGTTCTCATTCAATTCTGGAATGACTCGATCAATTGTGTTTTGAATATGAACCGCAGAACTAGTCAGGCGAAGGTCTTGGATACCTGTCCTGGAAAAAAAAAAAAAAGTCATATAAATTTATATGATATTTTTGGTGATTATCATGTTTCATTTTGGCATAGAAGATCTCATAAAGAATCTTCTTGCTGGTGCCGTTTTTTCTTACATTGCGCTATTTAACTATTTGTGATTTTAATTTACTAAAGGTGATTTATTACTTTTAACAGACGTTCGCAGAACTTAAGGAGGAAGAGAGTTTGTTGTTGAAGGAAAGGATGCATTTAAAGAAGGTATATTTCTTTTTAGAGTATTTTGATTCAGTAGCATTATTTTTCTGTCTGGGATTTTGCTGATTGATAAACTGTGTTTCTTGGTCAGGAGTTAGCAAGACTTAGGACCAACTATGAGGCACAGAGAACTTGGAATGTGAGCTTGAAGAAAATGAAGGTGAAACCCATCTTCCTATCTCTTCATTGTACTTGTCTCTTGCATTTATCAATGTATATGACCCTCTTTAAACGCTTCGCTTTAGGAACATGGAAAAGTGAATTAATTTAAATCCTCATTGCCTAGTCACTAGCAAGGTTCAAGGTATTGGTATCTGTATGGGACACGGCTGATGCCAAAACCGATCCGTTTTGCAGCAAATGTTGATTGATATGTGGCCAATACAATTTTAAAAAGTATAAAGAAAAAGTATCGGCCAAAAATCTATAAGAATTGACCGATCAGATAGTGAATTACTAAGACCATGGTCATTAGTGGCCCACATCTGACAGCTGCAACAAAGTCCTTTCCTTTATTTTCTCTCAAATTAGGTGGGAAAAAACGAACCTTTAATGTATGAAGATAGGCAATACTATATCTTGGTTTTCAACTGCTGTAATTAATCAAAATATTTCTGTTCATGACTTATCTGACTAACCTGAGTTGTCCTCATACATAAAGGTAAACCCTTTTGAACTTGCTGGTTTCCACTTCAAGATTATCATAAAGTTGAACTTGCTGGTTCCCACTTCAAGATTATCATAAAGTAAAACTATATCTAACTGTTTTTTGAAACTGTATCTACTTCTCCTAACTGTCAAATTCTTTGGTGCAACGCCTCTGAATTACCTGAATATGGGTCAATCATTTGCACTTACGGAATTCTGTACCATGTGAGAAAATTTTCATTCGACATTGTAATCCTAGCTCTTATTGTGTGTTCAGCCGAGGCATTATTTGTTGTTTACTAGCTAGAACAAATTGAAATTTGATGGAACATCTTGGAATTTGTTGCTAACAAGAATTTTTCTTTTCAGATTGATTTGCAGCTCCAATCAGTGAAAGAAGAAGCTGCACATGTCGAATTGATGGAAGTAGTTTGTGATGTACCCAACCAGATACAGGCTAATTCAGTTGATCACTCTCCTTCAACCATGCCAAAACACGACGCATGTGGTGAGGCTGATTCTTGCAGAATACCAAAGGATGGTGTTCAGGCTGATAATTTCTTTGTGCTACCCGACCTGAATCTTCCTTTTGATGAGGACTCAAACTCTGAGGTATTATATGGAATAAGCTGAGGAAGACAAGTTATTTAAGAATCTTATCCTTTCAAAGCTGGTGGATTTGATGGGCTCAAGGTCAGTAACCACCACTACTTCGCTCAATAAAAGATGATTGGGCGAACATAACTGTATATATACTCAAGAGTTGCTGATAAAAGGACAGGTTGGCTTTGAGTGATGGAGAAGGTACTGAGGGTAGTATGAAGAGCCTAACCATTAGATAGGGATAGATTCTTTAGTAATTTAGGTTTCTACCTTCTTCCGCAATTCTTTGGGGCCAACCCTCATTACTTCCCTTTTTTTTATTTCCTATTCTGTGGAAATATTTACTTATAAAAGTGTACTTTAACCATGGAATAACAGCTCTGGAATACCTGATTCCTGAAACCCTCGAATCCAATTTGACAATTTTGTTCTTCTATCACTGGTTTTTTATGCTTTTGTTGTTCATTCAAGCTGGTCTATTTTGGTAAACATGGCATGGTATTTGATGGGGCTGCTTTGTTCAATGAAACCTGTTGCTGTTACAATCCGTCCACAGATTTTCTGAGGTGAAATCAATTTGAAGACTAACAAAAACCGAGCAAAGGAGGTTGGATTTGTAATCCAAGGTCATTCTGATGTGTTTTTTTGGTAAAGACATTCTGATGTTTAAGTCATGATTTTAGGTAAAAATCAATGGCAGAATGGTAAAAGAACTGAGGTGAGAACAAGATTGAAAAGGTAGAATATGGAATAATGATTTTTAACCTTCGAGGTTCGAAATTTTTATAAGGATGCCTGAAAATGTGTCAGAAGTGGGTATGTGTGTTTTTTATTCTTTCTTTTATCAAAATTAAGTAAAAATTAATTAATGACGACGGAGCATATGATGTGGGTGTAGTCAATGCACTTGCGTACCTGCTATGCGAGGGGATAATATTTGGTAAAGTGGGCCCAAGTCATGATAGATTTTTTAACCAAAAATGACACGTCAGCTGCTCAGACTTGGAATTCTTCATGGAATAACACGTCACACAAGACCCAACCTGGTTGTGTTTCTGTTTCTCTGTCAAAGCATGATGTGGAATTGTTAACGATGGAGCAGAAGTAGGAGGCCTTGATGGGCCTGGGGTCTTGATCCTGGATTTAGAGTGGGGGCCCATAGCCCATCCTCTTGTTTTCTTCTTTTTCTCAATTTAAGAGGAGCTTGTCAAAACCCGTGACAGTACACGACAGGAGCTTTGGTGGTTGGTCGGCTAGTCAATAGCGTTTGTTGGGTGGGCCCTACTCTCTCTCTTCGAGGCTAACACGATTCACAGATTGAACTCCTAGTTGGCAAGATAAGATTGGTAACTGGGTCCTACTGGATTGAATTCAACCCGGAGATCCCTGGTCCACACGATTCAACTCGGTCATTCATGGACCCGATTCCATGGTAATCTACCTTCTTGGGTCAACCTGGTTGAATTGGTATTAGCCAGCCATAACAACATGACACTCTGGGAGAGGTGGGTTAGATTAATCACCGACGTCGGTCAACAACTTTAGCCGTTGGATTAATGCAATATCAACCATTGGTTGGATTGATGAAAGAAATTTTAATATTTAAAATTTTGACTTTGTAGAATAGAGAATCGAACATCGAGTACAACTGAAGACTGGTTGCGGAATTCCATTTTCTTTCTTCGGATCAATTAAGAAGCTGACTTTTGAATTTATATAAGAAGTCAGGATTTATAAATTAAGGGCATATTAAAATCTTATATGTTATCCGAGAATATGGAAACCCATCAATTTTAGGAGAGAGAAGAGAACAAAAGGGGTCCAGATTTCAAAGAAGAAAGCCAAAAACCAAGAACAAGGTGACAATGCTCTATATCACTATGGATTGTGTTGTTTAAACCTCGTTGGAGAGATCATACTAATTAAACCTACATATGGCAATACGCTCATTGGATCAGAGTCTTAGGAAGGGGAAAAAAAAAAAAAAAACATCTCCTGTTGTTTAGTCCCTCCAACGAGGATCTGAACTTGAAATGAAGAATATCCAATATCATTTTTGGTTTTTGGGATTGTAAATATGGAAAAAGATTCTCTGTAGTAAGGCATCTACATGGTGAGGATCTCATCCATTCAAAGTGAATCGATAAATATCCAGATCCACTCAAAATGCATTAGAATACACACAAATCCATTTGAGTAGGTGGAATCCTCACTACACGTTACTACAAGGATGACTTCACTATAAAAGATCCCAATCCTGTAAAGATTCCTATTCATAATTGCGAAAAGCTTTTGATTGCTATACTTTTAAAATCAAGATTCTTAGTAGTGACTGTTAAGCGATACGGAAGATTCCGACTATTCATGGTATATCAATATATGGCCTAATACATTATAAATACATTATAAGTGGCGAAGATTCTCATGGCTAGCGCCAGCCAGATAAAGAATCTTACCTGTACTTTTCAGGTTTTGAGAGTGACGTAGTTGACTTTATCCAACTTGCTGACTAGTAAAAGGAAGAGAAGAAAATAAGGGAAAACCGGAGTAAGGGGGTAAGATTAAGAAGAGGATTTGGTGCGAAGGAGCGGCGTGGGGTTCGTGGGCGGCGGACACATGTATGAGAATGGGAGTTGATAAGTTGGGAAACAGTTGTTAGGTTTACCATTTTGACTTTTATAGTGCTGACGTGGTTCACGTTTTCTCCCAGTTTTGGCGATCCAAATCGTCTCCTGCGAGGGAATCCGCGGGAGATGTTGCTGCTTGTGTCCGTTGCATGTCACGGGGAGTCGGATTTATCCGACATCTCAAAAATTTCATCGCAGGAGACAGTGATGAAACCGTCAGTTGATCCCTGTTTCTCTTTCTCTCTCTACCATCTTTTTATTTTTCTTTTGGATTCCTCCCCTGTTCTCCACTCCTCTCTATCATCCTTTTGCTGAACGAATCTCTTTTGTTGTTCAAATCAAATGCAAATATTTTCTTCTCCCTTGAAACATTACTGTTTGGATTTGATGCTAGATCTCTTCTTTAGTTTTTTTTTTTATATATGCATCTCTGAAACCAAAGAAGCAACAAATCCCAAGCATCAAATCCCCTCTTCTCCTTCTCTGCAACTAAGAAACTTACTATGGTATCAAGCATAAGTGATTAAGAAACCTGTTGGTATCTTGACTTGCAGAATCGTGAGGTTGAAGAAGACTTTTTTTTTTTTTTTTTACAATTTATACATGAGGACATGATATTTGTTGTTTTTCGCTCCTCCTAACTGACCTTAATCATAATCTCAAAATAGGGAGAGATTGCTTCAAAGACAGAATACAGTCTTGAGATGTGATTCTGGTATGGATTTGAGATTTTAAAATAGACAATGTCAAATCCCTAAAAAATTACTCACGGATTGTCCTGTTCCTGGAGAGATGATGACCCATTCGGCCGTCTTTCCAGAATTCCAATTCAAACATTACCCCTGACAAGAAATCGAGCCCCTTTTTAGACTTGCAGAATCGTGAGGTTGTAATGAAGGTTGTAATGATTGGTTACAACGAGTTCTCTGGTGGGATTCCGGTGGAGTTCGTGAGGTCTAGATAGAGGAAGACGCCATCTTATTGAATCCCCTTTTTCTTCAGGAGCGCCAGCGACAGCGCTGGAAAATACAACCAGTGGCAGGGAAGAGGAGGAAGAAGTGTTGTTGCCGGAGATGGTGAATTCGCCGACGTTGAACACGACGACATGGTAGAGCAGGTACCTGCTATGACTTTTCAACCAGAGACTATGGCTGTTACTATGACTCTTTCAACCAGAGAGAAAGAAAAAGAAGGATCAGATGCAATGGTTTCATTAGTTTGTCTGCGACGGAATTTTAGGAGACGTTGGATAAATCCGACTCCACGTGGCATGCATCGAACACAGGCAGCCACGTCTCCTACGGATTCCCTCGCAGGAGACGATTTGGTTCGCAGTTTCCGGTTCTACTTCATAGTTTTATACCTCATAGGATGGTTCTTGGAATTCAGAATTGCATCGATCGAATCTGCCGTTCAGAGACTGAGACGGATCCCAGGAGCAGCGGATCCAATCCTTGTTAGGTCAATCTGAAGTCCTTTTGTTTTTGGTAAAAGGTCGATGTGAAGTCTGAATACTAAGATTCTACTAATTGTATAGACTATATACTACCTCAAACCATGGGCCTGAATGGAGCAGTGAATGTGATTTTATTTAGGTCGAGAGCACTATTCCAGCTTAAGGATGCCAAAACTCGATTTGTAAGTAGTAATTGTATCCGGTCAAGGATATTTCGATCTGAATTCAGGTAATCTGGAACATAATCTAGAATAAATATCTAATTAATAAAAAATTAAAAAATAATGATATTGAGGATTCTTGAATATTTTACTTCTTTTTTTTTTTTTCTTTTTTTTTTTATTGGTACATTCTTGAATATTTTACAAGTGTAGAAAATGAGAAATATAGAATTATGAGGTTAAGAAAAATGAGAGACATGGATTGATAGTGAATCATATCTGTTATAGAGGTTGCATCCCTTACCATTAATGGGTTGACACGTGGTGTCACCAAGTGATTCCATGATCCACGTCGAGCTTAGGGCTTAGGGCTTAGCGAGTTGTAAGAAACAAGCAATTAGACAAAGAAAGGCTTATCCGCAAGGGTCCTTTTGTAAGGAAGGTCCGACTTTATCAAGGAAAGTCCATTTAATCTTACAATCTGAGGGCTGACTTCGAAGGACAAAACATGAAAATAATGGATCTCACGGTCCACAAGGACGAATAGGTGGAGGAGTCTAGCTGGCCTCTCAGACAAGGCTAGATTCCTGCCTCCCAGGCAAATCTCTTACCTTAATTAATAGCCTCTCCCCCCAAGCTCACGAGATCATTCCAAACCTATAAATCGAAGACAAGCAAAGATAAACAGATCCACAACTTCATCCCCTCAATACTTGCTACAACATGGCTAGAAGTCAACTGTCTGTCCCCAGACTCCTCACTTTCTTGAAAGAACAACCACCATTGTTGCATATTCTATAATGTTTGTTCACAAATTGATTTAGGCTTCGGAGTGGTCTTAGGGTTATCTAACCCAACCATTACCTTTGTTATTCAGCTTCCCTGTATGCAGACATCCACTAGCTCGAAGCGTATTCGTTCGTGTAGCAACAATATTCATTTGAGGGAAGGAAGATCTGGGTTACATAAAGATGTCAACGGACCAGTACGGACCAAATCAATATCAAGTTTTATAGGGCCTGACCGAAATATGTCCATTAAGAGGTATGGGTTGGGTGGTTTGCACTATATATATTAACCAACTAGCTGGTACATTTTTGGTTGTTATCGAGCTTAACTTATCTAGTTGTTATTGAGTCGATTCGGGTTGAAAACCTGATAGGAAACCCATTAAGGCTATTTACAAGGTTAAAGTAGTAAAACTAGGGTTTAATATTCAATCTAAATCAGTCTAGTCTAAGCTATTGTTGGGTTCGGTTTCATCAGTCTGATTTTTTGGTCTAATAGGATATGTCATATCTCAACCTGAAACATATCTAATAATAATTCTGCCCATATTGGTTTAGGATTAATTCAGGTGGTCTAGGTTACCAGTCCACTCCCAAAATTGACACCTGAAGGGTTAAGTCGGGAATGTAAATAGATAGTTGCAAATATATGAATTCAGTTTGCGTTGGATATGACTATTTAAGGCTCTAATTGATTGGAAAGGACACTAAAAGAATGGAATGTGAACATTTTAAACTTAAAAAATAAATTTTTATAATCATTACAACATAAGTTATCATATGATCGTGTAGCTAATTTCAAATCGTTCCATATTTAGTAATTAAGTTACACTTCACTCTGCATTCAATGCTTGTATTTTAAAAATAAAATAAATTTTACATCTAATAAGTATCATTGCTAAATATGATAATAAATTTGGATTCAATTCGTCTCCTGTTTGGATATCAACAGGAGACTCGACTGTCTGTAGCCAATGCCTAACACATGGCATCAGCTGAATCCGAGTCGACCATGGATTTGATAAGGTGGAACACAGAGTGCTTTCACCTTATGCACTAGTGCTCCATGGTCGGCTTAGATTCAGCCAATGCCACATATCGGGCATCGACTACAGGCAGCCAAGTTTCTTGTCGATACCCAAGCAGGAGACGGTTTGGATCCAATAAATTTAGGTAATTTATATAATCATGCTACGTTATAGTTATAAAAATTTCTTGGGATCCTACAAGAATCTGCAAGAGTTCTCACAATTGAGTATTGTTTCTGCATTTGAGTCCAACCCAAAGTTGGGTTTCTTCCTGGGCCTGGGCTGCTTTGATCCCAGATGGGGTGGGCTAAACTAGAATGGGATCAAGAAACCCAAACAGGGAACTTTAGCTGCATCTCAACCTGAGGTCCCAAAAGTCCAACTCAACCCGATATACCAAAAGTCCAACCCAAGCTCCTCCCCCGGTTTCGGTTTGGGTGCGTCTAAACGATTGATCAGAGGAAGACGATGACTGTAGAATTAGATATTACTGAAATGATACCATCAAGTTATTTTACTATCGGTGGCATTGTAAATCGGTTCGGTTTTGGTTTGTTGGTTTGATTTTGATTTGGTTTGAAATACAATGAACATAAACCAAAATTCAAACTAATTATTAATCGGTTTCAGTTTTTCAAATCAAAACCAATTAGTAAATCGGTTAAACTTAAATCGATTCCTAATTGATTTCCCCTTTATAGGCTTTCCATTGGAATTGTAATAATTAATAAACATGACAATCTCGTACCCCACCCACACTCAAGAAAGAGTAATCAATGAAAGACTGGAAGCATTGATTGCTTCGTCAAAGGCCGATGGCAATCAAATCGTCTTCTGCCGATCTGCTATCTGCCAAGGGCAGGATTTCAGCCGGCTCACCTCTTCATGTATTAGTAGGAGGGCCGACTGATCCACAACCCCTGGATCAGCTGCAAGACCCTCCTACCGCAGGAGAGGATTTGGATCCAGTAACCTCCCTTCTTCTGCAGTCACCGAAGAGACAATAAAAATCTCAGGCCTTGTAGCTTTTCGAGCAATGGTTGCCATTGATTGCTTCGTCAGAGGCACTGACAGAGCACTTCGCAAACTGCCATTAACGCTGAAAAGCAACCTTGACTGCAGCTCTCATGGCTCCTCTCCACCCATGATGAATTCGTCATCCCTTCTGAAACCGCTGGTAAGCTAAGAACCAATAGGTTTGAGGCCTTTTATGGGGATAATAGTTGAGGTTCCCTCTCTGATTTTATCACAGCCTTTGTCTGTTAGGGTTAAATTAGGGATGTCAATCGATCGATCTTAGTCGGTTTTAGTCAGGCCTAATTGGTTTTTAGTTATTTGGTGTTTGGCCTGTTTAGCTATTAGAGCTTTAAAAGCCAAGTTGGGACACATTTACATTCAGTCGGTCGATTTTCGATCCATAATCGGATTCATGCTAAACGGGCTTTAAATAGACTAGAAACAAGCTATACCAAAATGATTATAAATACTTTCTTGTGGGATTGTAAAAGGCGCTTATTAAGTTTCGAATCCATAATTGTTCTCATTTTGTAGATTAGATGCTTTCTTGCTAGATTGTAAAAGGTTTTTAATGGACTTGTGATCACCCATGTTGACAAAGACAAAAGACGGAAAGAACAAGTGGAAAACTCAAGAAATGAAAGAGAGTAAGAAAGATTTTGCTCTTTTAGGATTTTAGTTTTAGGGTTATATCGGTTTAAATGTATATTTAGTTCATTCGATCAATTCGATCAAACTATACCCTTCCATCGTAAATGCCATTTAATAATCGGTATGAGCCTAACCTTGGCACATTTAATAAGTGAGCCAGTCTGGTTTTGGCCTTCACCGGTCTGATCAGGCAACCCGGTGCGGGCCTGAAATTGACACCCTAGGTTGAATCTCCCCCCTCTCTCATCTGAACCTCCGCCCTCTTTCGTGAAACGTTAAAAACCTTAGCAAAAAGAATCCAACATCGATTCCTTTTTTCTAGTAAATCAAATTGAAAGATATAACGGATCAGATATAATCGGGCTCAAATTATTAATGTTCAAATCCCCATCCGATTAATTTATGGATATCTGAATTCGCATATGATTAAATTCGAGTCAAATATAAATACCTTTCAACGAATTTGAACTCAAATCAAATATGAATTTTCGACTATCTATTTATATTCTTAATATTTTAAATGAAATGAAACATACAGATCTCCCAACCGAAGCGATAGATGTAAGTCTTCTAACTTACAAAAGTCTCACCAACAATAAGAAAGATGGTGCAAAAGAAATGATGTCACTCGCTCTCATTTCCTCTCTTCTTTCTTGTGGGTCTCTTTTCAAGTCATTCAGTACACTCATTCAACAATGGCTGTTAACATGAGATAAGCCAACTACAAGAAAATAGGTCTTTCGCGGCGTTCCTAAACGCTGGCGTAGCTATATTAAACGCTGGCAAATTGATACACCGGCGTTTCCTCAAACGCCGCATATCAGCCGCTATAGGCAACGTAGGTAACGAACCACGGCGTTTCTAGCAAACGCGTGTGTATGTGACTATGCGCCTGCGTTTCTTAACAAACGCCAGTAAATTGAAATCATTAGCGGCGTTTTTAACAAACGCCGAAAGATTTCGTGGAACTTTCACACGAACCGGCGTTTGATGAGAAAAAACCCCCCTTTTTTATAAAAAAAACCTCCTCCTCAAAAAAAACCCCCTCTTTAAACCAAATGGACCCCCGCGGCGCCTACCAAAAAACGCCGCCATTAAATATGTTTTTTTTAATATAAATCCATTTCTTTATCGGCAACTGATAAATTAAGAAAACAAAATTAAAATGGACAATATATATTTAAATAAACAACCCCTAATATCAAAAAAAATAAAAAACCCTTAAAAAAGTAAATCAAGAAATTGATGACCAAAAGCATTAAGCATTAAATACCAAATCATTCAAGAATAGATAAGCATGGAATGGGATACGACTAATAGCATAAAAGTACCTCTCTTTGAGGTTAATTTATCCCACTTTAGAAGAAATCATAAGGAAAAAAAAAAAAAAAACACTTCAAAAAAAAAAAAAAATAAAAAAATTATAAAAAAAAAAAAATACTTTAATGAAGAAAATATTTTTTGAAAAAAAAAAAATTTTTTTTTAAACCAAAAAAAAAAAAAAAAAAAAATAATTAAAAAAAAAAAAAAAAAAAAAAAAAAAACAAAAAAAAAAAAAAAAAAAAATTTAAAAAAAAAAAAAAAAAAAAAAAAGGGGGGGAGAGAAAAAAAAAAAAAAAAAAAAATGAATTGAATAGACTAAGGACAAAATGTATAGCTTGATATAAACAGTTCAGATTCATAGAAACTCCGTTGAATAAAAAACTCATGCCTACTTACAGAAATGCCTACTTCCGTAAAAAAAACC